>JBAMBQ010004804.1:0-290603 GCA_037044495.1 Stegana nigrithorax
ACGTGGTATGCGTGTCTGTGGATTAATTTCGATGAGCACATTCCGTTCTGTACGCATATAAACCTGTAGCAAGCCAGCGCGATTAAGTGGGGAATCAAAGAGCATAAGCAGACATTGATGTGCAATATCAGGGCGGCAGGTGCCGGGATCTCGATTGTTCTTGCGCATTATGTTTGCATGATCGTCACAGTTGAGCAGTTCAAATGTACTGCCAACCTGTAATTTTTTTATTGTTTAATTATGAATTAGTTTCATATAATTTCGTTGTTACCTTGACTGTTTCCAGTTGTGCTCCCTCGAGTACAATTATCAGACGTTTTTCGAGTGCGCTGATGTGTGTTGTTTTTAGATGCTTCTTCTCCAGGTCGAATTCGGGGTCGTCTTCACGTTTGCCCACAAATTTGCGCTTCTTATTAATGGCGTTACCCTTGCCGCCCATTGTACACGAGTGCTTTTTTAACAATAATGTTTCAACGTCGAACTATAAAAATGCACTTTTAAAAATAAATAACAACAAAAGCCATGTGGTTTTGTGACAGCTAATATAAGAGTAATCGGTTTTCAAAACGTATCTACATAGCCGCAGTCTGGCAACGGCTTGTAATTTTCGAATTGTGTGGCCACACCGCAAATGTGTTGTCGAAGTCAAAATAACATTTCAATTAACTAAAACGTTTCGTTTTCGTAAATTTGAAGCAGTGATTATTTGATTCCCGACAAAAGTAAAAAATTATAAATGTCTGCTGCACGGCGCGATATTGCGCCTCTTCTACAGCGTTTACGCTCATTTTTGCTCGGTGTAAGTATGTGGTTCGCAATATAAACGGCACTTGCATGCATTATGTAAGCCAGCTGTTTCGATTTTTAGTTTGTTTTGATAGATAGATTTGTTTGTTCATGTTACTTTTCTTTTTGCATCTTTGACAGCGTGAACACACCGTTGCTTTACGCTTTGAAGATGGCTTAGCTGATCGCACACAACCACCACCAGAAATTCCAGACGGTCCATCTCATCTGTACTCGGCTAATTATTATTGCTTACGCGATGGACGCCGAGAAGTCAAGCCTCCAATTGATTTAGTGCAACAGAAACTACTGGAGGCCAAAGCTGCGCCTGCTGATAGTGCTGCGCAAAAGCCAACAGGAAAGCTACCAACACCTGGTGCTGTTTATCATTGGGATTAGAATGAATAGAATGACGCAAAATAAATTGAAATAGTAATATTTTTTTTCTCTTGTTCGACAACCTTTTTTTCTTTTTTTATATTTACCTCTTACCAATGGCAAGATCGGAAAGCAAGTAATAGGTAGTGTAGTTTTAAAAAGTTTATTATTACGTTTTTTTTAAATATTGAAAGACAATAATCGTTACTTATCAGAAATACACTTAAACGTAAGATATGTAGTTACCTTTTTTACTTAAAAGGTAAAATGACAGCCATTGGCTCGTCGATTGCTACTTGACATTAATTCTTCGCCAAACTTTTACCAAAAGTTAACCAGCACAGTGCCGTACAAAGTACGCATAACTCCAAGTAAATCAAGTATGCACTTAAAATGGTAATCCTATAATATTATTATGGAGAAGTCGAGTAGTACAAGTAGTAGTTAAACGTAGTTAATGTGATTATGAAACGGGTATGTACAAAAATCACGAGCGTCAGCTAATAGACGCGTGGCTTCAGGCCTATATGTATGCCGGTTGAGGAACGTAGTATAAGATTCATTAGTGGCTTCACGTCTGGGCCTAATGGCAGCAGTTCAAAGTGACGCAACATCTTGCTTAACGTGCTCTTCATCTCGAGCACGGCGAACTTTTGGCCGATGCAGTTGCGCGGACCAGCGCTAAATGGCGTGTAAGCAAATGCATCGATTTTGTGCTTAGCATCTGGTCCGAAGCGATCGGGATCGAATTTTTCCGGATTAGGAAAATAATCGGGATCGCGCAATGCTTGGTATATAAGCAGGACAAAGTTTGTGTTAGCGGGTATCAATTTGCCATCTGCCGTTAAAAGAGAAAAATCATTAATGTCTTGGTTGTGGTTATCCAGGATACCAGACTCACCAAGTGTCACATCCTGACTAATGGAGCGCCCAATAAGCGGTACTGGTGGATATAGACGCAACGACTCCTTGATCACACAATCCAAATATTTCAAATCGTTTAGCTCACGCATGCAAATCGGTTTCTCCTTATCATCGCCAATCACTTCTCGTATCTCTTCGAAGAGACGCTGTTGCACCTCCGGATGACGCGCAATCAAATACAACGTATACGAGATGCCACTCGTGGTCGTATCGTGTCCTTCAAACATAAACGTGTCGACTTCTTCGCGTATATCGGCATTACTCAAAGGATTACCATCGACTACCGACTGCAGCAGCACATCCAGCAGTGCCATGCGTTTCTTTGTGCCCATGTCGCTTTCATCTTTGGATAGAGCAGAGTAGGTACCATTGGCAATTGACTGCTCGAGGGTACGGCGTCGTTCCTCAATCACACCATCGGTAAAGTCATGCATCAATTTGATATTGCTCATCAATTTGCGATAATTACGCGGCGCAACTATACGCATCAGGCCATCGAATCGGTGAGCAGGATTCAAAAACCGCTCCGCTGTCATTGAGGCAACACTAAAAGATGTGTAAATATGCGTGTTAAACCCAAACGCTTCATCCTACCGTAGACGCAAAGACTTACGTTGTTACCGATTTGACATAAGGAAAATCGGAATTAATCTGTGCGTTCACCTTCACGCCCATGGCTGTCTCTGCTATTATATCCAGTGCCGCCAAACATGCGACTGGAAACATATTGATCGGGGTTTTGCCATCAGCGCGATCGTACAATAGCTTGGCCATGGTGACGCTCTGCTGGTCGAAGACCTCGACGAATTCCTCCAAAATCTTAAAATGGAATGTGGGTGTTATAATGCGGCGGCGTCTAAACCATTTCTTTCCTGTGCTCAAGAGCAAGCCAGTGCCCAGCCAGCTGTGCAATAATTCGTACAATCTACTCTTCGAGATTGCCTTTTGGCTACTATAGATTGCTTCTAAAAGCTTTGCATCCGCAGTCAATATATTTATCTCGTGCAGTATCCACATTTTTACGGTCTTCCCGTGTGCTTCAATCAGGCGCTTGTGCAGATCGAACAGAGCTAGTCAGAGAAACATAAAGTGACAGCTCAGTTAAATAAGCCAAACAGTAGTAATTGCGCACTAAATAACGGTAAGAATCCGTTTAAAAATAATATAAAAAATCGTTGCCTACTTTCGGGCTTCTCTGCAAGTAAGTCTAACGCATTGCCAATTAAAGGAAACGCCTTTGGTCCAGTTATGCCATACTCGCTCAACAGTTTATTATGTCTTCGCTTGCGTAGATAGTCCCAGGCAAGTAACACTGCGATAAACAACACAGACACCACTAGCCACATTTCTAACTTTTAAAATATAAACAAAATGTAAGGAAAATAATCCCGAATCCTTCGTTACGTTTACTGTTCGTTTCACACGTTTTATGCAAATGTATCGCGTCTACTGTGGGCGCACTGCAGATTGTATGAGCGTTTTGTAGTCGCTTCGGTCTCGTCTGTGACGGAAGTGTTAGAGAAGTTAAAAGTTGCACCAAGCTTGTTATAAGTCTGGCGCGCAATCGATCTTGCTGACACACTTCACCTAAGCTTATGAGACCCGATAAGATAGAATAGCTTTTGCATTACTTGCCGATTATCATTGTCAGGTTAAGATGTAATGTATGTATGTAAATGTATATTTATATATATATATATATATGTTATTATTATTTTTTTGGCATAACATGTCTACAATCTTTTAGGAATCACAAACAAAAAATTATTTTTCATTAATTATCTATCATTAGAAAGATAACCTAGTAGTCTGAAAAGATGAAAAAAAAGTAAGATCCCCATGTAGACTTTGGTCTAAAATTTATAGTTCATAAGTTCTAAATGGCCTATTTAACATTTATTATGGAGGAAAAGTGGTTTTTGCTACATCAGAATTTTTCAAGATCTTCATATATGGTTTATAGGGAATCAATGGCTGAATGAGCTGAAAAGCATGAAATAACCAATTTTAATAAAATATTTGTCATTGTATTATACGAGTATTTGAAATATTGGACAGCATTAGATTCCGGTGAGTTCGAGTGTATATTTTGTTGCTTAGGAGCATGAAGCGTTTTTGCATTTTTGTCAGACTAATTTAGAGTTATAACAGTGTTTTGTTAATTTCACTGTATTAACAAATCTTGCCGTGAATTTTAAAAATTTGTATTTGCACTAGACAAGTGCCGTCGTCGACGATTGAACCCGGACCTTCCTCGAGTATTCAACTTAAACGCTCCCTAATTTACAAAAGCCTAATCAATATAAACATCATAAGTATATGAAAATGGTTGTATGTTTTTATTACGAATACAGTCGAGCTTCTACAACACGATTTATCTATAACTCGAACCAAAACGAGAGTCTCAACAGATGAATTTCGAACCAACATATGTATGAGAAGTTGAAGTAAAAAGTCAAACGACAACGAATTGCTTTATGAAAGCTTATTATGAACAGCATTCCACATGGGAGGTAGATATTCCTTGGCAGTCATGACATTCCTCTAGATTTTTGAAGCTTAAATCAAATGATTGATTAAGTAAAATACTTTCCAGTTTGTTTAGACAGGTTATACAAGTTTGAGTATAAGTGTTCCCAACAGGGTTTTATTAAATTTAAAAAAGACTTAGTTACTTATGTCTAAAATTTATGAGACGTTTATGTTTTGAATAACTCAAAAATATTAAAACTGGTGCAATAAAATTGCATATTTACATATAAGTATATCGGCAGCTAATGTACAGCAATACTAAGAAGAAATGGGTGTGTCCCTTAAAAAATGTACTTAAATTGTAGATCTTCTGTCATAATGCTTATTATTGGGGTAGTTCAAAGGTAAACATGCAACAAGGCTGAGTTGAACAAGCCAACTAAGGAACGAGTTATCTAGTTATGTACGTTGAGTAAATCCGAGCAATGCCGGGCATTCATTAAAATTGCATTGCAGTCATACAAATTCACCGGTACTAAAAAACAATTGATACAATTGCAGCTTAACAAATAAATTAGCACTCATCATAATGAGCTGATTCCGCCCGCGCTGAAGGTTTGGTGAAGTACAGGTTCAAAAGTCCGAGCAAAAACGTGTTTGCATTTAGTGTTTTCGTTTTAATTGGTATGGACTTTGAGTCAGACTCATATGTGTTATGTTTTTGTTTGTTTACTCATTTTTTTAGACTTGTTAGTATTCCAGATATTTTTTTTTTGTTTTTATTATTATTGTTATTATTCGGTTATCATTTATTCTAACTTATTTGATTTGTCTATTGATGTCTGACTTAGATTAACGTGAGACGACAACAACAACTAAGTGTCGTCACGCTTTGTTATGGAATCACACATCTGTTATCATCAACGGGACGCAGCTGGCCAACTGGACAAAGTCGAACGTTCGAACGCCCACAGAAAGGTTAATATTCACATATAGATAAGATGGAAAAAAAGAAGGTGTGTCAGCCGTTGATTGATTAAGTTTGGATTTTTTTTTTGTTAGAAAAATTTAAATAATCTACATTATTTTACACGTTTGCTGCAATTTAGTGGCTTTTTCGTCAGTTTTATTCGTATTTACCCATACGTTCAAATATTAACTTTGAGATGATGGTTATTGGCTTAAAGTATTAACGCTTATATGAAGTTGAGTGCAACGAAAAAGAATTTCGAATAAAAAAAAAAAAACGATGCACTTGGCTTGATTGCACTTATTGAAAACATTGACAATAACAGTACATCCGAAAAGGATTACCTGGACTACTTTTGGCGACACACACTTCAGCAACATTAATACGAAAGAGAATTGTTATATGTACCTATGAATCGTTTAATCAATGTCATCGAAACAATAAACGTACTTCAAATATAGTATTACTTTAAAACCGGAAGTCGAAAAACAGTCAATTCATATTTACAGAAATGTGAAAAAGGGTTAATTCAAAAATGTTATTTAATTTAAATTAAAAGTCGAAATTCAATTATATTACTCAATATATTTTTAAACAATTTTTAAATTACTAAAATAATTCGCATAAAGAAAGCATACCAAAATAACGGAAAAACGGTTATTACTTCAGATGTAGTAGATGTATGAATAATTCACATTGTCGAAGTAGTACTGTACATTAAATATACATAATATAAAATACTCTGATAGCAACTGCCCAGACAAAACAATTTTCTGTGAACATATGTACATACATACGTCGAGGGCTCGTCTTTCTACAGACTTGATAACGGGACATAGACATTTGCTGATACGCCAGCAGCAAACCTTACGCAACTGACACGGAATTCTTAAAATTATGCATGCACATTGAAATTTAATTTTACGGTTACATTTTATATGGGAGTCCTTTTTCTATTTTCATATATGTAATGCGTATAGAAGTGTCATGATATCCTATGACCCATTGATTTTGCTTTTTTGTCACCCATATATGGGTTTAGATAGGTTTCAACTTGGATTTGTGCACCTGCGAGCAAAGCGATGAGGTGAAGTAAATCAATAAAGCTTCAAAGTTAGAGTGAGCACTTTGCAGTGAGTTTGTTTCAATTTTGATTAGAACAATTTTTTTATTACTGTTTGCAATTATTTTCTATTTTTCTTATCGCAACCAATAAACGCCGATGTTTTTATGCCTCTTACTCACAGTTTGTCTATCGCATAATGTCGGGTATTAACAATTTGGTCTTGCATTGTTGCAAAAGCAGTCTTGTAAATTTTTCTAGCGATTGTAAACTTCGTTACTATTTTCCTATGTCTTCGAACGACCATTTGTACTATATCCTAACGATGTGTACACTATTGTGTACGCTATTGTTTGATTATGCATTTAAATGAATTTAAATATCCGTTAAACTGTCATATCAGATTTAGGTATCGATTAATATCTATGCAGTACTACATCATCGCAAGGTGCATTAGCCAGGCCAAAAGAGAGTCGGTCTTCTCTAGTGCACACACCCCCGCGTGTAAATAAGCGGTATTTCGAGTTTTATATGGTTGTTGTAATTTTTTGCGTGATTTTTTAAGTGACTTTTTCGCTTGGAAAGACGCATAAGAATCAGTATGAAAACTGCAGCAAAATGGCAACGAAAACAGGCAACGAAAATGACAGAGAAACAAGGTAGCGAAAAATGACAGCGAAAATGACATGTAAAGACATTCAAATCTGACATTTGTATTAACGACAAAGATTTTTGCACATTCAGCGCGCGCAACGCAAAGGAAATCAAAAGACATAACTGTTATTAAAGCGTTGACTAAAATAATTGTGCAATTAAACATTCAATTTTACAAAATGGACGCTGCAGCTTTATTTGTGCAGCCGACGCATCAATTTTCACGTGCAGGTTCATCACAAGGAGCACAAGGATACGAAGAAAAACAAAGCCAAGTGCAACAGGCGCCAACACAACGGAACAATCTAAGTATCATCATGACGCAATTGCGAGCAGATTATGGAAGCTACAAATTTACAGTTTACCGTTGCGCCAGTAAATTCGTAAAACTGCAAAAATTATTTCATAGTAAGTACGCCTCCGGCCTTGTGTAATTGCGCATGTGCATTGAAATTCTATTACAGCGGCTAAAATACCCTATAAACTGATGTTGGCCGTGCTGGAGCGGCATGGCATGTACACAAACACCGATCGTAATCTGATGGTACCACCGTTTCAGCTCACATCACTGCTGCATGATGTGTATTACGCCTGCGAGTGCTTGGGTCACTTTACCAGGAACAGTAGCTATCAACTAGATACGGCTACTGCACTGCTGGCAAATTTCTTTTGGAATGTCTATGATCCGTAAGTTAATTGCACTTGACATTTCGGCAACAGAGACCTTATGTGTAAACTTTGCAGTCATCGTCAGCATTCGATTTCCTTACTTGAAATCAAGGTGACATTCTTGTTACTCTGTAAGCTGCATAGCGGCGAGGAATTAGTGGCAGAATTTTATCAGCTTGTAGCCGATGCAAAAACCAAATGTGTTACGAAATTCTGTTTTGAATATCTGTTACATACGTTGTGCAAGCTTATGACGTACATAGGCGAGGGCAAAGCATATGGAGCGCACAACATGCAACAGGTGCTTGAACAGTGTTTTGCACGCGTGAGTATCATATAACACCGCTCCTGTTAAACGTTAACACCTCAATAAAATATATTTTTATCATCTTACAGCATCACAACAACACCGGCCTAACCGCCTACCAGTTCCATTGCCTGTGGACACGCACGCAGACACGTTTCCTTATCTATGCCAATCTAATTGCGCTGATCAAACGCATCGAGGACACCGAACATCTGATACATAACAATAATGCATGCGTTGGCTGCCGCATGGAGCGCATCATTGGTATACGTTTTAAGTGTCAAACATGCCGTGATTTTTCGCTCTGTCTGCGTTGTTTTGCAAGCGGCCATATTTCTGGCAAGCATGAATCAACACACCGTATGTTTGAGGTCTTTGGCGAGGATCAGCCAGCGAAGAAGCTTAGACATTACTTAGCGCGTCTTTGTAATTTTTTTAATTTTGTGCAGAAAGCGCGCCATAGTGACTCCGCAACGGAGGAAACCAGAGGTTTTTGTAATGCTCACGAATCAGGCAGCGTCGGCGATGCTAGCAGCGGCGTTATCAGCAATGGTGTGTCTCTAGCGACCGGTGTCACAGAAATGATCTCGCTGCCTATAGAGCAACGCCACCAGACATTGGCAAGTGTTGCAGCAGCAGCAACAGCAGCAACGGCAGTCGTTATCGAAACGAAACCAATTACTCCCGTATCAAAGCCGACAACTCCACGAGAGCTAAGTGCGTAACTCAATCTCACTGCGTAATATTTAAAAAAAAAAACTAGTTTGTTCCAAAATATTAACCAGGGTGCATTATTATGATTGTATTGTTATTTTGACTTATTTCTTATGATTTAGAAAAGTTTTTGTTTTATAGATTGGGTCTTATTTTACTTTACTATCTTGCAGGTTCTTTATCGGGTCTCGCGACTACGGCTACGAATGCCTCAGAACGACTTCAAGCCATCATTGATCGGTTGCAACAACAGAATACGTAAATTACGTTAAAACAGTTCTGTAATTGAATAATAAGAACTTTATTGTATAACAGCAAATTGGAGGCACAACTCAAGCAGGTAGCAACATCCACCCATTCAGAGATTAGTCAATTCCTGAACGCACATCAAACGTTTCTCGTTGAAATTATTGGTGAAATGCGGAATCTTTCGGTAAGTAATAAAGACGTATAATATTTGCATATACACTAAACGTTGTTACTGCCCAACAGCATAGTGCCACGACGACACCCATTACGCATCCGTCTTTCTTGCCATGCAGCACACCGCGTGGCCAAAAAAAAGTGACCTATCCTAGGGATGAGTTAGTCGCAGAAGCTGATGATAAACTCACGCATTCGAGTAAGTCGGCTGATTTAATTTGACACCTATTTGCAAATACCCATCCAAACCCTTTGCTATAGTTAACGGTGCTGACTTGAATCGCAGTTACTTGGAGGCGAACAAATCGGATTATTCGCTTAACGATCTAAGTCTCTGGTTTGATCAGCGCAAGAACTCCATATCTGGCAACGCGCCCACATCATTGCTATCAACGCTGCCTCCACCGCTACAAACGCTACCCGAAGAGATGGGTGCTGAGCAAGATGCGCGCAATTCGGATATGCTCAACTTCAAATTACTGCTAAACAAAGTCAAGGAGATCGTTGAGGATTCTTACAGTGAAAATACCGAGTTGTCGGAAGCTACGCAGAACCTAGAGAATGTTCTCGACAATATTATTAAGAATGAAGAATTGCGCCGTTGCAGCACATGAACGCATACTTAGCTGAGCATATAACATATTTAATAATTCTTGACGCAAAGCAATAATATTTTTGTACTTTTTAGGTTTGCATGTTCCAATTTTTTATTTACAACTATTAAAAAATAAGATTAACAATCTAGCTGCTGTGCGTCCAAACTAGCTAACCAACACAGCTAAGCGATTTCGCTTAACGGTGCTATCACAGACACAATCCAATCGCTCTCCATTTGCAGTTTATTCAGTGTTTTGCACAACGTTATTGTTTCCGCCGAACTTTGCCCTTTTTTTCTCGCCTGAATTAGCGTTCGCCAAGCGTTTAACTCCTGCCGCAAAGCATGCTCCAAACGCATTACATTTACAGCTTCATCTGCTAAGCCACCGTCCTGCCGTTGCACATCGCACACATTACACTCATGCTGTAGCAGGTCTTGCAGTAACATGCGCAGGAACAGACGCAACTTACTCATGCTGGTGGCGTGTATGTGCCAACTATAAAGTGAAGCGCTGGCATCGATGGTCGTGCGAAAAAGCAACATGCCATGCCATTCAGTGTTTGCATGGCGATTATAGAAAACAGCTGGCGGTTGTGCGTTGTCCACTGAAGTATAACAAGCCGCCATGTCATCTAAGTCATCAGAGTCATTGGTGACAGTGTCGTTACTCTTGTACTCACAGACATCGAATTGAAATCTCGTGCAAAGCAGCTGAGTGAATTGCGCTAGTGCGTCTATGTAACTATAGGTAATATGTAGATGGCAATTACTGGCATGCGTTGCCATTAGTACAGCCAACATGTCCTGATGCAGGCTACGTGCAGCATTGAAAGTGATCGTGTAGGTATGCCGTGTTCGGATTAGTTCGTCTATATTGAGTTTACGCAAGTACAATTGCTGGGGGATGCATGCGGTAGAGTTAACGTTGTCTGCCGCTACGGCTGTCAAGGTTATGGGCTGCATAAGATCATAGCATAGGAATAAGTCAGCATGCTTAAACGCGACAAGCTCGGCCAGTTTTAGTTCAATCAGTAACACGCCACTGCTTTCGGGCAATAGTTGTTGTCGCTGCTCATTGTCCTCATGCACATCACCAGCATACCAACTATGCGCCGCAGGATTCAAGGATTCATTTTGACTATCGAAAAACTGCGATAAATCCTCCGCGATTATATTTTGCGCATTTCTTATGAGACTTCGCAGTTGATAC
Organism: Stegana nigrithorax; assembly: GCA_037044495.1. Lineage (NCBI taxonomy): Eukaryota > Metazoa > Arthropoda > Insecta > Diptera > Drosophilidae > Stegana > Stegana nigrithorax. Next base: position 11,169 of record JBAMBQ010004804.1, read on the forward strand.
AAACGTTGGCGATAACTAAAGCCGGGTATGAGCTGTTGCTTATTGTCGTCGACGAGTCTAGCGGTTGTCTGCAACATTGGCCTTAGGTTGCGTACAATGGTGCGCGCGCACGTGCCTGCATTGTTGATCAATGAAATCCCGATTATAAGTGTATCCTGCGCAGCGCCACAACGTAGCCAAATGTCACCATAACGCGTTAGCAATTGCTTCTCCTCAAGCAATGGCGAACGCGCCAGAGCTGGTCCAAAGGTTTGCACATCGCACATGCGCATAAAGTCTCGTTGAGTCATTGCACGATGCAGAAGCAACTCGGAACGTGCGCTGGTCACGCGTTGCAACAATTGCTTAAAATCATTGCTACTGCGCAGACGCGACGCAGATGTAGTACCTGCCAGACTAGCATTATTGCCCTTATCTGCACCAATTTGCTTTTGAAAATTTGTGCATTCTTTAGTGCCGTTCGTGTGCTCAATCTCAACCAACGCTTGGTATTTATGTCGATCATTTACCAGCTTAAATTTGGCGACGTTTGCGTATTCGGCAACTATGCTGTAGCTGTCGTTTTCGTCATCACCAGATACAGAAGTCATGGGTCGACGCAACACCAGAAGCTTCTGCCAACAGTGCAGTAGTACATAAATCTGTCGATTGCCGTACACATATTTGCCAAAGTTCAACTCGCCGGCATTCGTAAATACAAACGACGCATCAGCATGTTGCAATTTGCCACCACAATTGGCACGTTTCGTTTTCGGGCCACTGTAGCGTTGTATAAGCGCGGCCACTTCTCCTAGACAGCTACCGCTCAGATCGATGTATTGCAGCAGCCGCTTCTCGTGAAATTCGTAGAATTTAAGCTCACGCGTCAGTACCAGACATACGCGTATTCGCTTAAAACGTAAGAGCTCGCAATAAACCAAACTGGAAGAGTTAGTGCCGCATAAAAAATCCGGCAGATCCTCCAAGCGCATTATTAACAGGCATGCGAATTATGTGGAATGTTATGGAAAGCAGTAGCACTAGTAATATTAAAAAACTAGTTACTACTTTTTGTTTGTTTTCCTTTTGACGAGCGCACACACACACACAAACACTTCCGTAGGAGAGGTTGATGCTATCACACTCTAACTTCGTCTACATTTCGCAGTATGCGTTGTTATCACACTCTCACCCCCATACACAGTATATACGTTTGTATTAAACGTGTCGGTTTCATGGCACTTGAAAATTTATCCTCTCTACAAAAACAAATTACTTGCGCTTTTCAATCACTGGTTTTTGTAAGGTGAAAATTTTTCATTTTCCGGCTGAGGTTGAGGAACTGAATGAATGTGTGGACGAGTCAGAAGAGAGGAGAGCTGGTGCGTGAGTGAGAAAGAACGGCGCACAACGTGACTGCCAACTTACCTAATATTAGCAAAACACACTGCGTGTGTCAAGCAATTGTTAACACGTCTACTATGTTCTATGCATTCTTATATTTTTTTGTAAAGCAAATACTTCCAATCGTCGTATTGTATGGTAAATACTTGCTTTTGCACAAATGTGTTGTAACCTCACAGACTTACGTCGCGTGAAAGCCGCAAATGCAGTGTTGTTGAAGAGGATGTTCCTCTATAGAGTTTGCAGAGCATGAAACTGTTGCTTCTCACTCTCAATGAAGGTGACGCCAATCGGGCCTTGTTCTCTCTCGAAATCGGACCACTCTCACTAGAAGGCCGCCATTTTCTATTTGTGATGTCATAGGACAAATTTAGGGTATTTTTTTAGCTGAAATTAGTGTTGAACATTAAGGGGGAATGTAGTGCAAATAGCAAAACTAGTATTGTCAATTGCGGTTGCGTTTTGATCAGCTGTGTTATTGTCAACAAAGTTAATATTCAAAAATTCAAATTAAAAATGCAGTGTGCAATGGAAAATTGCAGTAATAAAACGACTGCCAATAATGATGAAAGCATAAATTTTTTTACCTTTCCAAGCAGCAAAAAACTGCGGGATCAATGGCTAAGGTTTTGCAACAAAACCGATCCGAATATCATTTTCGCAACGAAGATATAATTGGCAAAGTTCAACGAATTTTTCAGGAATTTCAGGCAGTAGAACATGAAAGTTATCGCAAATTTAAACAGGTAATAAAGCAATCAACATAATTTAGTTCACACACATAACACCAGTTGAATTATATTATGCCATATAAATGTTAACAGAAAAGCTGCACATATTTCGTCAATTTAATGGTGCGGAAATTCTTTTAACAACCAAATATTAACTCAAATATGCCGTAATTTTTTCAAAATATTAACATATATTTTTATTTACAAATTGCAACTCAAATCAGCTCAAAAAATACCCTAAATTCATGTGACGTCACAAACAGAAATGGCGGCCATCTAATGAGAGTGGTTCGATCAGGGACGCATATTGGGACCACCTTCTTTTTATTACACCATGCATCTCACTCATATACAATTAGTCTTTGTAAGACTTTTCCCAAAAAGACAAAGACTTTTCCCAAAAAGACAAAGACTTTTCCAAAGTACTATTGCGAATTCGACCGAACTAAAATAACTAGCGAACTGCTCTCGAGTTCTATTACGAACCGAGACAAGTTTACGTTTTTCGGCACTACTCGTAACAACATTTGACTGCGAAAATTTGTTGAACAATTAGTTATTATACATACATAACTATTTTTTTATGTGTTTTTGTGCAAGAAATTGCTTCGTAAAGTGTTTTCGGGTGTGCTAGGCGCCTGGCGTAAGAATTTTTATACATGCATATAAACGCACGCGGCATGGTTTCTAAGCATAACAACCACTTCGCGCACAATGGCCGCGAAAATCAATTGCAACAACGTTCGGTTGGTAATCACAGCAACATACGCGCTGCCATTGCGCCATACAGGAAACCATACAAACAACAAGCGTCCGCGTTGTCGGGCAACGAGATGTCCTTCACGGCATCGTGCCAGATGCCAAGCGATCCGCTCTACATAGACTTCAATAATCCCACGCCAGCGCCCCAGCACAGACAAAGTGCCGGCAGTAAAAATGCCGGTACTGGTGCAAGTATGGCACAGCAATTGCCAAAAAAAAAGGGACCAAAAGGAAAGCAAAGACCTGGCGTGGGCGGTGGTGCTGTCGGCAATGGTATCGTGAAGCAGCAACACGGCATTAATGGCAATTGGCATGGCAAGCATCGCAATCATGCGAGTGAACATCAACGTTTCAATGGTGCTGGCGGCGGTCTGCAACGCGGCCATTGCGGCCCACCTAATCCTCAATTATTGTCTGGACCACAGAACCGTGGCGGCGGTGGCGGGCGTGTTATGCTGCCACCACCGCCAATGGGTATGCGCGTTGGGCCAATGCCGCTACGCCCGGCAATGGGCTATCAACCAGTACCCCCACCAGCGCCGTTGCAACCAATGCGTGGCCGTATGCCACCGATGGGCATGCGAGCGCCCCCATTGCCTCCGCCGCCGCACTTTATGCGTCGTAACGGAGTTGGCAATCCAATGTCAACTATGCCGCCACTTATGTGCGGTCCACGCATGCCACCACGCGGACTGCCGCCACATATGCCGCACTTCAACGCTGTCAGCGGCGTCGGTGGCGTGAATCCGTGTTTTGGCAACAACAATATGCACGCGCATGGCAGCAATCACAGCAGCAGTGGCAAAATTAAAAAACCAAATGCACATCTCGTCAAACAGGCGGTCAAGGGCAAAAGCACAATTAAAACGCTTAAAAACCTCGTCAACCAGTATCCCATCGATAAGCCCTGGGTAAACGATGAGATACGCGCCGAGCACACGAAAAAACTGGACATCGAGAATCGTCTGAAGGGCAACAAGAACGACGAACTCTTCGCACAGTTTAAGGTGCAGCGTGACAAGTTCGTCGCCTTGTATGAGGCCGCGCGCGAACTCTATCTAAAACAGGAGGCAGCAAATGTAATGTCCGCCAAGGTAATGTCGTGTGTTTGATCAATGATGAATTTATCAATCGTACCTAGTACATGCGTAAGTCCATACAAAATTTAATAAAAGCATGCGAAAGGAATCAAACAAAAGAATAGAAGAGAACTCAGCAATAAGGTTGATTGATACGCGCCAATGCCCGCTGGCCATATCCGCTCCCTTGCGTTGTAGTTGTGCCAGCTACTTGGCTTTTGATCTGTTGCTAGCTTTTGCACACTGCAGTCCCATGCTAAAGTCTCTTTATGCTACGCGGAGTGTATTTGTTTTCGTTCTTATTTATCAATTAAATGTGTTGGCACACGTTACTGCAGAAGGTTTCCCCTTCAAAAGGCCCAATTATGCGCAATGGTTTAATCTTCAAGTTTTTTGCGTCAAAACAGATAACAAATCCATGGTACTTAATTGGGTATTTATTGTATCAAAGCTTACTCACAGCACAACTTATCTTGTCATGTCTTCATTTAAGGGTGCCTACAAAAACTGTTTGCGCTGCACAGGGCAGATTTGACGCCATTGCGTATCGTTTCGTTGGTGTAACCTTACAGCTGCCTCTAGGAGTTCTTTATTAAAGTCTGGAAGTGATAGCAAAAAATTTAAGAGTTATTGACTTGGCAGCATCGTCATGTTGTTTATTCGCTACGTTTATCATTTTTGAATAGCTGAAGTTAATATCGACGTTTGAGAGTTTTGGCAAGAAATGTAATATGAAAAATTTGTGAATTACTTTGATATTTTGTGAAATGTTCTTTCCTTATCCAAATGGCTTTCGACGCCAAAAGGCAACTGCGGGTAATTTAAATATGTATTTATTATTGATTGCTACATAATTCACATTTTTTGGCATTGGCATTCCCAATTAAAGTTAGCCTAGCTTTGCTTTATTAAACAAAAAAATGTACAGCATTTAAAAATTTTTGTTTTTTTCTTTTTTTTTTTATTATGCCTAAGCACAATTACAATGAATTGATCATTAAAAAATGAATTCAACTATGTATGTGTTTTAAGAAAAGTATTAAAATCAAATAACATTAAAAAAAGACACCAGAAATGCATTTGAAAAACGAAAACCAATTCATTTGTAAAATCGTTGGCAACATTTCTTTTACAGGATGCTAAAGACAAAGAAACAATTACAAACAAGAACGCAAACGCCGCCGCAAAGGTCGGAAATGGCAAAGCTGCAATACCAAATCCAAAAGTAAAAAATAATCAAACTAACATAACAAAAAGCGCAGCTGAAAAAAAAAATAATAATGCTGAAGCACAGCAACAGCAGCAGCAGCAGGAGCATGCCTAAAAAAAAAAAAAACAACATAAAAAAAACAAACATACAAGTCAATACTATTTATTGAGGCGAGCGTGATGAAAAAATATTTTAAATAAATTAATATATAATGAACCTAAAATTTAAATTATTAAAAGTAAAACAAATTGTGCGTAACAAAATGTCGAAATAATTTCAAATCATTGCCAAACGACAAAGGCAAATAAAATGCTGTACACAAAAATTTAAACTCAATTGTGGCTAATTACGAATTTAAATTACATTTGTTAAGTGAATGTACTAAAAACAAAAGGAAAATGAAGAAAGCAACTTGCATTAAGTAAAACCCGTTTTCCACACACGTTGCACTTTTACTTTGCCGGCAATGCATTGATAATAAATAATAAATACATTAAACTTTAATTATTATATTTAAAGAATTAAAAGCAAACAAGAATATGAAACAAGCAAACAAATATTAAATGTTATTTCCTAATTGTTTTTGCCTGTTTTCCTTTTGCACTTTGTCACTTTGTAATTTGCTTAATTGTATTTTTAAATTAATTCTTAAAAATTACAAATTAATTAAGTTACAGCAACGCTCATGATGTTGTCGTTTTTTTTTTCATTTATATTTAGATAATTAAATAATTTATATTTGAGCGCGTTGCGCATTAAAAACGAAATTTAGTAATTATTATCAATAATAATATAAATAATGTCTTTTTTGTGCAACTAAGCAAACATTTTGTTTATTTCACGATTTATGTTACATTTCTAATGTATGTTAATAAATATTGTATACAGAGAATTAACGCATTATATGCATATATACATATATATATAAATATGTAATTATATTTATATATACATATATCTATGTGAAATATTTAAATATATTAATTGGCTTACATACGCCAGCTTTCCTTTATAGTGCACGAAACTTAAATTAAAAATTAACTTATTGCTGCAGCTGCAATCGATTCTCATGTCTTGCCACGGTTTTGAAATCTGCAATGTAAACTCGTTTTATAACATTAAAAAATTTTGAAATTACAGTAAATCTTAAAAGTACGAGCATTAACTCAGCTGAGTTTGTCCATGGCATTAACAGTTACAATACACAATCTACTAATAATTTTAAGTTTATTTGTCTTTAGCAACTTACGCTTCTACGCTGTTTTAATTTCATTAAAACAATCAAAAACTAAAATGCGGTATTATAATTGAAAACTGATTTTGCGCCGCTTTCATTTTTATTTTGCAAATGTATGCGTGATTTTTTTTTATAACTTTTAAACTTCATGTTTCTCGACGTTAAATAATATTTTTTTTTTCCCAATGTAACGTATATTTTGTAGAGATACAACGATTTTCGGCCAGTATTCGGTATCCACACAAAATGACTATTCGTTATATCACTTACACTTTTTATAAGAAATGTTTGTTCATCCTTTGCTTCATAATTCTATAAACTCCTTGAGCCTAATATATTATTACGTTAGTACACATGATTTGTATAGTTACCATTAATTTTGTAACTTGGTTAAGCCTTTGATATCACAATGGCTTTTTTTAAAGGAAGCAGTATTGTCGGTTTTATATGTTGTTATTCATACTTAAGTCAACAACTATTAAACCAATTCTCACGAAATTCTTCACTGACGGCAGCACGATAATCCCAACATTCTGCAAATCAGGTCTAGATTTGAGGTAACATTTGATCAACCAACGATGTCCTAAGCATTGCCAATCTTTTTTTTTTATTGGGATTTCCCCGCATAGACGGTTTTAACAAATTCATAACGATAATGTGTCCTGAACGTGTTTGGAAAGCTCATATGAATCATTGATTACTTTTGTGTGGGAAATTATATGTAAAAGCGAGCATAGAATTCGTTACTAACATAAGTAGTGCCGTTATCATCCCATATATATATATATATATATTGTTATTGTATTTACATATACATTACAACATGCATTTGTTATTTCAGCGTTCAAAATAATTGTAGTGCCTCACGAAAAAAAACTAAATTCCTTGCAACAAAAATTTAAAGATAAACTAGAAAGGCAGGGCTATAGTTGGGCGTAACCGAATCCAAAAAAAAATTTTTTTTTTTTTAGCAAAAACCCTTTTTCGGCTGATCATTCCTATGGCAGCTATATGCTATAGTAAACCGATATTTATAATATTCAGAAATATGATTGGATATTACTTAGAATTATTGAATCCAAAATTCGGTAACGATATCTTTATAAACAAAAAAGTTTTTTTCAGTAAATGTTATTTTTCGGCCGATCGTTCCTATGACAGCTATATGATATAGTAAACTGATATACATAATTTTTAGATATGTGATTGGGCATTAGGTAAAACTGTTAAATCCAAAATTTGATAACGATATCTTGAAAAACAAAAGGGTTTTTGTTACTAAATGTGGGTTTTCGGCCGATCGTTCCTATGGCAGCTATATGTTATAGGTCAAATATCGAAAAAAAAATAAACTTGTTATGCCTATGGATTGGGAGAGTCTTCGTGCAAAATTTGGTGATTGTAGGTCTTACCGTTTCTGAGATCCTTGCGTTCATACGGACAGACAGACAGACGGACATGGCTAGATCGACTCGCCTTTCGATGCTGATGAAGAATATATATACTTTGTGGGGTCTGCCACGCCTCCTTCTACCTGTTACATACATTTGCATAACTTTAATATACCCTTTACCATTTTTTGGTACAGGGTATAACAATATTTAAAATATTTAAACTCTATTCCTACTGTTAAGATGTCTGAGGGCAAACCCTGCCCAGTAATGCAGAAGAAGTTAGTTAAGCGGCTGGTTTTGCAAAATTTCACTAACTCATGGTGTGATCCCGAATTCATTTCGAGTTTGTTTCATATTCCAATGTTTTTTTGTTTATAATTGTTTTATTGTCCAATTGTTTGTTGTTCACATTGTGTCTAGTGTGTGATGCCTTGCCAGAAGTCAGTTGCGCCTGAGTAGCCAGCGCAGGCAATTACGTATTGCAATGGAGCCGCCAATGTGTAGCAGTTAAAGCCAACAGTCCTAAAAAGATAAAATAAAATTGAGGAAACTGCTACCGTCACTGCCGCAGCACCTAATTCGTGCTTTAATCGCCGATAAATTTTAAAATAAAACTAACAATAACAAATAAATTTTGTATAGAAATGCACTTATATATATATGACTGTGTAAAACATATACATATTATGTATGTATTTGTATATGCATTTTACATGTACAGCAAAATCTTCCAAAATGGACAATTCCCATAACCGGACAACCGGTGATCGGTTATGAGAGATTTTTCTGAGTGTACATAGCTCAGATAAAAATGGTTAATATGTGCATATTCGGTTTTTATTTTCCTATAATAAAACTTCTCGCATATCACTTACAGTAAGTAAAAAATTCTGAGCTGTCTCGTTTCTACTTGCGTACATTGTGTTTCTCCGACGTATTCTTCTCCGCATTCAAACATCGCGTGCAATTGATAAGATAATTGTTTAATTCTGTTCTAATGTCTTTTCTTCCTTTTTTATTTTTCTTAGCATTTAATATTTACGACGAATAATAAAATTTATTTGAAGAATAAATCAATTTTGTGTTTTCAATTTTTGGCATAGATTTTAGGGATATAGGCCTCCGCCCCGCTCCGAGGCCAAAATGAAACCTTGATTACAATTGATCTTTAATCGAAAAATATACCGCAACTGAAGTCTAGCAGTATTTGCCCATCACGAACATCACGGCACGAAGACATTGGGTACATTAATATATTTTTATTAGTTAGCCTACATAATTATAAGAAATAAAAAAAGTGATTGACTGTGCAACATTAGGACTGCGTCTCGTGCTCCTCTTGCGTCGTCGGCGCTACTTCTTTTTGTTTCTTCCACATCTTGGCCGCAGCTAATAATTTCAGATTTGGACGTGATAATTCATCTTCGGGGAATATGTAGTCGAAGACCTCTTCCCAGCCCTCTTCAACACCGCTGTCGGAAATGATCTTCTGACGCTTCTTGATGCGACGCGGCATCTTGTCTAATACCTTCTGCAATGACAGTTCATCGTTGGACGCTTGCTCAAAATCGCGCCACGACTCGAGCAGCAGCACACGCGAGTCTTTGTCGCCTAGTTGCCGTAGATTATCATTCGCACGTTCGAAAACCCGACGCGCTAGCCGAACAGGCATATCGTCGTTGTCGCCGTCTTCACTGCCATGCTGCGTTGTCAACTCAAATTTTGCGTAAGATATCCAAACTTTGACGTGTTGTGTGCGCTCAAGCAAACGCTCGTATAGTTGACGAGCTAAGTCGGCTTCGCCTAGGGACACCTCGAAGTCAATGTAGGCCTTCCAGAGTAGTTCAGGCATGTCTAGACGTGGCTGTTGCACAGCCAGTTCGAAGATGGACCGCGCTCGTTCCGAATCGCCAAGTAGATTCTCCAATTCGGCGAATTTCATCCAGGTAACGCAGTTCTCCGGGCCGAACTCCAGAAATTTCTCGTAGAGTAGACGACAACGATCGAACTCGCGCAGCTGTATCTCCAATTCTATGTAGCCGCGATAGAGTTTGTCACGTGGGCACATACCGATCGCCAGGCCAAGTGTTTTCCGAGCACGCTGCAGCTCTTTGCAGCGCAGCTCGAATTTCGCATAAAGTAACCAGATTTTGCTAAACGTAAACTGTTTGTGTGGTATCAGGTCCAAGCATGTTTTGTAAACTTGCCGTGTGCGTGCGATGTCCTCTGCTTCGAGCTCTTCGAACAGTGCATAGTTGATCCACAGGTAAATGTAGCGACGCCAGAAGTTCTTTTCTTTCGCTGGCGGCACATGAGATATGGCACGTTCGTATGTCTCGCGTATCACATCTTTGTCGCCCTCAGCATCGATCAAGCGCAGGTAATCGAACCAGGCATCGTAGTTCGTTGGATTCGCAGTCACTTCCTGTTCGTATTGATATTTACGCTTGGAGACAATGACATCTTCGATGCCCTCACGATCGCCGTATTTTTTCTCGTGTATCGTGTAGGCACGGTACAAATCCTGTGTGCGCTCTTTGGGCAAATGATCGAGCGCATACTTGTAGATGACACGTGCGCGGTCATGTTCCTTTTGACCCTCCTCAAAACGGGCGAACGCCACGAACAATCGCTCCTCAATGTACTCATCTCCAAAGAACTCGACAGCACGCTCAAAGACACGACGTGCACCGTGTATAAAGCCATGCGATTCCTCGAAACGCGCAAACTTGATCCAGTTCTTCACATCAGGATGTACATATACGAAACGTTCGTAGATTTCACGTGCACGATCGATCTCTTTGTAGCGTAATTCAAAGTTCACATATGTCTGCCAAGCCTGCTCCTCCGGTTGCCACTCCATCCAGCGTTCGAACACTTGACGCGCGCCAGCAACATTCTCCAGCATCTCTTCCATATAGGTGTACTTGTACCAGAACTGATTTACGCGTGGCATAACGGTCACCGCTCGATCCCACAGATTACGCGCATGATTCACTTGCTTGTTCTTCATTTCCATTTCGGCGTACTTTAGCCAAATTGTAATGTTTCGATGATCATTGTCAATAGCACGCTCCCAAATCGAGCGTGCGCGCTGTATTTCTTTCTGCTGCTCCTCCCATTGTGCATATTTGATCCAATGACTGACGACCATGCGATTCTTGCGCAGATTGTCTTCGAATGTTTTGCGTTTGCGTTGCTGATAATCGGCGAGTTCGGCGGCATCGGAGATTTTTTGTTTCGGCGGTGGGGGTAGTATCTCCAAATCACGCTCCTTAGCCTCACGCAACAGCTGCTCGGCGGTAATCTGTATTTCCGCGGGCGCTTTGTTTTTTACCTTGACATAGAAAATACACATACGGTCAGCCGGTTATAACCACCAAAATACGTTGCAGGCATCTATATTTAATGCATTCTAACAACAGACTTACCTTTGCCACTTTGGGCATTTTCTGTGGACGCTCCATGTTTACGGTAATTGCTTACAATTGTTTTAAATGAAAATAATCCAGCAGATTCCCGGCAGTTGAATCAACTTTGTTATTGAATGTTGAACGCACTCGCGGCTGGCCTGGCCATTCCAGTGTGGAATAATGTGCAATAATAACACTCAGTGTTAGTGAACTCTGTGTGAAGCAGTCATGAACAACGTAAAACCGACCTTCATTTTGCTCACGTGAGTATACTCACGAACAAAATCACCCAGAATCTTAATGAGTAAAAACATTTGAGCGCCCTGACAACCATGACTTTATTTACGTTTTATTGGCATGTGAGTGCAAGTCAGAGGAGAGGAGACCTAGCATGAGTGGTAATGCCGTTCTTGCAGTGCCAGCTTTCTCTTTCATCTATCTATTTCTCTCTTTCTCAGAGATTTTCATAAAATGAAACAAATGTGGCCGACGTGCAACTTATCCACAACAACCAATAGTACAACCAGTGATGCCAATTTAGCGATTTTGTGAAGATTTCTCTCTCTTTTTTAAGTGGGGCTGCCCCAAAACAACGTCGTCAGAAGAGAGAAGCACTAACCACGCACTGTATGTGAGTGAAAAAGAACAGCTTCGTGCTCTGCAAACTCTATTCCAGTGAATAATAATGCTTAAACAACACTGTTTGTGTAAGGTTGACATATACTAAAAGCTGAAAAGTGCGCAATTCACACATGTTACTATTTGAATAATTGGATTTCTTTTGTTTAAAAATTTGTTTATATTTATTTATTTATAAAAAGTCACACTGTTTCATTGGGTATTAAATTTTCAAGTTTACTAATTTGCTCGTGATTCCTATGGAAACTGCATGCCACGCGACAGCCCCGGGTGCAGAAGACCTCATCAGCGCACATGGCACGGGATAGTGACAGTTGCGCCAGATGCAATGCCCGGCAGTAATCGTAGCACATGTAGCAATCGGATGTTTTCCGGCACAAATATTGCGTGGTCGCCAGTTGTAGACGGCGACGTGATGGTTTCTGCACAGCCAAGAGATCGTCTACGTTAAGTGCGAGACACTCCGAAAAGCAACGTTGTCGGCATTTGGATACGAGGTGGAAAATTTGTTGCTCTGTGGTTGGTTGTTGCCGTGGTTGCTGTACCACAGGTTGGAATTCAACTTGCAGTTGGTCTGCAGCAAAGCTCCTTGGGCAAATAAATATAATAGCGCAAAATAACGCAAATGCTGGCTGATACATCATGGTTATGGTTTATGTATGGTATTTCTTCTGGATTTTAGGATGTGCTGTCAAGAGCGGTAACAAATGTTTACTAATTTGTAATTGGCCATTGGTTCTCTTTATATAGGAAATATTTCGTCAACGCTCATTCGTTTTCCACTTTTCTACACGCTACGATTTCCATTCATAAATTTTGGGAAATTCCAAAATGATTATTTTAGGGTCACTGTAACCTAAATTTACAACGTGCGGCAATAAAATCATTAGCCTGCATTCAGGTAGCAGTATTTTTATGAATGAATTTTGTGTGTGGTTTTCCCCAGGACTTTCCGTAGGTACCATGACTAAACATTTCTTCAACGTTGGTCGCACTGATAAACACTTTAACAATGTACTAAAGTATCCTTGCTCGATATTAGCAAATTACTTCGCCAATGTCTGACCGCAGCAATGATCGATTCTTAGTAAATGCATGTACGTACGTACATAATACAATTACTAGTATAAGGAGTTGTTGTTGGAAAATGGATTCATCTTGCCATTTAAAATTGTACAACATTGTCCCTTAGGGATTACGGGTTTTCCATATGTTACACGTGTTCAACAGACTGTGTTGAAAACTTTAGGTTTTGGAGGAAAACAAAAACTGTAACGCGTTAGCGTATCCTTTAATTTGGCGAACTTGGTGGAGCAAATGGCAACTTGATGATTTAGGAACCATATGAATCTAGACTCGGTTTTGAAATAGGTTTTTATAGGCCACCTCATTGCTTCTGTCTTGAAAAAGACTTAAAAATTCAAATTTTCAATACAAACATTTTTTTCTTCGTTTCAAGTTGTATATTCACTCATTCCTCAATCAAGATTTGCCTTATTTGAAATTTGTCTTCTAAACTGTTCTTTCTTTAGTTACTCATTGGGATCGACATATAAAAAACTGCGGCAAGCACAGCAGAGTGTTTCATATCTCTACATAGTTTTAAAATAAAAAAGACCAAATAGAAAATTTCAATTATTATTGTTTTGCGTTTGTTATAGATGAGATCTTAGATTAAATTTTCCTCCGGCATTGTACATATATACATACATACATATGTAGTTACGAATTTAAATGCGACAATTCAAAGTTCAATCTATAGCACTGCCTTTATGGCATGTTGTTGTTGTTTATTTTTCAGCATGTTTTGTTGTGCAGCCGTCAAAACCGAAACCAAAATAATAAGTAGAAAACAAATTAGAAAGGCAGGGCTATAGTCGGGCGTAACCGACTATAGAAAACCCTGTACCCAATCCAAAACTGAATATATATATTTTGTTGCTTTAATATTTTGTATTCAATTAGTAAGGATATCTCAAGAAACAATTTTTTTTTTTAGTAAAAGGCATTTTTCGGCCGTTTGTTCCTATGGCAGCTATATGATATATAGGAATATGATTTTATATTACTTAAAATCATAAAATCTAAAATTTGATAACGATGTCTTAATAAAAAAAAGTTTTTCTTAGTAAATGTTGTTTTTCGGCCGATCGTTCCTATGGCCGCTGTATGTTATAGTAATCCGATATTTATCATATTCAGGTATATGATTGGATATTATAAAAAATCTTCAAACCCAAAATTGGGAAACGATATCTTAATAAACAAACAATTTTTTATCAGTAAATGTTGTTTTTCGGCCGATCGTTCCTATGGCAGCTATATGGTATAGTAAACCGATATATATTATATTGAGATATGTAATTGGGCATTAGCTAAAACTATTAAATCCAAAAGTTGCTGAAGACATCTTGAAAAACAAAAGGGTTTTTGTTACTAAATGTGGGATTTCACCCGATCGTTCCTATGGCAGCTATATGTTATAGGTCGAATATTAAAAAAAAAAAAACAAATTGGATTGGCAGAGTCTTCGTGCAAAATTTGGTGGTTGTAGGTCTTACCGTTTCCGAGATCCTTGCATTCATACGGACAGACAGACAGACGGACATGGCTAGATCGACTCGTCTTTCGATGCTGATCAAGAATATATATACTTTGTGGGGTCTGCCACGCCTCCTTCTGCCCGTTACATACATTTGCACAATTTTAATATACCCTTTACCATTTTTTGGTACAGGGTATAAAAACAACAATAACACTGAACTTGCTAGTTTCGCTGTGACGTTTGCATTAGAGACGACAGCTGATACAGCCGTACAAGTGTAATCTGAAAGTTTGTATGTAGGTGAAAACGTTTGTACGGCACATGATGAAACAGAAATAACCAGAACAAAGCATAAACAACAAAACATGTTTATCACAAGTCGCAACAAATTGAATGACTAGTAAAATGAATTTCACAAATTTTCAACGAAATTGGGGGTAAAGTTGCACGATACACGTGAGTCAAGTGCTTTTTTTACACTTGGTAAAATGCACGAATTGCAACAAGGGGAGGAAAAAACAAAGAGAAAAGCATCTAGTTTGCGGCGCCACGTGCATCATCTGGCCATATACTCATGCCGTTGTGCTTGCAAAAAAAAGGTGCGAGAGTCGCAATTTGTTTTCATGAGTTTTATTTTTATAACTAAAGAAATAGAAAGAAAATTTAAACCATAAATAAGTTAAACTTTGCATTGAAACGCAAAAATTAGCATTTCACAATTATATGCAAAAGTTAATAATGTAGTTATTTATATATACATATATATTATGTATGCGCTGTACAACAGATAAAAATGAAGAAACCAAACTTAAATTCTATGGGAAAAATAAAACTTTTTCGATTTTTGTTTTTTTGTTTGTGGACGTGTGCACAATGTGGTTATGCCACACATTAAGCAAGTAGTTAAAGGGCTTGTTGCAGCACGTCACTGATTTTTTTTTTAAATTTTATCCATATTTTTAACAATTTCATTAACAACAGTGCTTTAAAGTATACCATACATTACAATGATATTTAAAATTTAAAAATTAAACTATTCGACGATACAACCAACAAACAAATAGCAGGAAGATTTTTCATGCCCTAAGCATTTCAAATCGTTACAATCATAATCTAAATTCTACAAACCATTAACTCTGTACAGAATTTATTGTTTCGAGTTTATATTATTTCGACTATAGCTTTATATTTTTGTGTTATTTGGCTTTTTTTTGTGTTGCTTTTGTTGTCGTTTCCGTCGTTATTACTGCTTTTGTTGCTGTTATGCATTTATTGCAGGTGATTTGCCACTTTGCACTGTCGTAAGGCCTCATTGAAACCCTCGCAGAGTGTTAGATCTGCTTGACCTTGTGCACATTGCAGGAACTGCTTTATTTCCCATGAGCAAGGACCTTGCGGCTCATTTGTTTGTGCTCCATATTGTTGTTGTGCTGGCGCAGCGGCGACAGGCGCAGCTTGAGCTACCTCCTTGTCACCGGAACCGCTGAAGAGACCCGTTAGGCCATGGCCGACAGCGTGACCTACAGCAGAACCAACGGCAACACCACCGGCTGTTGCAGCCATCTGCTGGAACATCGATGGTTGCTGTGGCATACCAACTGCGCTCGGTGGTGCTGCAACCGGTGCCGGTGGTGCCGGCGGCGCTACACGTTGTGGCACATGTTGTGTGGGTGCTGGTGCTGGTGCACTCCTGAGTCATTCGAAAAAGCCAAGAAATAAAATTAGATTTGTACTTTGGTAAACAGTTTCTTTATAGGTTACGTAACAAATTTCAAAGTTTTACAAAAGAAACCAATGTGTGAAAACTTCAAATTAAACTCTTGCAGTTTAACTTGGCACAGGTAAATTAATAGTGTAGCATTATACGCGTTAATTTGGACAAAATCAAATTAGCGCTAGCATGTCATCCGATGTTCAAGAAATTTCCAATTGGCTTCATATTGTAAAACGATAAAATAACTTTTTCAATTACCTTCTAGTTGCTGGTGGAGGGCTTGCAGAACGACCGCGACGTACCATTTTTTACTTTAATAATTTATTTTTATAAAATAAATATCGAAACAATTTGTTTAAATTTTTTTAAACAGCGTGTCGAAACGTACGAGTTTTGTTAACGAATGATTTCTTATTACAATTTCAAGTGTGACTAGACAAGCAGTAGTTGAATCGATTGTCGATCAGGAAGGTAAATTTTGAGTAAGTATGTGTGGCTGCTGTAGAAATTTCCACTGTTTGGCGATGTGTGGGTCTCACAGACAGTGTATATGTAAGCCGAAAGGGAAGAAGCAAGCAACTCAGAGTTGTGAACACTGAGCAGTATATATTAGTTTCACTCGCACGCACATAATGCACAGTTGGTTCGATTTATATCGATATATTTAAGCCACCTCTCATCGGTTTGAAGGGCATTAAATTTTCAATACGGTACTTGGCAGCACTGTCTAACGTAATAAAATCTCACCCGCTCGATGTGATCATTTAAGATTTATTGTTGTGAGATCTATAATTACACTTATTATCTATTTCATGGGTATACCTATATTGCCAGCATTAACGCAAAAACCTTTTCTCCATTTGAAATAACAGTAAACACACATTTAAGAAAGTTACTCTGTTGGAGCGGATGTTCATAAAAAAGCCAACCAAATATAGCAATAAAGCAAAGAAATAAGCAAATCCCGGGACACGACACAATCGAGATTTTACGTTGTTCACCACTGTTTTACAGGAACAGAATTTACAGAGCACGAAACTGTTCTTTTTCACCTTGATACATTGAGCTTTATTCTCTGATAACGTCATCTCAGCATTTCTTTGTAGCAAATTGAGTTTAATAATAAGATTTTCAATTGTTTAAGGAATAAGCAGCTTTAGAGTATACTAGTTTTTGTTTTGCAACATTCAATGCAAAATTTAAGTAATTTTTTTTCGAATCTAGTGGTTTTAAAACTTTTGTTAGATTGCATTAAAATTTGTGTGTTTATGCTTTCAATATTTTAAATCTTAAATAGGGGTAATTGCACCACAATTCATTAAATTTTCCAATATTCAATCCAATAGCAGTATCAATTAGAAATGGTTAACAGTCCCTTTTGTTTTTTTTTTAATGATGTAGAAACACGTTTGCCAACTGTTTAAACTAAACCAGCAATTCAATTATTTTTATGTGCACAAAGCTAAAACAGCCGATTTTAGATTTTGTTTTACTGTACTAAACATTATATGTATAATATTAGAAAATTGCATAAATGAGCTGCAGTTGCGATTTTGGTGTTAGTCCTTAAGGTACAAGGCGTATACATTACGAATAATGATATCCATTGGCTTCCATTTAACGTTTGTAGAAATAAAAAAAATGTATACAAAATTATTATTTTCGAGGGCCTCCAGGGTGTGTTGTGTCTGTGTACAAATGATGTAAACATATTATTTTTTAGTTTAAACTGTGCTTTGCGTTAACAGTCAAGGTGTTTTGGTTCTCTTTGCATTCTCATTATTTTTATTTATTTTTTCATATTTGTGCATATTCATGTTTTTAGCTGCTTAAATACATATTTAATAAAATGTTTGTTGTCAACATTACGTGTTAAAAATACCTATGTTAAAAAAGTTGAAAAAAAATAAAACAATTGCTTATTCGTTTGTGTTTTGTTTAAAAGTCAATTGTTTGCTAATTTATTTGGAAACATGATTTTAAGCGTCGCTCAAGGTTTGCCGAAAACGAATTTAACGTCGTCTTCTTCTTCTATTGTTGACTGTTTGTTTTTTTTTTCGGTTTTGTTGCTTCGCAAAATGTAGGCCTATTTTTATTATTATTATTAAATATTAAAGATGTCGCGAAGGTTAAGAAGATTTTGAATACGTTGATGTCATTTGTTAATAAATAAAATAACCTTTTTTTATTAACTTTTGTTTGCGAAAACAAATAAAAAATATGTTAATATTTAATTTTCAAGTAAGTTATAAACAAAGAATACAAAAGCAGTGCTGACAGTCTGCGGACAGACGGTTTAAAAAAAAGTCACAGGGACACCAGTTTCCTAACAGAGACTGTAATTATTTCTGCGACAATGATTATTTACTACGTACATCTGAAATAATAATGCGTTAATAAAGCCAGTGAATATTTTAAATTGTTTACAAATATTATTATAAAATAATTAAATAACAATTTGTTGAGATGAGTGACTGCGATGCTGTCAGTAACTGGCAGCTACCAAAACACAGTCTGCCTAAATTTGAATAATTTAGATGCATCAACTGCGAATGGGTTCTTCACGTGCGAGTCGAACGCCATGTGAAGCGATAAGATTGCATAAAGAGGAGCGCAGGGGGCAAACGCAGAATAAAACAGCAAACTATTTCATTAAATAGTGCCTTCTGCGAAAGTAGGAAGTGCATAGCTAAACATTGCATTAGTGTATGTGAGGCATTTTTAATTTGTGTTTAATCAACGTAAGAAAGGGCTGTCAGATTCGGCATTGAATGCATTTCAGAAGTGTTCAGTATGCCATACAAACAAACGTCTGGGTATGTTTATATGCGTGTATGTATGTATAAGTGTAACTGGTTCAAGTTTAAACGAATTTGCGCAGTTGCAATTTGTGTGCAATATTAAATTAAACTACTTCTCGTATCTATGCGTCTAAGCGTCTATCTGACTGTCTGTCTGTCTGTCTATCTGTCATTTGATCTATCTATTTATTTCTTTATTTATTTACCCAAAGAGATAAACAGTAACTCTTTATCTATCGGCCGATCTAGTATAGAAAACGCATTGCATTGCCGGACACTTGCGACTTCCAACTTGTTTTAACAGCAAGGCAAACACTCAAGTTTTGACACAATTCGAGAATCTATCGAACTAACTGGAAACTCACTGGCCGGCTGGCATGCCGGATCCAAACAATGCATTACAGATTGCAACAGCAAAAAAATAAGTAAACGAATAAACATATCCATATCCATTTATAACTCGACGGTGCCTCCTTGCGGCGTCTGTGGAAACTACTTCAAGTATATAGTTACTAGCTTCCTTTGCGCTCAAACTTGTGTCTTCTAAATCGAACTTAACCAAATGTTGCTTACTTCAGATTCCGGGGGTTAAAGTGATGTTGCATGGTGGGTGTGCTGCTCTGCTACATTGCGCTTCTGGCTGCAAAACCGACTTTAAATGAGACCCAACCCAGAGCAGCATGATTAGCTTATGGACAGTGTACCATGGAACAGTTAAACAGAGTTACTCAGACAAGGCAAGGTTTGATCAATTTTACATGCATACACTCGAATGCTGATAATCAACTAATAATAGGGTGTGTACTCTTGATAACTTTACATTCTTAGTGCGTAGATAAGATAAGATTGATTTTTAACTTATTAACTTCTACCAAAGCTAATAAATTTAATTTGTGGGCTTATATACATATGTGTGTATACAGGCGGTTTATGTTAATGCAACTGATTTATAGGGCAGTTCATGAGAACAGCACTATCGGCTGCTTAATTGAAGAGCTTGAGGCGTCATATACCATTAAGATTTCATGGCTAGCCATATGCGCCGCAGTGCGGTTCGCTGGAGATCCGCATTGATTATAAAATTTATATTTAAATGCTAAGCAACAATGATAGATCGCGTCAACGCAATTGTTGCTGCCTGAGAAATTCTGTAGATAATCTAATAGCATGTACATAGTTCCGGGGGCATGCTGAAGTCAACCATGCACAAGAGTACACTCAAATGCGTCAGATCTTTACGAAGTTTTTATATCATTCATAACGGTAAACAACTGATATACAATAATGAAGATAACAATAAATGGATACGTCGCAGTATATAAACTAATTAGGATGTCTGTAATCATATGAATTGGCATATATGTATATGATATATGTATGTATGTATGGTACATACACATGTTTATACAAATATACATATCGTTTTCAAAGGCCTCTGATAGCTTATTCATGGCTCTATAAAAGACGCGTTGAACTTATAACATCATTGTCCTTTAGAGTAAATGGTAAACAAAATCATGTGAATGCCATAATTTGCGATAACCTTAACAGATCTGTCAAATTTTAATCAACGAAAAAGACGCAATTTAAGTGTGAAAATAAATCTCTAATCTCATGAATAAAAAATTTAAATTATTTGGATTTTGATTATCTATAAGTCATGCCTAAAAGCTTGTCTATAGAGCCAAAAATCCGAGAACGAACCGAATACGAACTTGGCTTATTATATCTTACGCTTATAATAAGACATAATATGGCTCATAACGTATCCAAGCTGTGGCCGCTCTGGCACAGACTTCCTCAGGAATCACGAATCATGTGTTGTTATTACGGAGTTCCAATGAGGAGAACACAATAAGTGGCAACCGCCTGCAGAGATTCTGTAGAGATAGTGTAAAACAACGTATGTGCGTCGAAGGCCTTTCCTAGAGAGTATGACTGCTGGCAAAGCCGTTCGAGTCCCGCTTGGATGGCCTTGAGTGCCGTTCACCTATGGCTGAAGGTTTAGTGCGACTGAACGAATTGAGTCTAGATTTGCACAACAGATGTAGTAGGGAGTGTTATGCCAGGCAATACACTTCTGGCGCCTCTTCGAAAGCCCCGACAACTTGTTGATTAGAAAGTTGATTCTGCAAGCATTTAAAAGTTATACATATATGTACGTATAATAGAATTATTGATTAAAAAAGAAAATAAAAAAATGAAGACACGTGTAGCCCATGACCTTGTCGATTTGAAAATCGTCTTATCACACACCTTCCTTGGATCTTGGTGCTACAATTTCTGCTGATGCAATGGCCACAATGCTGCGTGCACCGTGACAAATCAGCGCCAGAACTGCTCGAGTAATAACCTTGAAAAGTCTTCCAATTTCAGTTGAACTGGTGGCTATTGCAGCTCTATAGGTAAAAGTATTTGGGCCGAGTCAATAATAATTTGAGTCTCTTACCTTCCTACCTATGTTCCCATATGTTGTCTCTGTGTTGTATAATGTATGCATACATAGGTTAGGCATAGGAAAGCTTGCCTTGCCTTATATCAACGTAGAGATTTTGCTTGGAAACGCCATGAAACGCCACTCGGGCTCTAAATTTTGCACAGTGTGCATTGAAATTATTTTAATGGCATTTTCATAGTATTATATTCAAAGAAATCACAATCGAAAAGAAAAAAGAAATCGAACAGAGTGTATGCAGAATAGCTAAATAATAAGTATGTACATATTTTATGTATAGGTATATAGTATTTATGTATATGAGTCTATTATATGCTCGATTGGTGTTGATGGCAGTTCTTATCGGCACATTAGTGTGAAACTGTGCTGCTAGGCCAATTTTAAATGCCATTAAAAATATTCTACTATACCATATGCATACATATATAAACAATATATGTTGTGTATGTATATTATATGATACAGTGTGTCTGCTTGTTGGGTAAGTTTCGAGCTCCGAAGCCGGCACTTGGGATTGAAATATCACACACATAAAGGAAGCCCGGCCAGCAACTCTTTCCGTTGTGCTGAATACCTCTAAGGGTAAACTCTGAACATCTTGAAAGTAGACTCATCTGTTTCGTTTTGGCATGTCAGCAAATTTATTTTCTTTAGAGGAATTATATGCCAAAGTTGAGAAACAAAGTACGAGCAATGCCGGGCCTTACATACACGGGTAATTCATAGATGCCCCTACGTACGCGTGTTTGAACATGGGTTGTGCCTTGAAGGTGTCGTCAGCTGAACGACGACAGATTTATGCCAGACGCAAACGCCAACGTACGCTAATGTGAACAATTGATTTTGTTTTTTTGTTTTTGGTTTTCCAATTTTTATTTATTTTTTTATTTTTGTTGTCGTTTTGTTATATTTTTGTTGCTGCCAGCTTTTGGCGCTTTTTCTTGGGTCAAGTTGAATATTATAATCGCTGAATGAGCGGTTTGAAGTAGTTTTACACACGCACACACACACACACACACACACACAGAGTGATGAAAGTATATTTAGACATATTGAATACAAAGTCTAGATCGACCTGAGATTGTATGATATGTGCCATATACTCATTCGTACACGATGCCAAGTGCGTTGCGTCTGAGAAACGTGAAATTCGCATTGGGATGATCTGCTATGTTGACTTACTGTTACGGCTGGGCTGCATGATGGAGCGTTGCTTGATTGACAAACGCACAACGCCAGTTTGACTCGGAGCAATGACCGCCAGTGTCGATAGTCCGGCAACAACAACAACAACTACAACATCGCATACTGGCTGACACATTGGCAAGATGTGCGTAACGTACGATCGATGAACCAAGCGATGGAGCGGACCAACGCAACGATCCAACGACGCAACGACGCAATGACGGTGTAACGACTTCTTCCGTTTTCTATTTTTAGGCTCGACTGTTGCTGATTACGCTTAGCTACTTATAAACTACATACAGGCGCGTATAATAGGGTATGCCTAATCATGCGAAGGAATGATGCGTCGAGCTAAACTATTCTACACACATATGTAGGCACATACATACATTTGTTGTTTCTTTCATTTTGTCTCTTTAAGACGTTTAACATTTTACTTAGATTGTTTTGCTTTTCGGTTTTCCTTTTACCAATTTGCTTTATACTTCTAAGCCAACGCAAGCGTGTGCTGCAGCAGGCCATGAAGTTATGCAGAATGCAGCAAAACTGAATTTCTGCCAGCTTGGCTGGCTATGTGCGGGTCGGACGCACATTTAGGCGGCAAAGGACCGCAGCTCTAAGCAAACATTTCTGTCTGCCAGCCATTGGGCTTATGGAGCTGCCCTTTAGCCAACTGAAGTCAACGTGGCGTGCAATGGATCTGCATGGGCCACAGTGCCAGCTTCCCCTGAAGATACATAAATATAATTTTCAGTTAAAAAATGTTTTCCCTCTTTGCAAAAGCTCGAATAAGTTTTTTTAAGCAATCAAGTCTGTTTTGAGTCTTCGAATGTTGTGCGTTGCTGTGTGAAATTCGCTAAAAATCCTAGAGAGCAGCCGCTTTGTTACGGAAATGACGTAATTTCTTTTCGTATTGATTATTCGTGCAATCAGAGCAAAAATAATTAAGTAGAAAAGAAAGCAATAAACGCTGAATAAATCAAAATTAAAATAAAAATTAATTAATACGCATAAATGCAAAACAAAGACGTGTCGTGTCAGAAGCATTTCAAAAAAAATTTGTTCTTCGCACTTGATACATTCGAATTGATTTATTTCATTTCATTTGAATGTTGCCATTTCTTTTCTTTTTTGGTTTTTATTGCAGTTTTTTTTTTCTTCACAGATAATTATTACGAGAATTTAATGTCTATGGCAACGTTTCTTAGCACAAAATCAAGGTTATGTGCAAAAAGTCAACGCAAAAAGCCAAAATGAAAACGAAGAAGGTTATCAGCAGCGGGTGGCGGCCATACACATATACATATACATGCATACACATACATGCATACATACATATGTATATGCATGCATTAACATCTACATAAGTGTACACAGTACAGACGGACATGATCACATTACCATAAATTTGGTATATATAAATTTATTACGATTTACAGTATTTACTCACTATGAATCTACTTATCTAACGCAACAATAGCAACAACAACAATAGCAAAGTAATACAAACATAACAATGACGCTCCAAATTTGTTGTCAAAAGAAAAAAAAAAAAAAAAAAAATACAAACTGCGACAAAAAATTGCATATTCATTTTGTTTATTGTTTTTACGCTGGCACATATGCATGTGTGTATGTATGTATGTACATACATATGCATGTGGATTACATGTGTGGATGCAAAAACGCTGTAAGACGTAGTAGCTGCACATCCGACTTAAAACGCTGCCCAAGTTTCAAGGCTGTAGGTATTTGCAGAGGTAAGGAATTATTGAAAAAGTCCCATGTGTTTAAAATTTGATGTGCTTCTTGTGGACTTTGGACTTGAATCTCTTTTCGAATTGGTGCTGCCTAAAAGTTTGCTGCTTCACTGCTCACGGAACATTGTTACCCTGTGTCATTTTCAAGAAGATAAAGAAGAAGAAGATACATTAAATCATGGCACATTATGTGGCCTGTCGCGGATTTGCTTTTGCGCAGACATTCCCTTTTGCGCTTAGGTCGCACTGTAGTGGCACTTTAGCGCAATCGGTCAAACTGTCAGACAGCATTGAATGTGTGTAAATCATGCTGACGTCACTAAAGTATTCGCATTAACCCTTAGTGCTGCTAAGTGTTATATTAATTTATAGTGCCAATAATAAAATAAAACAAAGTCAAATAAAGTAAAACAATGTATGCGCAGTGCCAAAAGAAATGACCAGAAAATAAGCACAAAATTATTTGCTTTTCATTTTACTCGTTTTACTACGCTACACTCAAGCGCACTGAGCCCACTCAGGTCTACACGCATAGCAGCAGTGGAAAAGGTGTTAAGTATCGGAGCTTTAGGTGCTGGAAGGTTTTCTTATCAATGCAATATAAAATAATGCGACTGTCTGCTATTTAGTTTCTTAGGCAAAAGCGCAACTAAAAAAAAAAATAAAACAAAACCAAAAACAAAATAGACTATAATACTAAGTATGTACAAAAAACGCGACTAATAAAATAAAACTAAATAAAAAGCGAAAGCCACTCAAGTACTTGTTGTTGTTGCTGTAGTTGTTGTTGTTGTTATTGCGCTCGTAGACTACTTATAAGATAAGCTGAGGTCATTAGCAAGCACTTTGAAGTATGCCACAAGAGCTGAACAACTTTTTTTTTGAACATTAAGTCTTGTGACTCAAAAATAACGAAGAAAAAAAAAACAAAAATCACATAAAAATCGCATATTGCGTATACGTCATATCTGTCGCCTGTCGCGCCGCGTTTGGCAACCGAATATTTTACGTGCAAATTTCAAATGTAGGCAAAATATATAATATACATATATGTACCATATGTATGTATGTATAATTGATTTTCTTTTCGACTTTTGCTTGTTTTAAGCGCAAAAAAGCAAATGCATAAAAATAATCAGCAGCTTCAAAAACGATGAAACTGCGCAGAGTAGCGCTCGGCTCCCATACAGGGTACACTTGGGCTGCCCTTAAAAGCTGGCAAATCGCTAATTGATACCCAACTGCGCCAACAGCTTAAATCATTTCGAATTATTGAAATTTCTTTATCGTTGCCGACAATCGCAAGGCAACTAAGCTAACGATAAGATTGTGCAATCTTGCACCTCATCATAAAGCTGCCCATTCTTTATAGCCGCAGACGACACATGCAGTTGCATTATGCAGATGTTGGCAGGACGCAGCGCCAAGCACGTGAAATGCAACCGATAAAGTGGGCACACGCCATTTTGTGGTTAAACTACTTCCAACTTACCAGCTTTGCCAATTGCTTGCCTAAGAAGACAAGAGAGAGAGAGAGAGAGAGAGAGAGAGAGAGAGAGAGAGAGAGAGAGAGAAAGAGAGAAAGAGAGCAAAAAGAAAGTAAAAGATTTGAAGAATTAAATTAAATGCCGCACGCTGTATTTAGTCATAGCCCATGATGATGTGTATAGCACCTTTATCATTGTTAGACCCATGGAATGGACAAATGGACTGACGGGCAACTATGCGAAGTCGAACGCCGAACCCCGCACGACGATGATTGGCTATGCCAGCGGCTTGACGCTGACCGAGCCACTTGAACGCTTATTAGTTAGATTAATTGGCAAATATTTGATGTGTGCAGACGGACAAACGTAAAATAAAGTACGAACAGCGAGAGACACGGAGACAGGGAGACGGAGAGAGGGGGAGACAGGGTGCCAGGGAGACAGACAGCAAACGAGCAATCGTTGTAGAATAGTCTCGCGTTTCTTTTTGGCTTCGATTCGTTCGGTGGGCTTCGTGTCCGTCTTCTTCTGATTTTCTTGACTTTGCGCTAAGTGCGTTGCAGTCTTCAGCACTCATCGCGGGCCTGGGGTATGCGATTGCGATTCCGATTGCGTTGCGTTGCGCACCGTCCGTTCTGTTGCTGGCGGCGGCAGGCGTCGGTTATATTTAGAGCCAACCGCATGTTTGGACACAGTTCTACAAGTGTCGTGTTACGTGCAGTAACGAAAAAAAAAAAAAGAAAAAAAGAAAAAACAACCGAACCCCAAAGAGAAAATAAGGCAAATATAATAGAAACCTCGGTTCGTTTAGATTCGGCCATATTCGATATAGACGGCAAGGGAGGCGGTCTAGGAAACAGACAGTGACTTTTGTACCTGAACGAAACGGATATACGCAGTATATTTGGAAAATGAAGCTCGACACGCAGAACGAGTCGCCGCCAAAGTATCTGAATAAGGATTTCTTTAAGGCTGCGCTCGAGGATGGTCTGCGCGACATGCGCGTCGACATTAAGAAAATCATATTCGCCGAATCGAATGGCGGCGGCGAGAATTACTGCAGCAAGATCTATCGCGCGAAGGCATTGTACAGAAGCAGCAAGCGCAAGCTGGACGAGGAGCTGGCCCTGATTGTGAAGAGCATCGCCATAACGCCGGCCACACAGTTCCTCGAGGATATGGCTGTGTATTTGCGTGAGAAGATCTTCTACTTCGATGTGCTCGGCAAGCTGGAGGTCCTTATTGGCGATGGCTCCAAATTCGGTGCAAAGTGAGTGTCCCTGTGCCTCTGGCCTGCATTGCAAACGCAAACTGACTAATTCTCTTTGCATTTTAATTTTTTGTTTTTTTTTTTCGGTTTTTTTTTTTTTGGTGTTTTTTTTTTTTGGTGATTATCTTGAATTGCTTGTTGACAGATGCCTCTATACGACACGCGAGCCCATACAAACGATCGTCTTCGATGATCTGACACAGTACGGCTACAAGCTGGCGAGTCGTCAGCACGGCCTCAACGAGGAGCATTGCGTCGTGATACTTAAGAAGCTTGGAAAATTCCATGCCAGCTCCATGGTGCTGGCGGAGAAGGTGTGCAGCCTGCGTTTGAATGAGCCTAGAGTATTGCTTTTCTAAAGGTTTCCTTTCTTTTGTTCTGTTTTCTGTGTCGTGTCGTCATCGATTGTGTTTTTAGGAACCTTCGGTGCGCGAACACTTCACCACAGGTATGCTGGATGAGAACTATATACGGACGAACGAACGCTTCATAAACTTCATGACCCTGCAGCTGAACACACTCGCCAATGTGGTCGCCAAATGGCCAGGCTATGAGCTGCTGGCGCAGAAGCTGCATCGCCACTGCGCGAACATCAAAGAGAATCTAGTGCTGACCGGACGACCGCAGCCGGGCGAGCTGACGGTGCTGAACCATGGTGACTTGTGGGTCAACAATTTCATGTACAAATACAGTGACGATCATCCGACGCAGCCCATCGATGCGATATTCGTAAGTGCATCAGAACAGAAGTCAAGTGGCCCGGACGACCTGAATGCTTAATAGTTTTCTTTACGTTGTTTGCTCCAATAGGTGGACTTCCAAAACAGTTTCTTCGGCAGTCCCGGCTGCGACATCAATTTCTTTCTGAACAGCAGCGTGCAGCTGGACGTGCTGATCAATCGTCGCGAGTTTCTCATACAGACCTACTACGAATCGCTGCGCGAGTCGCTCGAGCACATGCACTCCGAGTGTGTGCCCAGTTATGAGGATCTACTGCATGAGATACGCGCACGCGAGCTTTATGGCTTCTTCTCGTCGTATGCGTTTCTGCCCATGGTCGCCATGAAGAAGGAGGACTCGTCGGACAATAGCATCGAGGCCATGACCGATATGGATTTCGCCAAGAAGAAGTGCCAGCTGATGTTCTCCTCGAATCCACGCACAACCGAAACGCTTCACTATGCACTGCGACGCTTCGACGAATTGGGCATCTTTGATTGATGTGTACGCTTGAACAACGGATTGATGAATTGATTGATGCACTGAGCAATCGGTAGGCACAACAATTGATCAATTGATCGCAGTTCAAATCGGCTGACATTTGATTACATAATTTTTTTTTTGTTTTTTTTTTCTTAGTTTAAGTTGTTTTAACATATTTTTAACTATCACCAACAACAACAACAAGAACAACAACAACAGAACAGCAGAACAACATAACAGACCAGACCAGACCAAAAAACACAATAAACAAAAAAGAGAAAAGAAAAAAAAAAAAAAAAAAAGAAAGAAAACATTTGAATAGACTTCAAGTACACGACGACGGTTGCATGTTTATTTATGTAACGAATATTTATTTCATGTATATGTAAAAATATTTAAAAAAAATAAAAATAAAATTTTACAACAAGAAAAGAACCGAAACGAACTTGTATTGCACCTTGGAATTGATCTTGATCTTATGAGTACAAACGCAAAACAACGTCAGCTTCTGGAACGTAAAATTATTTAAACAATTGTTTTCTGTACTTGAGCTCTTGGCTGCCCTATACATATGTAATTTGGAGGTTTCGAGAATCTAAAGACTGTCAAAAGCGGAAGTTTAGAACGGAAGCAACATTTGCATAACAAAAAAAAAAAAAAAAAAAACAACAACAAAAATTCACATGAGGGTCATCTATTCGTAAACAATCTTATACATATTGTATGTATACATTATATTATGGAATGCATAACAACATTTCAGTTCTATGGAAAGTTTCCATTTTGTTAAAGTTAAATTTACTTGAAAAGCGACAAATTTTACACTGTATATGCATATGTACATATATACATATATGTATATGTAGATATGCATACAATATATATTATTCTGCTATTGGTATAGCCATTCTGTAATCTATCCATTGAGCTAATACTGCGTACTGTGAATACTGGCAAATAGGGATCGCTGCTTGCCATTTCTGCTGTCGCCAAATCAGTTCAGATGTTTGTAAGATGCCACTGATGCGATGATTTAAAACTCAAACAAGCAAAAGAGACAAATGTTGTACGACGGGGTAATATTCATAAGACCCAAACTATTTCCATTGAATATACTTTGTATATATGTGTACATGCATACATTGAGAGCGTCAATCGTATGTGATCATTATGCTGTTAGTCCCAAAGATAAAGGGCATAGAAGACCATCAATTGAAGTTCATAATTATTAAGTTCAGCTTGACTAGAAAATACATTACAATACAAATGAGATTTTCCTGTGCCTTTGTTTGGGAATAAATTAAATTAAATAAAAATTTGTACGCTGCCATCCCGGCGGCACAGGCACTAGTACCAACTAACATCCATTCTTAGGCATAGAAAATGGATGAGCAAATGCTCGCTTATACTGAACTGCTGAGTGAGAGTTGCAGTTCCAGATGCAATTCAAGCGAGTATCACATTTCAATAAATTAGGCACCTCCGCTCTCATTCGGGTACTTCTGTGGTTCTTCTTCAGATCTTGAATTCTCGTTTGGCGTGTGTGGGAGGAAAGTGTTCGGCATAAGCCGAATCGTGTATGCATTTCGTAATTATTCTTAAGAGTGACTGTTGTTTGTTTTCACTATGGCTGTTGCCGTTGCCGTTGTTGTTGTTGTTGTTGTTGCTTGGTTTATCTTGAGTATGTCTTTTAAACATTGAGTTTTGGCGTGATCAATTAACATCGGATGTACACTATCCCAGACGGTAAGATTGCTTTCCTGGCGACACTGCGGCATTGCTGTCCTTGCTGCCAACGACGTTTGCGACGTCATCATGTTGATTGCGCACAAGTCGTTCTGCAGTTGTACGTATTTATAGTGTTGCATACCTGCAGGGGTCAGTGTTCTCGTTGCAGCATTAACTTGCTGAACATTGCCATGCATTACATAGCCGAACTGGCTAGGCCTGGCGGCGTTAATTGGCTGTATGACAGCGTAATCCCAAATCGGTAATGCAGTCCTATGCCGGTAGTTCATCGTCGATTGCCGATTGCACGGCGGCAAGTCGACGTGTTGTGTTACGGTGGCTGTCGCTGTTGCTGTTGCTGTCGCTGTTGCTGTTGCTGTTGCTGTTGGTGGCAACAAGTCGTACTTGGACATTTGCATTAGCGGCTCATCGCAGAGCAATGCTTGGGCGTATGTAAGCGCATCCTTGTGTTGGTAGCGACAATCGCGCAACACTTCCCTTCTGGCACAGGGGCAGTGCGCCGTCGACAGCATGTGAGTGTCGCCCGTGCAGGACAGCTGTTGGCCAGCTGAGTGCTTCGCAGCGGACGGCAGCAGATCGTTGCTGAAGATTGCCGGCGCAGCTGCCATTGGCGTGCCTTGCCTGCTCAGCCAATCGGTCGGCGGCATGGGCAGCAAAGTTGCGTCTGGCGCATTATAAATGCTGCTTGAGGCGAAGTATGACAGGGAATCGCTATTGAATTGACGCTTGCTGCTCAGCAGCTGCTTCGCTGCCGCGGTTCTTGTGCTCGACAGGCTGCCGTTGTCATTGCAGCAAAAGCTCAACGACATGCTGCTCGATTTTCCGTCCAAGACCAACTTCTCCGCCAAGGGCATAGCTGACGTTAGGCTGGCGGCATCTTCGTCATAGTTGCCGATTTCGCTGCCGCTGCTGACATTTTCGTGTGCGGCATAATTTGCCTTGGCCGTGCCGCACAGCAGTTCGCGGAAAGTGCGGCATTTCTCTGAGGACGATGATGTGGATGCTGGCGTTAAGGAACTTATGGTTAGGTTGCTGATTAGCAACGGTGTCATGCCCAAGGGCCATTTGCCATTTGCATCGCTGGCCTTTTTGGCGGCATTAGCTGCTGAATGCTTTGCACTTTCGCGCGATGCCATTGCCATCATTTTTGGCGCATTGTCTTTTGGTCGCTTTTGCTGATGCTGCTGCTGCTGCTGTTGTTGTTGTTGTGGTTTTGAAGGCTGTTCCATTGTTTCACTGGTAAATATTTTGGGACATCGCATATGGCGGCATCGCTGCTTCGCTGGCTTAGCATTAATTTCTTTGTCAGCAATTCCTTTTACGTTCGACGCTTTCGCTTCTGTCGTCGGCTTATTTGCATTGCTGTCTGCTGCA
The DNA here is from genome assembly GCA_037044495.1 of Stegana nigrithorax. Taxonomy (NCBI): domain Eukaryota; kingdom Metazoa; phylum Arthropoda; class Insecta; order Diptera; family Drosophilidae; genus Stegana; species Stegana nigrithorax. The sequence goes on from JBAMBQ010004804.1 coordinate 42,560, forward strand.
TTGTTTTTGTTGTGTTTGTTCTTGTTGCCACGCACACGACGTCTTCGGCGTTTCCCTTGGCTACGCGGCGCCTCATTGCGCACTTGAGCTTCTTTTCTAACGCTCGCACACTCCGATTGTTGCTGCTGCTGCTGCTGCTGCTTGCCAGCATCTTCTTTCACAGAACGGGGTGAGGGGACGTTTGAGCCCTGAGCAGCATTGCCGCCAGCTGTCGGCTGTGTTGGACTTGCGCCACTAACTTGGTTTATATTTTTGCGCACACGCTGTAAGCCAACAAAGTGACGTTGATTGTGTATGTCTTTGGCGTTGTGTTTTTTATTTTGCTTGGTGTTGTTGTTGCTGTTGTTGTTGTTGCTGCTGCTGTCATTGTGCGTCTCCTTAAGTGTAGTTTCATTGTTGGGCTTTTTGTTGGCAATGCGTCTCTGTGTCTGCTGCTGCTTCTGTCGTATTGGCGCATTGACAGCCACAGGCCGATTGATCGCAACTTGCGTTCTTAGCTAAAGGACAAGTTATATAGCTCCAAGCTATGTATAATACATTGAAATTATATTAGCAGCCCTTACCGGTATTGCGTCGCTGGCATTGCAGTGGTTGGGCAAGCTAATGTGAGACATTTCCGTAGACTTCTGCAGAGTCAGTTGGGCAACCTTTGATGACCTACTGATCCTATACACCATTATGATAATGCGTATGCCAAATTTATGCTTATTTTAGAGTAACTGAAAAAATTGAAGTAAATGTGTAAGTCTTTATTTTCCGGTTGATGTATTCGAAGATAAATAAAACAAAAGCTCTCCGAAATGACACCCTTTACAATATTGACATAATACGTAATGTATGTAAACTAGAATTTGATATAGTCATGCGATCAGAACACATTTGGTTTATGTTTTCAACTTACACGCTTCAAATTTGTTGTTGACTTTGACAGGCGACTCTGTTGACTCCTTGCGTTGCTGGATGCAATGTTGTTTGCGTATGTATTGGGGCGGGCGCAACTACCACAAGGCTGCCGCTGAAAGTATGCAACAAAAAACTTTTAGTTATATTACACAAGTTGGTAAACACACATGTGCACTGTCCCACCGCACTCAAGGCCAGGCAACCTTTGTGTAAATTAAACACCAATAACAATTTCACTTACGTGTAAACTTTATGTTTACTTCAAAATTGGAATTGAATTGAATATCTGCTTGTATCGAATTAAAAAAGGATTCGTAATAATCTTATTATGATTTTTTAAACGATAGACAGCAAAGCCCCAAATTGACTTTGTCAGAAGAGAGAAGCACTAACACGCACGATGCGTGAGTGAGAAAGAATCGTTTCGTGATCTGCAAACTCTATTCCTTTTCAACAACACTAAAGCAGTAGTGGAGAACGCAAAATCATATCCGCCGCCCCCCTACCAAACAAAACGCACACGCGCCTGCGCGAGCCGCTTTAAAAATACATATCAACAATCCATTAGTTCGTATACATAAGCTGTCACATTATGACTTTTTGGGGTTTTGCATGTGACCATGAAATAAGAGACGTCTGTGGGTTCCAAGCCGATACGATCGAATCCCAGCGGCGTGCCAAAGCCGGCATTTATTCTCTAGGCCTTGAGTGCCTATATATTTTTAAAAGCAAACTGTCAGGTTGTTTAGGTTGCCATTATCATCAAATAATTTGATTGATGGGTCTCGAACATGGTGTAATGAATAAAAGGTGGCGCCAACTGGGCTTTTCTCTTTCTTGAAATCGGACCACTCTCATTAGAGCGATGATTTTGTTGCCAGATGACGTCATAAGTAATTAGTGTATTTTTGGAACTGAATTATTTTGGATTGTTCCAAATTAATAATAACCAATTTAATGTAACGTATGTTGGGTGGCATACAAAATCTGAATTTAAATCAAAGTACAATTTTGATTTAACGTCACAAATGTAAAATCACATAACTGTAATAACTTGGCACTACCTCTTTTTCTTATACCATGGTATTATGGGTCCCTAGACCCATCAAAAACAAGTTTTGTGTTGTTCAGTACTGAAGTAATGTTGTTGAAAAGCATTGGAAAAAAAAAAAAATTTAAAGGTACCTACATTCTATCAAATGCATTTTCTTATTGCAATGTTTAAAATTTGCTAAGTAGTAAATTATATATATGTACATATATACGTATGCATGTATTTGTATTGGTTGCAAATGAAATGCAAATTTCTTAGCTTACATTAATAAATGAATGTACAGTATTTTAGTCAAATATGTACTACCATATTTTCTGATTTTTGCTGTTGCGGTTTTGTAATCTAAACTCGTCGAAATGAAATGTTGCTTAAAATTTTCGTTTCACCCGTCACACCCGTCAATTTGAACGTACAGTGCACAAATCAGCAATAGTAAAAAGTTAATTAAGCCAGATTAGACGAAAAGTCGTGTTGCGACTTGACGGTGTACTTACATGCACACATACATATGAATAATACGGTAAGCACACGCTTATCGCTGCGACTGCGCGCATGACTTACAACAAACAGTCGTAAAAAAAATAAGTAACTGTTACAATTGAAAAACAAAAAGAAGTCGCATGCGAACTTAACTTTGTCGCCGCCATTGGCCTTAGTTGCAAAATTAATTCGCTTCCGTAAGCACATTTGTCGCAGCAGCAACCCTCTTGTACACTAACTAATTTATAACGGCATGTGCAAGAGAGTGATGTACATACATATTTTACGACAAGGGTGTGTGTGACGTGTGACAAGATTAATTTAAAAATGGCCAATGTGACTAGTCGAATATATGATTCACATTGCAGACATGCATATGTTTATCATATCATTTAAAGCTTACTCAATTTCACAATATGAGCTGTGCATATTACTAACATAAACATATACATATGTATGTACATAACTGATAGTTTGCTTGAAATCGTTTGCATGGTTAACTCGTGTCTCGTAGGCTTTTTCATTCTTCAACAACAGGTCAAATTCGACACACACATGTTGAATGAAATGAGAGTGAAATTCAAAAAAAGACACGCTTTGCTTGATACACGTTAATATGCACAATTCTTGCATAGAACGGTTATGGTAATTGTGAACGTAATATCTTAGGTAAAAAATGAATACGTGCGTTTTGGTTTTTTACTTTTGTGCAGTTTATCAGAAAGCCGTTGAAATTCCCAAACTGATTTGTTTAGAATTACAAACACAAAGCGAAATGAAATAGAAACCTATTAAAGCCATCAAAGCAGCAACAACAACAACAACAACAATAACGACCCTGTGTGCATTTTGATGTCAGGTCTGTGCTCTTAGTGTGTCAATCTATTTTTGTGCAACTTGATTAAACAACGTAAATTCCATTGAAAAACCGAGTTTAAGCTGAGCAAAAAAAAAAGAAAAAAATCAAGTTACTCTGTATGCGTAGAAGCTTTTTCGCCGTGCTTTAATCAACGTATCAAACAACGTTTGTATGTAGTTGTGTTAGTCGACTGATCGAGTGAGCAAGTGTCAAAAGCGTGTCGCTGCACAGTGGCCTGTGTGCAATGAAAAAATAACATCATAGTAATTATAAATTTTTATCAAAAGGCCATACTTGTTGCATCTCCATACTTATTCACTTTTTAGACGTCTTTATGACGTTTCTTAAAATGGCCTACTGCCAAACGACGTCGCAGATTGCACACAATAAACAGGTAATAGCCGAATAGCCTACGCATTCTAACAATAACACAGAGCAAATCACTGTTACGGGCGCTGAGAGCATCCAAACAAAAAAAGATCACTCTCTCTCACTTGCATAACTTTCTCTGCTCTGCATGAGCCTATTGCAACAGACTGTCGCAAAGCTTTTGCAAAGCAATATGTGTGTGTGTATGTTAAAGCGAACAAATAAAAAAAAAGTCTTATTCAAGCTGACCATAATAAACGATAAATTGGCACACTTTCGTCGTCTATCGGCGACATCAAATTGAAAATAATAACACCTACAACAACAAAGTCGCGCAAGCGAAAGCTTTCGCTGTTGTTGACACATTTGATGTGCTCAGTGAGAGTAACGTGTCGCGTCGTGCTTTCATGCTCTCGATTCTTGTGGCGCGCATTTCATTTAGCGTATTCTTGTTGCTGTTCTTGTTGTTGTTCTTTGTATGTTTTCTTTGTTCGTTGGCTTTTTTGCTGCCTGTTGTTTTTTTTTTCTTTGTGCTGTTTTTTGCTTTTTGTTTGTTTTGAGCTTCAAATTGTGCAAAGCGAAAACAATTTCACAAAATCAAAACGTTCGCAGTTCAGCTTCAGAATCAGTTGCTTCGTCAGTCGGATCAAATGGACAAATGTCAGTCGGCCAGACAGTTCCTTGCGCAGTTCGAATTTAACTGTTAATAAACGAGTATTTATTTAAATTACAAACATTTTTATTGCATTTGCTTTAATCTTCTCGTGTTGGTTTTAACGATTTTCTGCTGCAATTCAGCGTAGAAAGAAATTTTGTTAACGATTAAACATTTTTTATTTTTTTTATTTTGAGTGTTTTTGCTATTTTACTGAAAAAAAAAAAAAAAAAACAAAAAATTAAAAGACCAAAAATAAGAAACGTGAACATTAAGTGTGTTTCTTTGCCAAAAGTGTACTACTAAAGGCGAACATGTTGTGTACAAAGTGAGAAAGAAACAAAACAAAAACAAACTGAAATAATCGCGTTTAAGCGCGCAAAACAGGAAAACCCCACAACACAGACGTGAAAAAAAGCACACAAGCGTAGCTTGATCAAAATCCCAGAAAGCGTTCAAAGAAAAAAAAAACACTTGCTGAATACGCTGCAGCATGGGCATGTATCATTAAGTAAATAAATATTATGACTAATGAATTGAAGACCGAATGACAACAAATAATATAAAATACGGGCCCGAGAAACCGAGTTAATTGTTGATGCAACTTTACTTGCAGAGAATACAATAAAATATATGTATTTAAGTACATACAATATGCATGTATGTCTGCATTGAGTAAGCAAGAGCAACATGTTTATTAACATTCATGAAGCAATGAAAGCAACATTGCTGCAAATGCCATTAACGGCAATAGCAATGCAGACAACGGCTGTTATGGATGTAATGCCCAATGTTAATGCAGCATTGACAACAAAAACAACAACAGCAACAACGCCAACAACAAACATGCCAGCACAGCAATTGCCTACGAATGTGTTGCCAAACAAAGCATATAAACGCAAGAAAACGCAATATGAACAGCAGCAGCAGCAGCAGCAGCAACAGCAACAACAACAAAAGCATGTGCAACAACAGCAACAATTTAATCATTTTTATTTTCAACAAGCGAAACGCATTTACTACAATAATATGAATTACAACAACAACAATAATAACAGCCAACACAACAATATGTTGCGTTATCAGCAAGGTCAACTGCAGCCAGCGCAACAGCCTACGGAGCAACAACAACTGCAACAGCTATTACAAATGCAACGAATTTATGCTAAACACTACATGATCGACTACAAAAACAACGAACACAAAAAAAGTAAGTGAAATTTTTTTTTTTTATTCTTGCTTTTTATTTCGAAAATATGCAACATTTTGCGACAACACGCAACACGCAACACGTGCAGTTAACAATGTTGCAGCAGTGCGCACAATCAAGTGCCACCAGGTCTTGTCTCTCCCTGAGGGTTTAGCGTGTAAGAACAGATTTTAGGTCATTGACATTTAAAATGTTGCTGCGATGTGTTTACTGTTTCGTGTTTGTTTTTTTTTTATTTATTTATTTAAACGAAATACTGGTGTTACACTTAAAACAAAAGCAAAAGTAAGAGAAAATATGGAAAATTAAATAAATCGTATAATAAAATAAAATAAAAGAAAAAGTTTAAGCAATAATCAAAAAAAAAAAAACAAAAAAAAAAAAGAATAACGAAAAAAAAAAACAAAAAGTTCTTGTGTATATGTACATATGCGCTTGTATATAAACAAGTGTAATAATACAATAGCAAACAATGCGATTGCACAGACGACGCCAACAAGAATAACAACAACTACGACTACAACTACAGTAACGACGGCAGCAAATTGGTTGAGGTTAAGGCACGGCAATGAACTTCAACGTGAAAAGTTTGCGTTCGAGGTTAAGGCGGCGGGCGCAGTACCCTCAAAAAGCAGCCAAAGCAGTAGACGCAGCACAAAAAAAAAGAGTACTGTTTATTACAGTAAGAAGAAGAAATAGCAGCACAACAACAACAACAACAACAGCAACAACAACAAGAACAAGAATAACGGCAACGTGCAAAGTGCGTCTTGCTGCGTATAAACTTTATGCCTATGATGTGCGCCCGCATGCTTTGCTGCCCCGTCCGTAAGCGTGTAGCTGCTTGCTTGTGCTTTTCTTTTCGTATATTCTTATGTATGTATGTATGTATGTAAGTGTAAAATATCGTCATCGCACAAATTTGGCAAAGCATGACGATAACAACAAATACATATCTTAACTTTTGTTTTCGGCTGCTTAGAACTCAATTGGACACGAGCGTGTAGCTCGCAGACAGACTAACAAAGAACAATAATAAGACCAACATTCAAAATATGCTGACAGACAATTCGACGAGCAAATATACTGATTGTGTAGTAGATGATAGACAGACAAGCAGCAAGCGCACAGAGCGACAGACATACGCACAGACAGACAAACAGACAGACAGACAGACCGAGTGGCGTAGAAAAGTGCAAATTAAATGCTCATGCGAAATAGCAAAAACAACTGCGTAGGTTCATTGCACTTGAGGCGCAGTAGCAAGAAGAAACAAATTAATGCACGAAAAAAAAAAAAAAACAACAAAAATGAAGAAGAAACAGAACAAGAAAAACAAAAACAAATCAATTGGTAGCAATAACAATTACAACAACAGCAGCACTACGCCAAACAAATAACAATAAAACAAAATTCGGCAACGGCAGCCACAACCACAACACAATAGCAACAACAACAACAATAACAACAACAGGCAATCAAAATGAAAGCTCTGCTCGCCTTGTTGAGCTTTCGCTTATGGGACAATGACATTGACCAGCCGCATAAAAAGTCGCTTGTGTGTGTTTCTTCTTCTTTTGCTATTTTTTTTCTCGTGTTTGTGTTTTTGTGATTTTTTTTCTTTTTTATTAGTATTTTTTGTCTGTGTCGGTTTTGCGCTTATACTCGTACGTAAAAGCTAATAATTAATATTAGCACTTAATAAATATCGTTTCACAGATTGTTGCTGCTATTATTGTTTGTTGCTGCTTACACAAATGCGCAGCGAAATCATTGCACAGGAAATGTGATAAAAATGGCGTACTTGAGCTCAATGGACTCATGAACGGTAAATTACATGCATGCGCCGTTATTTGCGCCTATGCGTTTAAAAACCATACGCAACGTACTGACCTATGCAAGGCCCCAGGGGCATGTGGTAGGTCCCACCGGTTGCTGTTGTAAATGAAAACAAAATAGAACAAACAAAATTCAAGGTGATTCATATTTTGTCAATTCTGCGAAGAAAAATTGAAAGTAGCCAATAACAAAATAAACAATAGGCGTGTAAATAATAATAATTTGTTGCTACATTATAACTCTGTGTTGCATTACTGTTTGTTGTTTTGCTGACTGTTAGCAACATGTTAACGCGCTGTTATAAATACACATGCTTGGTAAAAACATAAAATTATGTCGACGGCATTGAATTGGCCAATGCCACCTTAACATATTGAGTGGCATATTGTGCGAACGCTGCATAAGTCAGGTTCTTATGCATCAACTAAATAAAGATATATACAGTTAAAGAAAAAAAAAAGGCATCAACTGTTAAATTTATATGCTCAAATATTTGTTCTGTTTTTAACATAATGTTAAACAGCATACACAGTTTAACTGTGTATAAAGCAGCAGGAACAAAGAATGCGTTTTGCAAGTTAAACAAACAAAAAAAAATTTAAATATTAATAATAATAATAATAAATACAAATAAATGAAAACAAAAAATATATTTATAAAAAAAAAAAATATTGTAATTACAGTTAATATATTTCCGTGTTTGCTTAAACAGGACATGACAACTGCATAGCAAAGAGCAATGACCAAAAAGCGCCATATTCCAGATGTGCTCGCTGATGATTTTCTTTTGTTTTTGATTTTTTTTTTTTTGGTTCAATCAACTCGAAAAGGCAAACCTCAAAGATGTTTTACAAGTGCCATTTTATGTCTAACCTTGGCTATGAATTATAGCAAAGTCATTGACAACTTCGTTGCCAGTTGTGCAGTAGACTTTTTTTGATTACTTTTTTGGTTACTTGTCAAAGATTATTGCACTCGTCGGCATAGCGGAGCCCTGCAGTGGCAAGTGTGCTTAGAACAAAGTCAAACCGATTCAAGCTTAACCGCACCGATTTTCTGTGCTCTGCCGAATCAGAAGCAGAACAGCTGCGGACATGTATGAATGTTTGAAGCGCAGGTGCTTGAACTTTTTGCACGGCGCTGTTGTTGTTGTTGTGGTGGTGGTTCTTGATAAACCAATGACAGTGCGAACAGCAATTTTAGTGTCATCTCAGAGCAGCAATGATGTTGAGCACATACACAAGCCAACCAATGGTGAATAGCACAGTTTCAGTTTAACGTTGATTATCCTCTGTAGCAGACTGACTACCTGAATGTGTTGCTAAGCTGTTTTAGGTAGGTAAGACATAAGTTTCAACTTAAAAGAAAGCCTTTCTTTTTGAATTTACTTACATGATTGACAGTTGAAAAATGATTTCTTAGCGTTTAGTCAGCGAAGTGCAGTGCGTAAATAAGTTGATTATTTCTGAAGTTTATTGTTTCAAGTAAAACTAAACTAAAACATAAAAAAAAAACAATAACATAAATAAACATATAAAAGTGAATATAAACTACATATGTATGTAACTGAAAGTTATAAAAGCTTGAAAATATGGTAACAAGTAATGTGTGAATTGTTTTGGTTTGTTGATATTACTTAGCTTTTCTATTTACATAAAATGAGTAAAATCTTTATGGCAAATGAGTTTACTCAACACTTGTGTCATTTGATATGGAAGCTTTGACCAATTTCGCTGAATTTAGTTTATTTGTTTTAAATATAAATAAACTTTGTGCATTGTTTATTTTGAAAGTAATTATAATGTTTATATTTTCTATAAATTTTTTTTTCTTTAAATAAACTTTTCTTGGTTCTTGGCATAGGTCGCGAAGTGCGCAATTAACTTATACAGTTTTTTTCTTGAGATGGTGTCTACTGTTTAGATTGTCTGTTAGTATGCTGAAAATCACTGTGGAAAATACATTGGCGCACTCACGCAGCTCATCAAGCGACAACGTCGTGTCAGCGTGCGACACGTGTAACTTTGTTTGTGGTGTCGTTGTTGTGTTGTGTTGTGTCATGCGCTTTGAGGTGCGCACGTTGTGCGGTTGCTGGCAACGTTTTTTGCATTGTCATAGGTTATTGTGCGCCGATGCTGCGCACTTAAAGTTGCCAGGGTCAAGTGTTTGTGGTGGAACACAGGGCTGGGTCAATGTAATGTTTGCCTGCAATATTGTTGCCTTTTCGCATATTTTGTGGCTGCAATAAATGTTCGCAGTGTTGTTGTATTTGTTGTTGTTATCGCGGTGTATTCTTCATCGCGTTGGCAATTAATAAATAAATTTAAAATTATCGCTGCAATTGCATTGAAGCGCACCGACATTGAGGCAGGCAGGCAGGCAGGCAGGCGGGCGGGCGGTTTGGCAATCAGCTGGCAGACAGACAGGCAGGCAGGCAGTCAGTCGTGCGAGCGCAGCAGTTAATGTAAAATACGGAAAACAAGAGAAAAAAAAAGAAAAAAAAATTATTAATTTTTATTTATAAACCATGTGCAAATACGCATAAATACACTTGCACACGCATACATACATACATACATATGTATGCATATATTCGCAGTCAATTCTTTTATAGGAAGTAATAAATTTTGCTTTTGTTTTTATTTGTTGTTTTTCTTCTCGTTTTGTTTTCTTTAATTTAATTTTTATTATTTGTTTTATTTCCGCCACTTTACGAAATGTACGATACGGCGCCAAAATGCAGAAATGAAATGATTACATGATCATTGCGCCTAAAACTGAAAATAAAAGATGTTGAATGTTTAAATGAACAATCAAAACCGGTCGCACACATGACGGAAGGCAATTATTTGTGTGATTGATTATTTAAATGAAAACCCAATGCAATGCAATTTGTGCAAAGCTTGTTACTTTACATTTTATCTTTTTTCACAACTGATTTTTTGTGCTTTTATTTTTTTCACTCTTGGATATAGTCAACAAAATATGTACAAAATATTTTTATTTATTGATGTTCTTTTTTGGATTTTTTTTTTTCTATAATGTTTAGCATTTTGGTTCGAAACATGTCCTCTAAATCTTACATTTGTAATTACAAGATTCTTTCTTTGTGTTTTTTTTTATGTACATATATATTTCATATTTGTTCTTTTATCTTTATATACATGAGTATATAATTTTTATTTTAATTAATACTTTTTTATTTTCTTTGCAGGTGAGTCTCAAAATAATAATTTATAATGTCTGACCAAATTTTCGGTGAGCATGAACATTTTTTTTACTAAATTTTATTTGAAAGCTCCGCAGGCAATCATAAAGTTTTTTTTTTAAATAAAATTTTCATGGGTTCAACACTATCACCACAAAAAGAAAAAAAAAAACAAGAAAATTTGCTTAACTTTGTCAGTTTCTAGATTCTGAAATATATCATAAGTTTTACCTGCTGCTCGAGCCGATACGGTTTCCCAGCTATTAGCACTTTAGCCAGCTTTTTTCAGCGATCATAAAAATCCAACTCATTTCATTTAAAAACAATTTAATTATACCAACAATCGTTGAGTCTGCTTGATAACGAGTAGCTCACGTGTCTTTACAACGAATAAGTAAAGGCCGCATCGTGTGCAGCCGCTTACCTGTACATACCACAAGCGGATTATAGCGGCGACCGTCATAAAGTTATTTTCAAATTCTTAATAAATCTTACGTGGTCATTATCCTTGCAATAAATAAATATCTGCATTTTCACGATTATCTTAAAACGTGCATATGATTAGAAATTTGCTGATAAGCATGTAAACATTTTGAAAAATTTGAGATCTTAACGTGCCTCAACGAATTATTGATTAGGTGACATTGATAAAATACATTTGAATAACATTGATCGTGACCGGCAGCACAAGGTTAATTGAATCCTGCAATATACGGACAGCTAAATTTATATATACATATGTATATGAGTATAGGTACATACATAGTTATATTAATAAAATAATAATTATAAATGTAGAAGCCATCAGTTGCTTTTTTCTTCTGACGGCAATAACAAGAAATGACGATCGAAAATTGCGTCTTTAAGATTCAGCAAGCTGCAAAGCGAGTGTGACAAGTGTGGCGAGATTTGAAACGAAAGTGAGAGCAAGTCAACCTGTGAGAGTGAGCGAGTAAGACAGCGTACAGCGTACAGCAAGGCAAGTTTTTTTTATTGTGTTTTTTGTTTTTTATTTTTTTGGGCTTAGTCAAATGAATGTCATAAGTGCATTAAACGCATAAAAAGGCAACAAACAACGAAAAGAAAACAAATAACAAAAAAAGTGATGAAAATCACGAAAAATATAAACAACATCAAAGCAAATGACGGTTTTGTTTTTGTTATCGTTGTTGTTGTTGTTGTTGTTCTTTACTAATGGCAGCACGCTTCACTGCTGCGTAGTCCTCGCAGCCCGAAGGCATGAGGAGCATCTCTGTCCGCTGTTGCCTCTGCCTTAGAGGCGCACAAGGTGCATAAGTAAGCACGAAGATGTGTATGTGCGTACGTAAGAAAATGCAAATTGAGCAGCGAAAAGCCAATATTTTTTTTTTTTTTTAGAATTTTTGGGGTCAATGCGCGTGTACACAAATACAATAATATAATCGAAAAAAAAAAGAAATGAACTGAAATGAACCGCGCTGAGTGTGTAGCCCAGCAGGCAGGAGACTAAGTAAGCGACAGACAGACGAAATGTAACAGCGGAAATTGACAGATGAGCAGTAACAGCTGCGACCAGCCAAGCTAAGCAGATATGCACATCTTACATTAATTTACGTAAATATAATAAAAGCATTAACATACTACAATAACAACAACTAAAACAATAAGAAAACACTACGCAAATTCATCGAAAATGTCATTAACATCACGACGTTGCGCAGGGCTGTAGCAGCAAATATGCTGCGGCGAACGAATATTCGCCTCTTCTTGTCGCTCTTTCATACTGAGCTAATGGATTCGGGCTGATGTCTGTGGGCTGTGTATTGTGGATTGTGGGATGTGTTGGCGTCAGTCTGCAATTTCATTGAACCTTAGCGCGCGGCATTAGACAGCAAAAAAAGAAAATGATTTAAATCGAGCGTGTGAGAAGTAGATTAATCATAACAATAACAGCAACAACAACAACAACAACAATAACAACAACGAAAATCAGTATAACAACCGCAAATGTATGGCTTTTGTTAAGCACATCATTATCCTCGACACAGAAGTGTAATGGATTTGCTTTGCCGTTCTTGCGTTTTTCTTCAGCTGTTGATTTAATTGCATATCCTCCACACAGAAAATACATGCGAGTATGATGTTTCTATAATATATATTGTGTGTGTTTAATTAGGCATTAGTTTGTTAATTAGTTTAGTGTCTCCTAGGGGCGTGTGGCTTTATCCTGTTGGCTTAACAACAAAAATAAGAAAACTAATTAAAAAATAAACTTAGATGATTGTAAAAGAAGCAGTAGGAGGAGTAGGAGTTTATTTAATTTGTGTGTGCCTACAAGATGTCCTTAAACTTTTGATGTCATAGTAGGCCAAGAAAAAAATATGAGAAAAATCGTTTTCCAAGCGTAATGACTTTTCTACGTATTTATATATGTATATTTATTTTGATAATGCAGCAATCGAGAAGTAATGAAAGGATTGTGTATATCAAAACTTGCAAATAAAAGTATAAAGTATACATAAGTGCATGAAGTTCAATTTAAAATCCAGTTAAGTCAGTTAACTGCTATTCCACAAACATGGCAATGTGTATGATCGGACTGCGGGAATGGCAAATGCAACATTTGGGGCATCGGATTGTCAGTTTATGATTCTTGGGTGCTTATTATGTGCCATTTGTTTTGCGTGTTCCAGTTGCTGACGTGTCTTCGCCATCAATGGAAGTTAAGATTCGTGGGAAACGTGCAAATGTTTACAAAATGCCATGCTGCCACTTTAAGGTTACTTTTAATAATCAAATCGTTCTACATGTGCAATGCCTGCGTCAGGACAGCCACCTTGGAATATCAAATTCACAGACAGCTGTTGGACTACATCGAATTTTGCAGACACGTCATTAGAGATGTCTCGGCGGGTAAAATCCGTTGACCTTTCGGCTAAGTTGGCCACGAGCGTGCTAAGTAAGCAAGCAACACACATACACATATGTACTTTGTGACACTGTAATTTCGCTGACGTGGCTTATGGCTAATGTGGCTTATGTGTCGGTTTATTTATGTACATATAGTATATATAATTCTTCTTCTTCTTCTTTTTGTTGCTGTTGTTGTGTTTTGTCGTTGCTGCTGCTGTAGCTGTTGTTTACAGACGACTGAAAGTCGTTACTTAGTGCGTGCATAAGTGTCAGTTAGGCTGTGGCCGGTGGGAGTTAGGTGGCCAGGCGCAAATCGATGTTGTCTGACTGTTGACCTTTATGGCGTTGAATATGCGTAAAATGTAAATTGACTTTTATAATTACAATAACAAATACGAACGGCAACAGCAGCGCTGGCATGCAAACGTGTCTTATATATAATTTATTTATTTATTTTTTTTAGTCGTATAATTATTCATTTCGACGCAAAACGGTTGCCATTTAATGACACCATCCCAAGTGAGTTCAATGTCCTTGCGGCCAGCGGCGTAAGTGCGCAAGTTATTACACTGCGTTGTCGTTATTTTTGTCTGTGCTGTCTCCTTTCCACACACATTCAGCAGTTGTGCCTAGAAGTAGGCTAACATTTTATGCAGTGTACTTGGCTGCGTGTGCCTCTCAGCACTCTCACACTCTCTCGGAGAGCATAAGCAGTTCAACTGTGAGTACGTTGATTTTTAAAGTTAATGCACGTGCGCACACGCATAGCAGATTTCGAACAAATGCTAATGTTGTTGTTGTTTGTTTTATCCTTAAAGTAATGCGATTGTTATTATGATTTATTACTCTCACAATGCCTTCTCTAATATTTTTTTTTTTTTGTACGAAAGCTACAACAGCAACTAGAATGACAAGAGCCCAGCCGCAAACAATGGAAAAGACAAAGCAATAAATAAATAAAATAACCAAAAAAAAAAAAATTGCATGCAAAATGTCAATAATGAAGAAAGCATTTTCTTGTTAGACTAATGCCAATTTAGCTATTTTGTGGTCAGATTCAGCTACCCGCCACAAATCTGGCGATTTTTCATTTTTCCAATGTGGCCGCGAGCCAATTTCACAATTGTTGCAGCAGCTACCACTTCTTGCTTCTTTTTGAATTCGCAATTGATATTTTGTCGAACTCCAAAAACTCGAGGAAACCAAAAAGTCAAAAAGATGCACTTGGAGAGATTAATTTTATGAAGATATCATATCATAGCTTTATCACACTTCTACAAACTTACATACAAACTTTACTCTGAAAGAAAAATATTGTAGTTGGATTTTAAGCCTGAGCTAGGCTAGTCATGCGTAGATTGTTTGTTGTGTGTTGCATGTGTGTTCAAACAGCGACGTCATCATGCGCAGCAGCAACAAATTCCGCGGGATTTTTTTTTATATTGTTTTTTTTTTTTTGTATCAACTATGCGTGTGGGAATTTCCTTTTTTAGCAGTGTATGTTTTTTTTTTGAACACAACACATATCCCGCGTTGATTTTGTGTTTTTCTTTTGTTTGTGTTAATTTACGCTTTTTTGCTGAGTGACTCATATTAGCTTTTTTGGAATTTAATATTAAATAAACACGTCGATAAACGATTTTATTTATTTTGCAATGAATTTACAAATGCGTGGGCAGCGTTTTGTCTCCCATGTCAGGCCGAAGGTGGCTTGTCTGGGTCAGCCGCAAGATGTTGTTGAAGGCAAAGTGCAGGTGTAGCTGTAATCTGATGACGTGCGCCTGCGATCGGCATTGCTAGAGTTTACAAACAATGCATTGTAAGTGCGTACATACATACTTACATACATACATATGTGCATAGGTATGACAGCAAGCAAACTGGCCATGCGGCATTCCTAGCACAACTTTTTTGCTGCACGTGCACCGCGGGTTTTGTTTTCTATTTTTATGTCATTTTCTTTTTTTTTTTTTTTTTTGTCTGTTTTTACAAACATCAATTCGCGTCACACGCAGAGTTTGACTTTAGGCGTGCATATTCGAAATTTCGAACAATGTGCGTTTTTGGTTTGGTGTTTATATGCGGTTGTCAGTCCGCCAGCAAACAAAGCAAAGCAAAAAAGGCCAACTGTAGACTGTGTGCATTATGTTGGCACGCTCAGATGCTTGACGCGCGCGTGAAGTACAGATACATTGGATTTGGAGTTTCGAGTTCGAAATGAAATTTTTTCGCAAACATTTTTTGTTTGCAACTTTTTGTTTTGTTGTATTTGCATGCATGCAGTCAGTCGCGCCAGTATCGCCCACAGCCGAGACAATTGCCAACAACAATTTGTATGTTGTCTCTTTTCCAGACCCGGGGGTGCCGGTTGTCTCGACCGTGCTCGATACAACGTCGTGAGAGAGAAGCTCTTGGAGAGAGCACTACGACGTTGATTTTTAACATGAAACGACGTGTGTTCGTGCCGTATGCTGCAGCATTCGTTTCGTTTCGTTTATTTAGTTTTTGTTGGCTCTTGTTGTTGTTATTCATATATTTAATTTTTGTATGAATTTTTCGTCGCTGTCGATGCCGTCGTCGTCGTTGCTACATTCAGGCCGTTTTAGTCGTAGATACGCTCGCAAATCGCGCGCAACGCAAAGCGTCGAAAGCTTGTGAATCAAAATATAAATTTTGTTTGTTTTAATTTCGTTCATTCGTGCAATCGTACAAAACGACGTACAACACAACACGTCTCAGTAGACGCTGTCGCGCAGCGTTTGATGATGAAGTTTTAATCAGTCACGCAGTGGATATTTTATATTTGTCTGCCGATTTACTTTGATTATTTAAATGCGAGCAGAACTTAAGGAATTTATAGCTGCTGTGCATCAAAAGTATATAAGACGCGCAAAGAAAACTGAACTGAAAATATAGCAAACAAATAAGTAAATAAATACAAACGAGAAAGAAAAAAAAAGAAATAAAAATAATTGAATTAAAAAATAGTAGAAAAAAGAAGAGCAGGCAAGCAAAAGTAAAAGCAAATTTAATGCAAGCCAGAATAGCAAAGATTTTGTTTACATGCTTAAGAAGAAAAATCGAATCCACGCACCCACAGTGTCACGAACGGCATATCACATACGAAAATAAACAATAATCCCACGCAAAAAGGAAAATTGTTTTGTGACAATAAAACAAAGCGGGCAAAAAATAAAAAAATAAATTAAAAATTTTATTTGAAAACAAAAAAGCACAACAAATTTACGAAAAAATCGTGTCAAATATTTTGCGTATATATATATAAACGTTTTATACTATTTATACATATTTATATGTAAATAAATACATACATTTATATACATTTATGCTATATATACAACATACATATGATCGCGCCTGCATGTATGCAAAAATAATTAAATAGCAAAATATTCTTTCGTTGCTAAGTCAGGCACGCAAATGCAGTTAAATCATTTAATATTGTTATTAGTTTTGTTGGAATTTCAATTAATGGTAAATAGAAATGAATATAAAACACTAAGCAGCCACAACAACAACAACAACAACAATAACGCGTGTATGAAATTTTTGACAATAAATACAATACGAAAATAGGAAAAATCGAGGAAAAAATTAACAAAGCGAAAGCGTGCGAAGTTTTGCTTGAGATTTTTTGTTGCATTGACGCCGGGCCTGCATTGCAAAACATGGCGTTTCATTTACAACAAAAACAACGAAATAAACAACAACAACAGCAACAACAACAAGAACAGGAAGAAAGCGAACCACAATTATTTGAAATATTAAGCGTAGCGAAGCATAAAAGAAAAAACGAAAAACACGTGAACAATTCAACAACAACAGACGGCATTATAATAGCAATAGCAACAGTAAACGGTGTATATAGTCTGCAACAGCAACAACAACAACAACAACAACAGCAGCAGCAGAGTGCAAAATTTCTTTAAACAAAAAAGGAATAACTACAAGACAATAAACTAAATTAATTTATTTAAACAAACAACACAAACAAACCTAAAGCAGAGCAGAATAAAAGTTTACAAGAAAGAAGAACGTTTATTTTAAGTGGAAACTGTTTTTTTTTTGCAAATATTGAGTGCATTAAGAAATAAATAATAATAAAAGTAACTAAAGAAACCAAAGCAAATAAAAAAAAAAATGGCGCAACTATTGGATTATTTTGTGCAAACGGATTACGTGTCATTTTGCGTAATCGCCGCCTTGCCCTGCGCCGTCATTGCCATTTATGGATTTATGCAAATCGCCAACGCCATCTCAACGAAAAGTAAAAGTAAGTGCACACACAACATCCACCGAATCTAACACATCCACCACATCCACCACATGCCACATTCAGAGTCAGTCTCCATTGAGTCCGTTTAGGCACACTCTGGGCTCTGGGACTCTGCAGACTCTCAACACACGCTCATCCATTAGCTTAGTCATAGCTGCTGGCGCAGACAAACCTCTAAGCCAGATTAAAGTCGAATGCCCGAATGACGAAAGTGGGTCATTTCGAAAAATGCCGAATAACGCAACGCAATATAACCATTTTTTTTCTTTTTTATAAATACATATACGAGTAATATGTGTATTTGTATAAAAAAAAAAAAATCATTTAGCAAAAAAACAAAAATAAAAAATAAAAAAAAATAAAGAAAAAAAAAACAAAACCAGATAGAAAAAGTATTTTTTTTTTTTTATTATTTTTTAATAAATTAAAACAAATTGTGTAAATATTTGCGAATTGCTTGCTTTCACTAGGGAATTTCGCGTTCTGCTACGCAGTTAGTCCGCAGGCCCGTCTGTGCCTGACCTACCTCTCGGCGTTGCTGTTGTGCGGTCGTAGTTGCGCCTAACAGTTGCATGCGTTCATATCTATGTATGTTTGTACGTGTGTGTGGCGCCAGCAACGTAAAAAACTAAATCAACACTATTGTATTAAAATTTGCTAAAGCAAAAAAAAAAAAAAATACATACATGTATAATAAAAAAATTTGAAAAAAAAACCAATAATTTTTATACAGAAGCAATAATTTATGGCATAAGCGCTAAAAATTTGGGTACAATAATTTCAAAAAATGCTATATTTGTTTACCATTTTGAAGTTGCACGTTTTTAATCTACTTGGCTATTAAAGTTTAATAATAGAATAAACACGGCAAAAGATTACATTGAAAAATATAATAGTATACGCTAATTGTAATGCACAATACCATGTTTATGTGCAGGGAATTGATCCGCTTCGCATACCGAATGCGATGCAGCTATTAGAAACCAGATTTGCTGCTTGAAATTGCTTGGCAAGCATTGAAGATTGTTACCCGAGAGGATATTGCATATCACACATGAGTCTCGACTCTGAACTATTGGCGGTCTGTTTTAACAACAAATAAAAATAAATATACAAATTTTTGTATAATAAAAAAATTTAGAATAAAAAATATCAACAGCGCAGCAATGCAGGAACATAAACAGAAACAGAAATAAATTATGCAAAAAGGCAGCTCATACATCTCATAATAATAAAAAATAAATAATTTTTTTTTTTAACTATTTAATTAATTTTTTAATCGAAAATAATAATAATAATACTAAAGCAAATTAAAAAAAATCAGAATGTTAAAAAAAAAAAAAAATAAATGACGGTATAGAATAAAAACAAACTGAAATTTAATAAATATTTACAAAGCATTAAAAAAAGCTTAGCGCGCAAAGTGTCAGTCCGTCCGTTTGTCAGCTACTTCTGATTAGATGAAATGCGTAAAAAAAGGCCCAAAGGTTGCCTGCCTTGACGCTCCAATGGTATGGTTTTAGTATTTGGAACATGTGTACACTGGCTGTGCATATTTATGCATATACATATGTATTTATTTTGTCAATTTTTCTGCAGCCTAAGACAGCAGGCCTTGACTTTTCATCATTTCATGTGTTAACATATTTTTAACATTAACTTTCAACAAATTTAACATTGCAGCAGAGTTCCTGTGCATTATGTTAATCAACAGGCTGCCATAGCAGTCAGTCAGTTTTAATGTTGTTTATTTGCCATGCCTTTTTAAAATAAGTCTAAAATAGACTTATATTATGTATGCCTTGCTTAAAAAACTGAAAGCAAAAACAATTAGCTGATTTACGTTTTTTTTTTTTTAGTTTTTCATTAAGTCGTCTATTGCGTCGCTGATAATCCTTTATAATAAAAAAAAACTTAGTAAAATAACTAAAATAATGGCTTATTATGTAAGATAGATAATAGTAAAAATGGCAAACTTATTATTTGTGACTAAACGAACGCTTACATAAAAGACAGCAAAAAGAAAAAAAAAAAAAAAAAACTAAAGACATACAAAGTCATGATTATTTGTTCTCTTTTGTTAAACTCGCAGTAATTAAACAGACACTGTGCACAAAATTGCAATGTCTACATAACAGACGCGTAACATCGCGTTAACAGCGACATAACAGTGAGGCCGGCATCTGCTTTTTATTTGTGTTTGTTTTTAGTTGATTATATGAAATTTTGCGCTCGCACGTTGCCTGTTGTTTTTGTGCTTTAGCCGTTTTTTTTTGTTGTTGTTGTTTTTAGTTATTTGTGTTGTTGCTGATGCAAACAACGTCAGAAATAAGTTGGCACAGATTTTCATTGTTTTTGTTTTTCTAGTTTTAAACTTTTCTAATTGCTGCTAAATTTAAGTTATATTTTTGCGTTTATTTTCGTTTGTTTTTTCTTATTTTTTTTTTTACATCTGTTTTACGGTTAGTTCGTTTTTGTTGATGTTGTTTTGATTTGTTTTCGGTTTTATTTTTATTTGACGACAAGTACGCAAAACAAGTTGTTAAACAGCCAGAACCGAAATCATCGCCGATTATGTGCATACATACATATATACATACTTATATCTGTATGTACATGCATACGTACATAATACACATAATAAATTTCTTTCAATGCGCCGAAAGTGAAATTTGTCGACTTGTGTTGACGTTCCGTTGCTTGAACGTTGTGCCGTGTCTGCTTTGCTCATATGTGTGTGTGCGAAGTGTGAGACGCTGCAGTCGACTTTTGACTGACGATTGCCGCTTAGTACCTTTCTAAACTTTTACATGATTTCTGCTTATAAACTTTGAAAGTTACTTTCAAAACTATGAAAAATAAGAAAATAAAAAAGAAATAAAAAATTAATAAAATCAAAAAAACAAAACAAAAATTAGAAAAAACAAAAATAACAAAACGTTAATAATATACATTAAACATTTGCTATTTTCTGTTTGTTTGTTTTTTCGTGTTTTTTTTTTTTTTTTACCAGAAAAAGAAAGCGAAACAATGTACGAAAACGTTCAGAAAAGTTTTGAAAACATTGTGACAGGTGACAATGTGCCGCATGACACGTCACGAGTTCGACTTACTCGTGTGCACCGCAACTGTCACGCCGTGTCCGTCGTCCGTCCCGCGAGGCGGCTTAAAAACTTGTTTGTTGCTTGACTGCAATGAACACAAAAAAAAAAAACAATTTTCTTAAGTTATTTTTATAAGAAAAAAAAAAAAACGAAAAAAAACCTTACTTGTTTTACTTTGCACAATTTTTGGGTTTCATTTCACAAGCGTCAGCGCACGCATAAACACGTCTTTCCTCGAAATGTTTCCGGGTTGAAAGCAGCCAGCCAGCCAGCCAACCTTAAATGTTTCTTTTTTCTTTTAGTTTTCAGTTTGGGCTTTTTTTTCGTTGCTTTTTCGGTTCGTGCTAAGTCACTGTGTTGTTGCGATTTGCAAGGTTGTTGCTGCTTTTTCTGTTAACTGTTTGTTTGTCTTTGTTATTGTTATTGTTGTTGTTGTTGTTATTTTTTTATACGTTAATTTTATTGAACATTTAACACCGTTATTGCCGTTGTTGTTGTTGCTGTTGCTTTTTTAGTTTGAAACTTCGTGTGGCACGAAAGTGCGCCGCTGCATGGCTTTCGCTTTCTTCAGCTGCCTTCAGCTGCAATTCACCGAAAAGCCAAACGAGTCGCGAATATTTTTCTTCTCGCTTCTTTTGCTTTGCTTTGCTTTGCATGGCTTGCCTTGGTTTCTTGCTTCTATTTCATTTTTTATTGAAACTAATTAATGAAATCTCTGCTGATGTTGTTTGTGTTTGTTGCCCACACTGAAGCGAAGCTTAGTATGCTTCGTATGTGGCTCATCGTTGCTCATCGTCCCTCGTCGTGCCTCGTCGACGTTGTCGCCGACGTTAACGATGTTGTCGACTTTTCGTATTTGGGCTTTAATTTTTTTTTTTTTCGTCGACCTTTCTCAACAAAAAAGAAAGTAACACAGCTTTTGTAGATTTTAGTTTTAGGTTGTCTGTCGCCATCATCGTCATCGCTGTCATCATCAGCTTTGTCGTTTTTTTTTTTTGTCACACTGTTTCTTTTTTTTTTTTTTGTTTTTTTTTTAAATTTATGCACTGTAATTTATTTAAATGTGGCCTTTGGAAATCGAAAGTTGTTGGCTTGTTTGTTGTTATGTAAGTTTGCGTTTTTGTTGTTGCTTTGCATAATTGTTGGGTTGGCATGTCATAACGGTTTTAATTGGCTTTTCTCCTTATCAGCCTTTGGGATCGATCTGCACAATTCCGCTCAATTGCTTTTTAACTTGTTTAGCTTGTATGCGAAAAAAGGCTGAAAAACATAAACAAATTTACAATGAAGAAAAAAAGAAAAAATAAAGGCAAATAATTAATTAAAATAATAATATGAAAAGAAAAAAACAAAGCACAATAAAAGCCAATTTCAAATGTTTTACCTACTTAGCCGACTGGCAGTTTATGACATAATCGAAGTGTCAGCGAATATATGTAGATATTATGAATATGAAAATGAAATATTTTTATTAAAATTATAAAAAATATAGTGTACACACTTATATATATATAAATATATATGCGTATAAATTTGAATATGTGTATACACAGTTGCATATATCCAATGTCTAACTGGCGATATTACGATTTCATTGTACGGATTAAGCGTTTCAACTATTAAGAGCGGCTAAAAATAAATAAAATTACAAAATATATAAATGAAAATCTGCTTAAAGTTTTAGTTTAATAAATAATTCATTTAACATAAAAGCAAAGCAAGAGCAAGAGTATTGATGATGTCCTTTTGCTGGACTGGCCCAGTTTCATGTCCCTAACAAGTTACAACAGAAGCTTCAACTTCTCTCGAAATGGCAGCTTACCAGCAAAATAGAAATTATTTAAAATTTATTGTTTTGATAAAAAATTCGTAAGCAGTTAAAAATAGCAATGCAAAGTTATCAAAAAAAAAGTTGAATTTCCATGAGTGTAATTAATTTAAATATTAAATGATATGTACATATATATATGCATAAAAACTTGTGTTTTCATTGCAAAATAAATAAAATAGATTCAAATAATAATAGCAAGTAAATAAGAAGTAAAATATATGTATGCATATATACAGTCGTACGTATGATATGTACATATGTCAAAAGTAAAAAGTCAAGACAATCGTGCAAATCCGTATTATCATGTATAAACCATTTATGACATAAGAAAGGTCGTATGTTGTTTATTTTGTTTATTTAATATTTTCAATGCGAATTTGTTTTTGTCACATCTTTATTTTATTTATATTTTAAAATTGTTTTTTTTTGCTTCTAGCGTTTGTTTTCCTTTAGTTGAGTGATTATGAGTTGGTCGCTTTTTTTGTTTTTGATTTTTGTTATTTTTTTCCGTGGCTATTTGGCAAAATTGGCGAAAGTTTTTTGTTTGTTTTTATAAATTTTTTTTTTCGGTTATTTTCTGTTTGAGTGTTTTTTTTGTCACTTGCTTTTGTTTATTTTTGGCAAGTTTTGCTTATATAAATATCAGAGTGTGCTTTTCCCTAAAAAAAAAAAAAAATTTATTTTAAGTGTGGATTTTGCATGCTACACTGGGAACATTAATCAACCGGGGTTTTTTTTCTACTTCTGTTTTTGTTTTTGGCAATCTACATATAAGCATATTTTGCCATTGTTGTTGGCTTGGCTTTTCCAACAATAGTTGCCAACATGGTCTATTTGCAATCTTGGTTAATTTAAAATTATACATACATACATACATTTATACATTTGAACTTCTCTTTGTTTTTGCTGGCGTAAAGCTTTGTAACACATAAAATATAAAAAAAAGAAATACAATTAAAAATAACTACGTTTACGAGGCATTTGCTAAACAAAACTGAAGAAAGTGACTTCATATGCCAATTAACTAAAAAGTATATTTGCCTCTTCCATTTTAAACTTTGTTATTGTTCTGTATTCTTAAAAGTATTCCCATTGCATCTGCAGCGCACACTGCCCATGTGCAGCCCGAACATATTGCCATGGACTAAGAAAAGTTTTCTTTCAGCGCCCTGTCAATTCCAGTCAATTTTCTCTACTTTGATACGCTGTGTGCTTAAACTTTATCAAAAGCCATTGAAAGAAAACTGTAACTGTCTCAGTTAATTGCTTTATTTTAGTCTGGCTTAGTATACACTGCATACGTTTGCTATCTTATCATATGCGTATCTTTGTTAAAAAATAAGAAAAAAAAAGTTTGCTTAATTTTATTTAATACTGTGCAGCTTCCCATAAAATATTTAGCAGGCATTGCCAGGCAACTCGTCTGCTTGCATGTTCACATGTTCGCATGTTTGCTAGCAACCAAAAAAAAATATTTGCATTTAAATCTGGGATCACACATCCCATTCCCATTTTGCTGATGAAATTTGAGAACAAACCAAATAAACAAAAACTAAAAAAACTTAACAGTTATTACTAGTATTAGGTTTTGTTTTTTGCTATCAATTAGCATTTAGTATTGATTTAATGTTGATGCCATAATAAGTTATAGCACAGATGCCATTACATATACGCAGGGGGCGCGTCTCACCCCGCATTCGTGAGCGAAAAAGTGTTGCGTGTGCGTTTTTGTTTTTTTTTTTTAAATATGTATGTTCTCACGCTGGTTCGTCGCACACACTTAATTGTTATTATTGTTGTCGTTGTTGTAACGTGCGTTTATTATATATACTTAACAATGTTGTCGGCAACATTAGAAAAACTGCTGCTCAAGCATAATTAATCATCAGAGCATCAGCAAAATATCATCATCACCATCATAAACACCATCATCATCTTCATCGTCTGCAGCAGTAGCATCAATAGCAAAAACAACAACAACGGTGTGGTGTTCTCATGCCGCAATGGCTAAACACAGCGCATGACAAATGCCAAAGTGAGCTTGCACGGACTAAACTGAAAGCCATAAACAACAAACATCGAATAAAATTAGGTAGGCGTCTCGCACATAGCCACACAGAGACACGCACGCATCGCATCAGGTTTGGCGATCGCTGCTTGCTTGCTCGCTTGCTTTTAACTGCTGCTGTTGAGAGTAAAAGTGTTGCCACTTATCATTGCGCAGTTGTGTATGTGTACATGCCGTTGCACAACTCTATTGCCGGCTTTTTTTCTTTGGCAGCATGTGTGTTGCGACGAACTATAAACAACTTTTATGTTGCCACTGGCAGAATTTTCACACTTGTACTTTGGCTTAAATGTATTAAATATAAAATGGAACAAAATTAAAAATAAATAAATAATCTTTATAAAAAAAAAAAAAAAAAACCAAAAAAAAAAAAATCAAAAAAAAAAAACCTCAAAATGTTTGCACAGTGGTAAAACATAAACAGCAATAAGCAAACGACGCAATTTAATTATTAGTATTGAATAATTAGCGACGCTTTGCATGGCGATTCGACCTGATTAACGACAACGAAGTCGTTTCGGTAAATATTTGACTTTAGCTAATCTACGTAAAGATCTTGCCGTTGAATTATTTGCACTTAGGCTTGTTGATGGAAAATAATAAAAAAAGCAAAACGTAGGAACAAAATAAATAAATAAACAAACAAAAAATAAAAATAAAACACGAAATACTTAATGCAAAAAGCACAAAGTATGCAAACAGCAAACCTTGCTGCCAGCCATCACATGATTTGAAGTTTCTCTGATCAGATAGTTCCAAAGTTAACTAAAAATAAAAAATAAAGAAACAAAAAAAACAGGAATGCGCTTTAAATTTTATTTCACATTTATACTATTTTTTATTTGCACTTTTGTCTCCTTTATAGCGCATTACTTATACGTTTATGTGCATTTTTGTGTCTTCCGTTTGCAATTGTTGTAATTCTTTTTCTCAAGCATATTGAATTATTGCATACTCGCACATTTTGTCTGTTTGGCAACACCAACGCAAACACGTCAACGTCACTTTTTTCTTTTGTTTGCTGCTTTCTTTTTGTATGTATCTGTAATGACGCCACGAACGGAAGCAGCAGACGAAGGCGACGCCAACGGCAACGGCAACGGCATCAAATGTGCAAGAGCATACATAGTACATACGTATATTGCAAATCTGCACGTATCATTTGCATCAAGTTCATTTTTTGCATTGTTGTTGTTGTGCTGTTGGTTTTTGTTTCATTATTTGTCATTGCTGTGTTGTTGTTTCTCTTCTCTTTTTCTTTTTGAATGCACGTAGCTGAAAAAAGTATGCAACCATACACACGTACGTTCGTGTAGCATGAGAACACGCATTAATGTCTAAGCGCACCTTGCATGCTAAGGTTGAGAGTGCAGAAGCTTTGGCAACTTTGGCAGCTTTGGTTGGTAGCTTGTGATGGTTGGTTTAGTGTTTTTTTTTTTTTTTTTTGTTTTTTTTTTTGACGTTTCGTGTTGTTGTTGTCATTACTCATATTTCTTTGCGTTGACTGACTGAGTTTATTTGAATTTCACTCGTTTTATTCTGGTTATTGTTAGTTTTGCTTTCGTGCTTTTTTAAAATGAAAGTCTTTCGCGCAACGACAAAAACAACAACAAACACAATAACACCATATAAAACTGTTGACGACTACAACAAGTTGAGGTCGCGTTTTGTTGTTGCATTTTATTTACTTAAAATTTGTGTTGTTGATTTCTGTTTATTTAAATATTAATTTCATTCATTTTTTGTTGTTGTTTATTTTATATTTGTTTTTCTTGTATTTGGTTGGTTTTCTCGCCAAAAGAAGAAAGTGCTGCCAATGTCAGTGTGCAGAGTTTATGACAACAGTGCATAAACAACAAAAAAAAAAAGAGTAAGCATTAATTAAGAAATCTTTTGTGTGTTTGGTTTGACTTTGTTTATTATACTCTGCTCTTAACACCAGACTCTGCAGAGTCTTCGAAGGTGTATGTTAAAAAATGTTTTTTTTTAATAAGCAAACAATAATATTGGTATCAATTAATATCATATTAAAGATTAAATATGATATTAAATATCATCATTGTTCAAGATTAATTGCGAAATTTTTTCAAAGCATGGAATGCAATATGTTAATGTGCCGACACGCACACGCCTGCATGCCTAATATTTTGCATGCGACTGTGCATAGGCATATTTGCATTACGCTATGGACAGTGTCTGTTGCTTACACTGCATATGCACGCGTTCCGTGTAATTGGCAATTATTTTGGCATTAACAACAATTACAACAAGACAACACTTCTTCGCTTGCTCTTTCTTTAGGTATTGTTGCTACTCTGCATTGTTGTTAAGCTTCCGTATATAATTGCTTTACCGCAACATTGTGTACGAGTATTTATTTAGTAGTACAATTTCCTGTGCGCCGCACGCCTGAGGGCTGTACACTAATGTACTCTGAGTGTATTGCAAGCCGGGCACCGGCATATGCGCTGATGCCAGTGCCAGTGTCAGTGCCTGTGCCTTTGTCTGTGCTACTCTTACTAACATGGTTTGCATTGTGATTGCTTATGTTGTGCATGTTGTTTCTGTTCTTCTTTTTGTTTCTTTACCTATGCTGTTGTTTAGTTGGTTTTTGTTTTCATGTTTTTGTATGCATTAACAAGTTTTATTGTGACTTTCCAATATGTTTTTTTTTTTTTTTTGTTCGAGTCTACTACTTTGGTGTTGTTTTGTTAATGTTACCGCTAACCGTTGTTTTCGGTTTGTTTCTTTTTGTTTTGGCGCTTTCTTTCTTTTGTACTGCCATATCATGCTCACTGCGCGCCCTTATGCCGCCGCAACACCCGCATTCGGTTGTTCCTGTTGCTGTTTGTTATTGGTAACATGTAATTATGCCAAATGTTATTAGCCGTTTGAGCACTTCCTATTTAAATTGAAAGCAGCAAAAACAAAAAACCTCGTATAGTATGTAAATGTGGTTAATCGCAGACGTGTACAACTGCATACGTACACACAGGCATATGTACATTTGGTAAATGTACATTGTTATTATTGGCTGTTGTTGTTGTTGGCAGCTTATTTTTCGTACGCTTTTTAGTTCAGTTATTCGAATATTGAGGTTACTTACTTTCTCTCAGCGCTATAGGAAAACAAACATGCAACAGCTGTTCGAGTACATCAAAATTTGCCAAGATTCTTGTTTTTATTTTTATACCCTGTACCAAAAAATGGTAAAGGGTATATTAAAGTTGTGCAAATGCATGTAACAGGCAGAAACAGGAATGGCAGACCCTATAGCATATATTTATTCTTGATCAGCATCTTAAGACGAGTCGATCTAACCATGCCCGGCTCTCTGTCCGTTTGTCCGTATGAACAAACGAATCTCGGAAACGGTTAGACCTACAACCATCCAATCCATAGGCATAACGAGTTTGTTTTCGATATTCAACCTATAATATATAGCTGCTATAGGAACGATCGGCCGAAAACCACACATACTAACAAAAATTCTTTTAGTTTTCAAGATATCGTTACTAAATCTTGGATTTAGTAATTTTCGATAATATCCAATTATATACCTGAATATTATAAATATCGGTTTACTATAACATATAGCTGCCATAGGAATGATCGGCCGAAAAATAACTTTTCTTAACAAAACTTTTTTATTTCTTGAAAAGTCGTTACATAATTTAAACACAATATTCAAAAAAGAAAAAATTTTATAAATTTTGGATTGGGTACAGAGTATTCTATAGTCGGGTGGGTCCGACCCTGCCTTTCTCCTTTTTTTTTGATTTGGTTTTTTGAGCGTTAAATTTTTGTTTTATTTTGATTTTGATTTATTTGCATAGCAAAAAGAAGGCAAAAACAGAAAAAAAAGAAACAAAACGGCAAATATTTTTTTGTTGAATTATTTACTTTTATTATTTTCATTTCGCATTGCTTTGGCAAACTGACTGGCATTGCTTGGGAAAAATGTCTTTCCGTTTGTTATAAATCATTGCTTCGCGTGTTCACACTTGCTGTTTATTTGCTTGCTATTTTCGTTGTTGTCTTTTTGCTGTTATTTTTACTATATTAAATAAAAAGCTTATAGTACACAGTTTTAGCCACATACGTACTATATATATCATACAAACGTACACCTCAGATTGGCTGTGCGGTAATGTTAGTTCGCTTGTTTTTGATTAAGAAAAACATCGATTCAGCATGCCAAATATTCTATGCATACGTACATACATATATACAAATATATATATATACTGCGTTGTACATACATACATGTGCAGATATATTTTCTACATAAATAACATTGTTCGCGATTGTACAATAATATCACATATAAATATACGTCAGCAGATTTATTGGCAGTGCATATACACTATATACATATATGTATATACAAATGTATATATGTTTGTATGTGTATGTGTTTATATATGTACATATATACTCTACGCGTATCCGATATGCTACATATAAAAATTCGTATGAATGAATTTTTATGCAAAACAAAACTACACCGACGATGATGACAAAAACGACGACAATAACAACAATCACAACAACAACAACAAAGCAAAGCAAAAGCGACTTGCAAGAAATTTGCATGCATTTTTATTTGAAATTTATTTATTTATTTTGATTTTTTTTCATGGTTCTTGTTTTTTTCTTTTTTTTTCTCTGATAATGAAATATTTTTTCAACTGGTTTTGCATCTGCAGCTCGCAATTGGCAACTGATAAGTGACAAAAGTGGCCGTCATGCGTAGCCAAAATAATCATTTGCTTCGGTACAATTTGGTTTTGTGGTTGGGTGGCCAACATTGCATTTAAATTATGGAATAAAAAAAAAAAATAAGAGAGTGTTTCTAGCTGAACTGCAATCACGTTAATGTACAATATTTACATCTGTATGTTTATCAAGTTTTAAAGCAAAGCGATGCTGCGCCGAGCACATGTACAACTGAAACTGTTGACTGATCTACTTAGTAAATAACAGACCACGCCTCCAGCAATGCATTGAGCAATGATTAACCATAAGAACCTTAAATGATTTGTAATAAAGAGTGTTAAAATGTTCGCAATTTTATAATCACAATTTTGTCATAATAATGCGTTATTAAAACAATTTATAATTAAGCAAGACACCAGAAAAAAAAGCAAAAAAAAAAAAAGAAATTGAACAAAAACAATAATAATAATAAAAAAAGAACAATCAAAAGAATAAAACAAACTAGAAAGGCAGGGCTATAGTCGGGCGTAACCGACTATAGAAAACCCTGTACCGAAGCCAAAACTTAATATATTTTTTTGTTGCTTTAATATTTTGTATTCATTATGTAAGGATATCTCAAGAAAAAAAAATTTTTTATTTTGTAAAAGCCATTTTTCGGCCGATCGTTCCTATGGCATCTATATGTTATAGTGCACCGATATTAATCATATTTAGGAATATGATTTGAATTTACTTAGAATCAATAAATCCAAAATTTGGTAACGATATCTTAATAAACAAAAAAGTTTTTCTCAGTAAATGTTGTTTTTCGGCCGATCCTTCCTATGGCAGCTATATGTTATAGTAAACGGATATTTATAATATTCGGGAATATTATTGGATATTACTTAGAATTAGTAAATCCAAAATTTGATAACGATTGCTCAATATACAAAAAAGTTTTTCTCAGTAAACGTTGTTTTTTGGCCGATCGTTCCTATGGCAGCTATATGATATAGTGAACCGATATATATTATATTGAGATATGTAATTGGGCATTAGCTAAAACTGTTAAATCCAAAATTTGGTGCAGATATCTTGAAAAACAAAAGGGTTTTTGTTACTAAATGTAGGGTTTCACCCGATCGTTCCTATGGCAGCTATATGTTATAGGTCGAATATCGAAAAAAAAAAATAAACTCGTTATGCCTATGGATTGGCAGAGTCTTCGTGCCAAATTTGGTGATTGTAGGTCTTACCGTTTCCGAGATCCTTGCGTTCATACGGACAGACGGACAGACGGACAGACGGACAGACGGACAGACGGACAGACGGACATGGCTATATCGACTCGCCTTTCGATGCTGATCAAGAATATATATACTTTGTGGGGTCTGCCACGCCTCCTTCTGCCTGTTACATACATTTGCACAACTTTAATATACCCTTTACCATTTTTTGGTACAGGGTATAAAAAGACGGGTACCAGTTCGTGCCTAGCGCCGTTTGATGTCGGCATAAAGAAGCTGCTAAATCGTCAATGTACGAATTGAGAATCTGTCTGTCTGTCCGTCTGTCTGTCAGTGTGTCTACCTGCCTGCCAGCCTGTTCGTCGTTTTGAGACATGCCATACTGTGTTCGTATATTCGTCTGCCCGTTTGTGTTTTATTTATTTGGCTGAGCGCAATTTCAATTCAAAGCAAACTTTCGGCCGCTAACCTGTTGATGCTTGATTTATTGATGAAATGCTCGCAATAATAAACAGCAAACAGCAAACAGCAAGCAGCAAGCAGCAATCGGCAAAATAACAGCAAGCAATGGCCAATGGCCAATGCCCAGTGTTGGAGAATGGAGAGCGAAGTGTGGAGTGTGCGCAAGTCAAAGCACCGCAACGCAACGTAACGAGTTGAATGAATTTCTTGGCTGCGCAGCTGTTCGGCTTTGCTCAGCTTAGCTCTGAGTAGCTGTGCCAACTGCCCTCAGCGTGCTGCCAATGCGTAAAACAATCCTGTTCTGGTCATTATGTGTTTTTGCAATTGGAGCAAGCAACAGCTCACGCGAATCAAATCCATGCGGCATGTCAGTTTTGTTGTTGTTGCCATTGCTGTCAATAAGTATACGCTGGCTGGCATGTGCTCAGCAGCCTCAAGACTTATACCATGTATATGTATGTATGCATATGTGTGTGTGTATGCATGTATATAATTGCGTGCTATTCACTTATTCAACATGCATACGAGTTTATTGCAAATAATGCAGCAGGCAGACGATACTCGCCTCGCAATTGCTGCAATTTATACATATGTGGTTGGTTTTCTTGCTTCTGTGTATTGAGTTTTTGGTTTTGTTTTTCGGTTTTCATTAAGATTTTTGCCAAAACGGAAATGTGCCGAAATTGGTTGCTTGCCATTAATTGCTTTTCACGTGGCTTTGCTGTTGTTGTTGTTGTTGGTGCTTGACTTAGTCATAAGCTAAAAATGAGCATCATCATTATCAACAACACCAATAGCGTATAGCCACGTCGGCAGCGGCAGCGGCAGCAGCAGCAGCAGCAGCAGCCATCACAATATTATTGTTGTTGTTGGTTTACCGTAAATAGGATTAAAATTTATGAATCAAGGCATGTGCAGTGGCATGCCCCATTGGTGCAAAAATGTTGCAGACTGGTTTTGCTTGAGCGAAGAATTCAAAGTATTTGATTTATTACATTATTTTTTTTTATATGTGACACCCAAGCGCACATCTACTGAGAACTGTGTACATGCATATTTCTGTCGGCCGGAGCTCGGCATGCCAATAAAAATCGTTTAGCTTTGCGTGACAATGCTGAGTTAGGCGCAAGGTCATCGTGCCGAACCATACAATATTAAGATTCATCTCAGACGGGATGACACCTTATCGTGCTTTGCCAACTCATAATAGTCGGTTTTTGTTTTTCTTAATTGCTCGCATGAATTGCATAGTTTGTTACAACTTAATTGCTTTTATTTGCAACAATTAAATATAAATAAGTAATAAATAATATATGCATTTTTTTTTGCATGAAAATTCCAAATTACATTTGCTTTGCTTTACGAAGTGATGATTGCCTAATTGCCTGCTGAGTCTAGGCAAGATGACACGGAAATGTTATGTACATCCGAGTACATACATAAGTTACGCATAAGCGCAGTTGAAACCGAATCGCGCAAGCAAAGCAAAGCATGCAAACCATTAAACGTAAAACCGTAACGAAACGAAATGAGACGAAGCGAGTTGAAACGAGACGAAACTGCTGCTCAATTACAGGAAGGAACGCAATGCAAAAAAATGAAAACAACAAAAAAGAAAAGAAAACGCCGCTTAGCAACCAAAAATAATTTGTTTTGCCTCTGTCAGTAATTGAGGTACACATGCACTCTTTTAGTGCTTTAGTGTCTACGTCGTTGCGATTGTTGCGTGTTACGTCAAAGATGAAATGAACAAAAGGAGAAGGCAGATGCTTTTGCTTTTGCTAAACCCTGCTGTTGTCTTTGTCGCTGCCGTTGCCGTTGCCGTTGCCGCTGCCGCTGCCATTGCCATTGCCGTCGCAGTGCGTGAGTAGCGCTTAAGCACATGCGAAACCAAAAACCAAACAATTTAAAATAAAGGAAAAAAAAAAAAAAAACATCAATGCGTGGCAGCGGAAGTACTTGGCTGTCGTATGCGCTGAAATAGGGTGTGTCGGCTGTTTATTATGCAAAGACATATGGCGGCGCTGTATAGTACGTGAAACATCAACAGCAGCTAAACAATGTAAAATGTAAAAAATTAAAAATACGTCACAAATAAGCCACCAGCGACACATCATGCGGCGGTCAGCTAATAAATAACCTTTGAGTTTGTAGGTCAGTTACGCGTTAATAAATTTTTTTTCTTTTCGCATAGAATTTCTGTGTGCGTTGCGTTGATTTTGCGTTTCATTATGTTTCGTTTGATTTAGTTTTATTTTTGTTTTTTTTTTTTCGTTTTTTCGTTTCGTTTCGTTTCGTTTCTGTTATGACAATCACTGACTGGCTGAATCAATGCGACGTTTGGCTATTGTTATGTACATATGTGCGTATTATTTATATATATATATTTTTTTACGGTATTTGGTTTTTTTTTTTTATGCGCGCGTATTTATATTTATTTTATTTAGATTTTATTTAACGACAAAGCAAATGTCAAAAATGACAGCATCATGGCATCAAACTGACAGCGAACACGCGGAAAACTTGTAGTCGCTTGAAATTGCCAACGCTGGGCAGTCAAGTGACCACAAACAATAGCAGCAGAGTAGCAATAGCAACAACAACCGCAATAACAATAACAATTTATTACAGTATTTAGCATATTCAGCATGGAAGTCTTCTTCAACACTTTCGCTTTTAAATTGTGTTTTGTGTTTGTCTTTTTTGCTTTTCACTGACTTTTTTCTGTTTTTTTTTGTGCTTGCTCAATAATCTTTCGCTTGCTTAGACATCATGAGTATTGCGCTTATACTGCTGTCAGGCTATGCCTAAAAATAAACTCCGTTCGAAATGTATGCCTAATGCTGTGTGTGCGTTGCGTTTGCCGTGACTTCGTCTGGGCTGGCACATGCAAAACTAAACGTAAAGTATAATTCATGTAATTTTCTGCGAACGTTTATCTTCTTTTAATTTTAGATTTCATATTTATGATATTATGATATCATTAGTGTTGCAAGTGAATTTTATTAATAGGTACTGTTAACAAAAAAAAAAAAAAAACGGCATGCTCACCCAACATTGAGTATACGTCGCGTCATCGAAAACTAAAGAGATACCGAAATGCGATTTTCCTGCTGTGCATGCAATGCTCAACTAAGCTAAGCTCAGTTTACATAAAAAAATGCATAAGCCGCTTTTCATGGGTACGCGTGCATGTGTCAGCAGCCACTTAGCACAGCTAAGTAATGACTGCTGCTTGCGCGCAGCAGTTATTAGACACTCACAGTGCTGACATATGTTAAAGCTGCTGTTGACGTCACAATTGCAGCCAAAGCATTTACAGCGCACATGCATGTGGATTTTGATATTTTCGTTTTTGTTTTCATATTATTTTTCGTTGTTGGCTTATTTGTTTTTATTAACGCGCACTTTGCCGCATCATACGTGCTTTAATTAATATTGTAATGTAATGCGTTATTATTTGTTTATTTTATATATCAATTAATGACGCGCATTCATGCATTTACATATTAACTGAGTTTACATATGTACTGCGTTTTGCTTTTTCTCTCATTGAACTTTGTTTTGATCGTTTAATGCTTCCTGCTAGCCATTTGCCATGGAAACTTCAACGAAAATCTTGTGCAAATTTAATAATAAATTACATATTGGCATATAATAAATTTTAAGGCGATAAGCATATGGCGCCACAAAAGTCAATAGCACACCTAAATAGCAATTAAATATTTAATTCAGTCACTTACAGCCCGATAACAGACGTCAGTAAGTTGACTTAACATTCTGTTGGCGTAACAGTGCGTTGCCATATTAAGCTAAATTATGTACTCTAACAGTTTAAGATTTGCTAAGGCCACGAACAAATGGCTTTACAAACGCACTAATAATGTAAATGATTCGAAATGTGTGCTACTCTTATAACTACGCAGTCTGTTAGCCTAATAGCGCGCTGTTAACTTATCGTTTCAGTATTCAGCATAAACAAAAAACAATTCGCTTTAAAAATTTATTATTAGTTACAGCTAAAATTTAACTTAAGCGCTTAAGTTTTATTTTATTTTGTTTGACAAGAAAATTCTGCTTAAATTGTTAGCTAAGCGTATAAAAACATACAAACAAATGTACACATTTCGCATTATAACTTTCCTTGGCGTAGGCTCATGCCTTATCATGCAAATATGTATGTACATATAAGTTTTTACAGACATGCACATACATAAATATGTATGTGTTTTGCTTATTTTTCGAATTTAAGTTTTTTATGGTGTAGTTTTTTTTTATTTGCCTTTTTTGTATTGTTGGTCTTTTTCCCTATTCTTGCTTGCTTTGGCGTTGTCGATGATTCAGCGCGTTGTTGTCATTGCGGCTCGTCGTGCTGTTGCCGTTTCAACGTCAAGCTTTCGCACGTCAGACCTAATGTTTCGTCATATCTACATATGTATGTACATGAGCCCGCTTCGTTTGTTGCATTCGCTTTTTTCGTATAAGTTGTTAGCATTATTAATATTAACGCTTATTTTAACCATATATGTCAAGTTGAATGGTTGTGGTTGGAGTCAGGCAGTAGCTAAGTCAAACGAAACAAAAGCAAATAAAAACAAAATATACACATAGTATTCACATGTCTATATGTACGTGCCGAGCAAAACATAGTGTGCCTTGTCTTATTAAATTAAATAAATAAAGTAAAAAAAAATTAAACAAACGAAGTCAAAAGTACAAATAGCAACACAATCCAAAAATACAAACATAGGTAAATTTTAAATATTTTCAATTGGAATCAAATATATTGCAGTTCTTGTTTCTTTCATTTGGCATTAAATACAACTGGTAAACAAATAAAAACAAAAACAAAAAAAAAAACCAATTACTAAAAAACAAAAAGAATAAACTGCATAATTGCTAATCTGAATTTTGACTATTATCTTTTTCTTTTTTTTGCAGATGACACAATGCCGCGTTTTAACCCTAAACGCGCACAGCAGAAGTGCACAACAAATTTTTATAGCGGTAATCAGTACAATAATAACAGTAATCATAATAACAATAACAACAGCGGCGATAACAACGCCGGCGGCCAAAGCTTCGCAGCTGACACAGCACGTAAAAGTGCTGGTCGCAAGCAATTAGCCGCTAGGAACAGTGGCAGCGGCACGGACAGCAGCACCAGCCCTGGTAATGGCCTAGGGCATGGCAGCAGCAGCCGCAAGCGACCATCATCAGATGCTCAATGGTGCAATGAACATGCACGCGGCGTGCCCAACTTCAATGCGTATGCCGAACGCTTTATGTCTTCATGCGCCGAAGGTAAGTCACAGCAAAATAATAAACAATAATGCATACAAATACCATGAATCGTACGCACGCAAACTAACTTAAAAACACAATTGACGACGTCATAGATCAGCAATGAAATCAAGCGCAGCCATGCTGCCATAGTTTTTGCACGAATGTCTACCCAAATATGGCTACCGGCGCAAATAAACACATATACGCATATACATACATACATACATATATGTACATAAGTGTGTATGCCTCGTTGCCGCTATTTTGGCAAGAAAAAAAATCTGCTCTGATTCATTTCGATTTGGAACACAAGTATTCCACATAAAACTCAAAAACAAAACAAAACAAACTGAATTGAACTCTCAACAGCACCGTAATGGCAATAAAAACAAGAAAAAAATCTTATGAATCACCGATACGTATTTTTTGCTGTGGTTTTTTCCCCGTACACGTCGATTTCTGTTCATACGAAGTGTATTTTTGCTTAAAATTATTCACAGCTAAATTTAGTAAAAAATAAGCAGTAAGCTGAAACAAGAAAAAAATCAAGCAATATTTTACACGCATATAAATTTATTGTAATTTTATCGCAAAAAAAAAAAAAAACAAAAAAAATAAACAACGAAGAATTGTGCATGTAAATTGTGTAAAGAGAGAAAAAAAAATGTATAGAAACAAATTGTTTGAATAAACGCAACGCGACAACATGCGGTGAGAGTAGAGAGGGTTACAAATGAGAATTGAACGGCTTGCATGCAGTGCAGCTAATGAACCATTTAATGATGAAACAACAACAACAATAATAACAGCAATGACAACAGTATCAACTAAATAGCAAGCAAAGCGCACCACACGACTGTCTACGGAATTGTACGAGTGCGTTTGCAACAACACAGACAACAATAGCAACAATGCGCTTGTTACCCATACATACATACATACATAGACACATAAGTGTAGGCAGACGCATGCATGTACTAGTTAAATTAAATCAAGTCGATGTCTGTTGGGTTTTCTTATGACCGTTTGACCACAAAGCGAAGCGTGCCGTAAGTGCAATAAAAAAGACGACGTACTATAAATAAAATTTACAAAACGTAGCGTTTTGCTGTGCGGGTGTGTGTAGTGACGTGTGTGAGTTTGCTTATGAATAAAATTTGTATTTTGTTTTTTTTTTTTTTTTTGCACATAATTGAAATGTTGCCATTAATAAGAAAATTGCAGGAAATCTACGCTTAAGCGGTACTAAGCAAATGTAATGAAAACGACAAAAAAATAAAAAATAAAACGTTGAATTTGCAAAATATGATAACACATTTTTTCTGCGGCGTGTATGGGAGATTGTGTTTTTAGAATGAACTCAATGCCTTAATAATACAAAACGCACACATAATGTCGCAAAAAACCTAATACTTATTTATAACTTTCAAATTAAATAAACAAATAAACAATAAGCATTGTCGCGAACGATTCTTATGCTCACTAAACGTGCAGAATTGTTTGATCAAATTTAGAATAATGTGTAAATATTGAAGTTCCACACAATCATCAAACAGCTTTTGATTTCGTTGGAGTTAAATGCAAAAAAAAAAGAAATTTAAACTTAAAAAATAATAAAAATAATAATACACGTATACTCGTGCACCCAACACACGTGTATATTAATTTTTATATAGTAGACTTTCTTTAACATTTATTCACTTCCGTTTTTGTTTGTATTTTATTAGGATTTATTTTTTGTTTAGTTTCTATGCTGTTTAATTTTTTTATTTTTTATTTTAATTGAATTTCGTTTAATTTTTAATATTTTTATTTTTATATTTATGTATATATTTTGTGCTTAGTATCACAAAAAATGTTGTATGTGTCAATTTTCCTTAAGCATGACTACATTATTTTTTTTTATTATTATATGTATATTCATTTTTTTTGTTAGTAATTCTAATGCGTTCGTCAGCTACATTGCCTAATTTTTTGTGCTCACATGTTTTTTGGGTTCTGTCGTTGTTTTGTTAAATACAGTTAATATACGCTAATAAATACATACGAGTTTATACATAAATATGTTATTATATGCATACACACATACATACATACATACATACATACGTGTATAAGTGCCTAATCGCATTGCATACATTTTTGTTGTTGTACAAAGCGGTAAAAGTTATTTTTACTGCTCTTAGCAAAGAACTTTAACACTTGGCCATTAGGCCAACACTTTCTTATTTTCATTCGTTGGTCGCTAATTAAATCAATTTGTGTATGTACTATGCATCGATTATTTACTTGGTTACCAAATCAATTTAATAAATTAGCTTATAACCATGATTACGGAAATGTTTGACGTCAGACTGCGACTCTTGCTAGTTAGCTGTGCTAAATGATATGCCATGCCAGGCCTTACCCAGCTGTGAAGTGCCAAGCTGTGAAGGCTTTCAGTGCTGCCTCGTTCAGTTGCAGCGGTAAACAAATATTGCTATGCCAAACGATGCTGCGCAGTGCTGCCGTTCGGTTGCAGCGTTAAGCAGTCATCCACAATAAATTGTAAAAAAGTCTATTCAATTTGAACAGTTGTTCTGTGTAGTGTGCATACGTTGTTCAAGTGACAGCATAGTATCCACATTTAGTGTTTATATATACATACGAGTATCTGCATATTATGTATATGTACATATTTACATGTGATATTTGTGATGCATTTTTCAAAAGTTAACTTGCTTCCTGGTTGCAATGACTTGTTGAACCCATTGAATTAATATCCATTATACTTATTTGAGTATTTATTCAATTAGTATTTATGCTAACAGCAATGTTGTCAATAACAGAGCGTTGTGCCGCTGTTAGCTGGTTGCTGCATACATTGCGGCGTCATCGCATTGGCCAGCTGGCTTGCATGACTTTTCTGATATGAAGAATATTGTTTTGTCTATTTATTTAATTTAATTTAGGTCTTTTGTAAAACCATTTTCAAACGTTTATTTACGAGTATTAAATCAATTTGTTTTTTTTTTTTTCATCATTTCCTGTATTGTGCGCATTTGTAGTTCAGTTTAAAAACAGAAATAAACGGCACTAGAATTCTTTGAATTTTGCATATACAAGTCAAATGAAATCACATAACTTAAACAAATAAAAAATGGTATGAAAATAAAATATTGGAAGTTGCAAAAAAGAAATAAATGCATAATAGCAGCAGCCGCCGCAGAAATGAAGCGTGGGACACAGGGACAGACTCATGTTCTTCTTAATGTTTGTTTAATTTTTTGTGCGTTGTATGCTTTTCATATATTTTTCTTATTTTGTTTGTTTGTTTTTTTGCAAATGTAAACGTGC
Source organism: Stegana nigrithorax (assembly GCA_037044495.1). NCBI lineage: Eukaryota > Metazoa > Arthropoda > Insecta > Diptera > Drosophilidae > Stegana > Stegana nigrithorax. The sequence goes on from JBAMBQ010004804.1 coordinate 82,364, forward strand.
ACACAGCTGTCAAAGTATTTGCTCCGTGATTTTACTATTTATGCGATTCGTCCGTCATCTGACAGTTCAACTGGCAGTCTTTTGTATATTAATGCAACTATATGTATATATATATATAACTATATGTATATATATATATATATATATTTATATGTTTGTTTCGCCTCAAAAGCTGCTGCAACAACGCGTTATATGTTTGTTGTTGCTGTCGCGGTAGCTGCTGTTGCTAGTTTTGGTTTGCCCGCTCGGCTTAGTAAATCAACTGACAAACGTCGTCAGCTTTTTGAACAATTAAACATTGCAAATGTTTAACTAAAAATAGCAGCGGCGCTTAATGCAAATAATTTTGAATATACAAACAAAAACCAACAAAGGAAAAAAAAGTAATAATATATTTACACATGCATTTGTACATATGTATATACATTACACGACAATTGAGGTCACTTACGGCTGTTGAAAGTTTAGTTTGAGACAAATAACCTAAGAGATTAAAAGTAATAAATTTGCAACGAAAATAGGTTATAGCAAAGCAAACAGACGTGCGCTTTGTCTAACAGATGATGGAATGAAAAAAGAAAGAAGCAAAACCTACTTAAAGCACATAAAAACTACAAAAAATAAAAATAAGCCCGGCATAAAAAAAAAAAAACAAAAAAAAAAAATAATAATAGTAATAAAACCTTGAAATTGCCGGCAAATGTTGAACTTATTTTTTTTTCTATTTTTGCACACTTTTTTTTTTTTTCTTCTTTAAGTTGTTCTTATTATGCGCATACGTGAGTGTGTGTATGTGTATGTGTTTTTGTTATTTTATTTTTTGTTCAATTTTTTTGTTTTTGTTTCTTTAGCTGATAATGTTGTTGTTGCTGTTGTTGCTGTTGTGGCTGTGTCATACAACATTTAAGTGGTTGCTGATGTTAATGACATAAATTAAAGCAGCGCAAAATGGAGTTGTTATTGTTGTTGTCGCTTTTGTTGTTGTTACAGTTAAGACGGCACAGACACAGACAGACGCCTGCATGCTGCCGACACTGGTTTAGTATTTATTGAGCTGCTGTCATTGCTTCTGTGTCGTTGCCTTTGCAATAGGTTCAGTCGCTGATTTATTACGTTGCCTCGCACTTACTGAGTTGTGTACTACTGCGTGTGCATGGCTTGGCAGCCTGCTTAAATGTTTCGTTAAGTTGTTTCTCTCTCTCTCTCTCTCTCTCTATCTCTCGCTTTGTTTTCTGCTTTGGCGCGTACTTAATTAGAGCAGAAAGTTGTACCAACTTGGTAATACTCGAAACAGTTAGGCGGCAGCCGCTGCGTGCCAACTGCACTGCAGACTTTCTGGGCTGCGCTGCGCTACTTAGGCACTAACACGGTTATTGTAGTGCGTTAGCAAGTTGTTGTTGTTGTTGTTTTTGTTGAACTTATTGTTACGTTAGTTTGCTGTTTTTGCAGCTACAGCGACGGCGTAAAAGGCAACGTATTGAGTTCAAGTTTTGGGTTTCGGTTTCAGTTAATTTTTTATTTTTATTATTTTGTTTTTTCTTTTTTATTTCATTGCGTTGCCAGCGACTGCGTAACCTTCTTAATGACAGCAATTGAGAAAATTTAACTGAGCGTAAATAAAATTCATAAAAACTTTTGGAAAAGCGCTGTGATTGTTTTTTCCTCTAATTTTTTGTTTTTCTTATACATACATATGTATGTATGTACATATGTTGCTTTTTACTTTACTTTTCTTGTGTATTGCGCTCGTGTTGCGTGTTTGTTGTGATTGTCGACCGCTTGCTTTATTGCTATTGTTGTTTAGCAATTATCTAACAATTACCTAATGAGCTGTGTTAAGCAGCTCAATTGCAAAACAGCATTAAACATTAATTAAACAAAATAGCGGCCAGATGCTGTTAAAAATTTCAAACAATTTTTCTTCAAGCAGCACAGCATACCAACACATCACACCATTTAGCAACACCACACAGTGTTTGTTATTGTCGTACTTATTTTTTTTATGTTTATTAAAAAAAAAAAAAAAAAACAAAATAAATAAAAATGTAAATGTAAAAAAAATAATTATTATTATTAAGAAAAAAAATTATATATATGAAACAAAATAATTATATATAATAATAACGCAGGAAAGGTTAATTAAGGAACAAAAGCAAATTGCCATTGTTATTTATAATTGTAGTGCCATTTGGCAACGTGGCGTATGCGCAATTTCTTTCGCTTGGCAACAAAACGCCTTTGAAAAAAAAAAAAACGAGAAAAACGGCAATAAAAAATAAACTGAAATAATAACGGCAAAATTGAATGTTTGCGGCATAGCCAGAGCACACAATAGCAATACCAAAAGCAATAACAGCAATAACAGTAATAAGCCACAACAAACAGCCACAGTAGCAGAGCAGCAGCAATAAACATAATAACAGCAATAAAACGCAAGCCAAAGTCGCCGGTGTCGTCATCGTTTAAAATTTAAATGTTGTGCTGCTGCGATGTGTGCTCTTGTCGTTGCGCTGCTCATGCGTGCTGCTCATTGGCAGATCGTCTGTGCCAATACAAGCAACAACCGCACAAGTACCTACCTGTAACAGCCATAACAATAACAGTGGGCTGCCAGCTGTGCATTTCTGCACACATGCATTCGTCTTCTTCGATTGTCGCCTCGCGATGTTTGGTATTCGAAATGAATTTTTTTTAATTTTACGTTTGCTTTTCTGCATTGTTGCTGCGCTGTGTCGCAGTAAAAAAGAAAAAAAAATAATATTGAAAATGTTCGTTTTGTTACTAGGCATTTCGATAAGATGAAATCAAGAATTTTTCTTGGCAAATAAATTAAAATCGAGACGTCTCGTCGTTGCTAGTCAGCAGCAAATGTGTTCTTGCCGTTCGTTTCTTTGTCATCGTCATTTCGGGGTAGCCGTCGTAAATACGATTTTGTATTTTTCTTTTCTACTGATTAGAATTTTACTGCTTGCTTTGTTGTTGTTGTTGTTGGTTAGTTGGTTGGTTGGCTAGTTGGTTGTTTGAATCGGTTGGTTGGTTAGTCAGCTGCCTGTCGGTAACATTCGGCGTCGCCGTGACTGCGTTCAAACAATTTTGTCATTTGTGCCGTTTTTTTTTCCTTTTTTTATTTTTTGTTTAATTTATTAATTTGTTGGTTTTATTGCTTTGTCTGCCGTTGTGCTAATTTTAGTCGAAAAGCGCTTAACGCGGCAGACGAAATTGATTTAAATTGTCTGGCTGCAATTAGGTGTATCTAATCGATCATCTGAATCTGTCTGCAGAATTTTTGTAATTTATATAGGGATTTTATTAAATGTTTTCTAATCGAGCGAAGCAAGGGATGTGTTCACTTGTTCAGTTTATGGCTTTGAGTGATTTTTCGTCTGGGGTGTTTTTTTTTTTTTATATTATTAATAAGCTGTTTTTATTTAATTACTATATACTTGCCATTTAGTTGGGTTACAATCAACTTAAAATACTGGACGCTTCATAGCTGACCTGACTTAATATTTTATTTGCTTTTTTGTTTTTAAAGAAATCTTTGATACTTCCGTGCCCGAATATATAATAAAAGCAAAAAAAACTAAATAATGAAATAAATTAAATTTTATTTAATATGCTATCAAAGTCGGTGATAATACAAAAAAAATTTATTACGCAGAAATTGCATAAATAAATAAAAAAATGTTTTGCTTCCGACAATTTGTCAAAGCGAAATGACAAAACGCCAAAATGTCAAAAATTATGTTAAATAAGCAACGACATGCGCTGCATTCAATTTCATTAATTTTTATGTTTTAAATTAATTTTTTATTTTTGGCTTTAGTATACATATATATGCCTGTATATACTAAAATGTATGGAGTAAAGGTTTTGCAGTAGCAGGCCAATACACTACAGAATGTATGCATTTCTTTTAACAGCTGCATTCCATTGCACTACTTTTGCTGCTGTTACTGCTACAGACCTGTTTACAGTTTCGCCACAGAACTGCAGACACAAGCTAACAGCTGTTACTGCGAAGTGAACGAAAAGCGAATGCGTGAGAGTTGAGTAAAATATGAAGTAAAAAAAATTATTACATGTGCTTGGAAATTTAGGGCTGTAAAAAACCAAAAATTAATTACGTATTGCGGTTTCTTTTTTTTTTTCTAATTTCAAGGCAAAATAATCATAAGGAAATTATCAGCGATGTCACCGCAGCAAATAATTAAATAAAGGAAGCATTTGTTATGTTTTTCAATTTGATTTTCATTGTTTTTTTTTATCTCAATTCTAACAACAGAGCGATAATCAAACATTTGAAGTACGTACATATATATTTTATAAGGAAAAAAAAATTACTGTTATATATGTAAGTGTTAACGTATATTCGCTTATAAATACATATGCACATACATGTAAAGTATTTATGTATGCTAGTATTTATATTATATTAACATACAATGTGTATATTGCAATAAAAAAGGTTTTTTTTTTATTTATTTTTAAAATAACATTGAAATAGTTTTTGTTGTTGCTGCTGCTTACTTGCCAACAATGTGCTACTAACTAACTAGGCTCATAGCAACTAGCAATGGCAGCCACAGTAGCAGCACCCACATTAGCTGTCTCTTGTTGTTAGGCCTCAGTGTATTTATTTCGTATTTATTTTGTATTTATTTTGTATTTATTTTGTATTTATTTTGTTTGTCAATTCATTTGTTTGCATTTTTTGTGTTTTTTTTTTTTGTTTTTGGCTTTGCTTGTGTTTCATATACAATATGTGGTGTGTACACATGTAAAATTAATTTTTACCGATAGCGCAATTTTGTAAACATTTGCGATACATGCCTTATCGGCATTTCTTTGCTTGCTCTGTCAACATAATCACATACTCTTTAAATGCTCTTAACCACAGCGAACACATTGACGGCTTGTGGGGCAATCTTATCGATGTGCATTCACACGTTTCCTTGCGTACTGCACACACACGTCGTATACGCTACACTCAAGTCAAGTGTGCGTCGCTGGCACGTAGCAGACGCAACGGTCGTGGCCAACGACTCTACTATGCCGTCTTGTGCTACCAGTGCAGGTGTGTAATCAAAAAAAGAAAAAAACACATGAATAATTTGCCATTAAGTGTGTATTGCGAGTTCATAGTCATTTCAAAACATTCCGCCTTTGTCTCTTTTGGGGAAATGTTACAATGTCGTCGACACACATGTTCCGTGTTTCCACGTGTTCCTTTAATATTTTGTGCCTTTGTTCTTCTCAGTCAGTCTGCGGCAGGTTGCAGTGTGCTGAGTGCTGATGTGCGGGTGTGTTCTGCAAAAGATGCTTTTCTTCAAGATACACTGTGTTGTTGTTGTTGTTGGTTTTGTAACACGACCTACGCCAAACTGCAATCTATAATAAGCAGCCAGAGTAGCATGTGCGCGCTCTGTGTTAATTTTCATTTTTGAAATTTTAGCCATACTGCGCTGTGGTCTCGATGCAGCTGCACTGTGTGCCTGCTGTGGCATTCAAATCACTGCAGCAGTTTGTTGTTGTTGCATACTTTATTCTACTTGCGGTGTTTATCTAATTGCGACTTGTGCATACATGTGCTTATGCATAGCATTTCTAAAATGGCTGCTAAGAAATTGTAGCTAGCTTTGTTGTTGTTGTTGTTGCACTATATACGCATTACTTATTAATATGCTTGAAACATGAAATAATTTTGCAATAAGAGTGAAATTGTGTTGGTTTCTTAGTGATTTTCCATACGCAGGCCAAGTGCTGACGTATTTTTGTATTTATTTTTAGTTTGCTCTTTTACTTAATTTATTATGCACAAAGTGTGCAGCGAAAAAAAAACTCGTTGCGAAAATGCGCGAAACACGCGCACACGAAATCCACAAAATACAAACAGAAAAAAAATCAACAAAAAAACTAAAACCTTTTGTAGTTTCTGCTCACGTGCCAAGACGCGTTTGTTTAGCGTCAGTTATTTGTTTGTTTGTTTGCTGTTGTTGTTGTTGTTGTTACTGCCAATTAGCCAAAAACTAAGTAAAGAAAAAATTAATAAAAAAAAAAAAAAAAATCAGACACACGCAGCAAAGCAGCAGATGTTGAGGCTCTGTCCTTGAAATGAATAACTCAAAAAAGTGTCAACAAACTTTGACGCGGTGCAATTTGTTTTTTGTTATTATATTATTTATTTAATTGATTAAATCTTTCTTAGCTACGACAAATATGCATAAGCGTAAAAAAAAACATGTAAAAAGAAAAAAAAATTCAAAGTAAACATTTTTTAAGGCAAGACACTACTTCCTTGATTTTATTTGGCTTTGACAAAAATCACGCATACGCAATGTATAAAAAAAACAAATAATAAAAAAAATAAATAAAGTATAAAACAAAACAAAATAATGTATGTGAACTATAAACACGTTCGATATTTATGCATATATTTATTTAATTTTTTTTCCTTAATTTTCTTTTTGTGTTAATTTAATTTTTCAACATTTGGTCATCAGACTTCTATCTTCTCTGTTTCATACGCAATTTTGGCGGATACAGCGCCAAAAAATAGAAAAAAACAATAATAAGAATATATGATATCAGAAATTTAACGTTAAATTTGATGCTGCATTTAAGAGGCGGCAATAAACGTTTGCATAAATTAACACATTTAGCCATTAGCTGTGCTTATATAATATATTTAAATAAATTTAAATATAACTTATAAAAAAGTTCTAAAAATTAAATAAATATAAGCATAATAATACATAAATAGATGTTTGATTTTCGTAAAAAGAAGTGCTTGATTATTATGTTGCCAAGGCGTAAGTAAACTACATTATGATTTGTAAAGTAACATAAGCGCATTAAAAAAAAAAAAAAAAGACCAAAAATTAGTTAATATAAATATAAAAATGATGAATGAATTAATAAATTAAACACGTAATACATATTAAAATAACGATAAATTAATAAAATGAGAAGAGATCGTGCATCATGAACTAATAAAAGTGAGGAAAAAACAAACATTTAGATTCGCCTGCTAAGACGCGGAAGTGTAGCACACGCCTGAGCAAGCGTAAAAAAACACACATGGCAGCAACTTAAGCAAATAAGGGGAGGGGGAGACTTCACTTTTGGTATTGGTTAGCATGCGTATCAATACGAAAATCCCGGTTTTGTTCACATGCTTATACAATTGTACTAACGACGCATAACGCAAAAAAAGAACATATGCACGACAGCAACAACAAAAATTAAGACAACAACAAGAAAACATTAAGCATAAAAAACAATTATATACGCAAATATCGCACGTGGTTTTGATGTTAGCATTTATTGTTTGATAAGCAGCGGCCTGTTTCTATGCCAATACATTCCGCATACGCGCTGAGAGTTCATACAGCTTAGGCGGCGGCGGCGTGTGTGTGTACATACGTGTACTATTTCCATTTTGTTGCGTGCTTCATACTTCACCTTGTGTGAAATAATACAACAACTCACAGGCAAATATAGAGTCATACAACAACACACAGGTTTCGCATTGCCGCTGTTCACCTGATCTCATATAGTTTCGGTGCCTGTTGTTGTTATTGCTATTGCTCATATTATTATTATTATTATTGCTGTCGTTGTTGTTATTGTTGCTGTTGCCACTATCGCTGTGTGAACGTTTTGACATTCGCTAATAGTTTTGTTTAGCGATTTTTACTTGCGATTGCGATTCTTTTGGCTACTTTTTTTTGTATTTCTGGTTATTAGCAATTGTTGTTGTTGTATTTCAGTTTATTTGTTTTTGCTCTAATATTTGTAAATGAGTTTTCGCTCGAGCTTATCTCGCTCGCTTCTCTTTGTAGTACTCATGCCCCCGACGTCGGCAGCATAGCTGCTGGCGCACATAAGTAGTATTGTATGTAGTGCGATTTTATAATCAAATATTTAATGTACGTGAGTGTTACATATGCGAAAGTTAATTGCGACATGACTGTGGCTTATGGCTATATGGTGTGTGACGCTGTGCGTCGTGCGTGTATTGTTGAATGCGAATACATGCGCAAACGGAGCCATATGTCAGAATGGACTAAACGCTGACGTCAAGCGCACATGTATAAATACGCTTTCATACAAAATGTTAAATAGTCAAACGTATTAATAACGCAACTAATGTTTATTCTTCTTCTTCTTCTTTTCTTTCATTATATTACCTTCTGCGCAGACAAACTGTTGGAGCAGCGCAATCGCGGGCATCGCAACAGCACATCGAGTGAAGCAACCGGCAGCGATGACATTAACTCAAGTCAGGAGAGTTTGTCAAATAAGAAACTTTTGTCAGCACGCCAGCGTCGCCAGTTGCGACGTCAACAACAGCAGCAGCAGCAGCAGCAACAGCAACAGCAACAGGCAGACAAGTCAGCTGGAATTGGCGGCACAAATCAGAACAGTAACGAAAACGGCAACAACAATCAACGTAATAATTTTTCTAAGCAAAATGCAAAAACATTTTACGGGAAAAATTTCGCAACGGCCGAGCAGTTGGATGCGTTGACGCGCAAGGAGCAAATGGCCAATAATGGCATTGCTACCAATAACAGTAACAACAATCAGCGTCAGCGTGTAACGCCACAACAACAGCAGCAGCAGCAGCAGCAGCAGCAGCAACAACAGCGTCAGCAGCAGCCAACTGTGAATAATGCAAAGAATGTGCGTGGCAAGAATATTTGCAAGCAAAATGGTGGCAACAGCAGCAGCAGCAGCAGCAGCAGCGGCAACGGCAACGGCAACAACAATAAGAATTTTAAACGCAACAATAATAATAACAGCAACAATGAGCAGAAGCGTCACAACAACAATAACAACAACGCCAATGTACAGAATCAGCAAAATCATCACAACAACAACAACAACATCAGCCATGCTCAACAACTGCAACAACAACAGCAAAGCGCACAGCAGCATCAACACTACAACAACACTAATGGCAGCAACAAAAATAACAATAGCAACAACAACAATGGAAACAGCAACAACAACAACAACAACAGCAATAGCAATAACAGCTACAAGCATCAACAGGCCAACACTTCATCGTCGAATTCATCATCGGCCGCCAGTTCGCCCAACAGTTCAGCCAACAGCTCACCGACGATCGCCTACAAGCTGCGCAACGCTGGCAAAATGTTGAACGGCCGCAGCAGCAGCATCAGCAGCAGCAACAGCAACAGCAGCATCAGCATCAGCATCAGCAGCAACAGGCAGGCAACACGAGCCGCGGGCAGCAATCATCTGGTGCCGCCGCTGCGTCAGTACGAGAAGGTGAACCTGCAGGACTATGAACTGGTGCAGTACCTGCGCCGCTATGTCATCGACAATCATCTGCTGCGCGTCTACGGCTTTCCCGTGGAGAGCGTGCTGCACGAGGGATCGATCGAGATCTTCAAGTGTCATCCCTATTACACTGGCGTCAAGTTCGATGTGCCGCCAGCAGCCTCCTCAGCGCCCGCAGCAAAAGCAAACGAAAGCGCCATCAGCGGCGGGGATCAGGCAGCGGCGTCAGTGGTGACGGCTGTGGCAGCCGCATTGGCAGCCGCCACCACGGCGACCATAATCAATCACAACGACGGCCTGAGCACAACCAAATTCACGTACAACAACAGCGACATGAGCGTTGCGCCGCGCCGCAAGGCAACGCACAGCCATGGCAGCGACAGTGCCAGCGATGGCGATGGCGATGGTGATGATGCCGGCGACGGCGACGGTGTGCACGAGCTGGCACGCGACACGGTGACCGACATCAGTCAGGCGTCAACCGATTCGGGCAATGTGAGTCCGCGCTCGATCGACACCGATGCCAGCGACTGGAGCGAGTGCGAGCCGAACCAGTCGAGCTACGATGTGGTGGACGCCGGCGTGGCCGCCGATGAGAGCCAGTACGAGAGCTACTATGCGCAGCAGCATCAGCAGCAGCAGCAGCAGCTGCACCTGTACCAGCAGCAGTCGCTGGCGAAGCAGTGCGCGCGCTGCAAGGGTCAGTTCCTGGTCGACGAGATCAGCGGCGAGTACTTGACGCGCGAGGAGTGCACCTTCCATTGGGGCAAGTTCCAGCGCTACTTCGACAGCGGGGAGTGGCTGTCGCATTGGACGTGCTGCAACGGTGAGGCCGATGCCGCCGGCTGTGCCGTGCACGAGCTGCACGTGTGGTCCGGCTCGGTGGTGGGCATGAATGGGCCCTACCATGATTTTGTGCACACGTTCCGCCGCTGCGACGATGACGACGAAGACATGGACGCCCATGTCGATGATGAGGATGCCGATGCCGATGGCGATGGCGTTGCTTATGGCGAACTGGCCAATCTGGCAGCGGTGAATGCGCGTGCGCACAAGCGCGTCTATGCGCTCGACTGTGAGATGTCGTATACGGGACGTGGCCTGGATGTGACCAAGGTGACGCTGGTGGGCATCAATGGGCAATTGGTGTATGAGCATTATGTGCGTCCCGATGCGGATATTATTGACTATAATACACGTTTCTCGGGCGTCACTGAGCGCCATCTGAAGGCGAAGGGCGTGAAAACGCTGACGGAGGTGCAACGCGATCTGCTGCAGCTGATCGATGCCGATACCATATTGATCGGACACGGGCTGGACAATGATCTGCGCGCGCTGCGCATCGTGCACAAGACGCTCATCGATACGTCGATCGCGTTTCCACATAACAGCGGCTTTCCGTATCGACGTGCGCTGAAGCATCTGACCAAGACGCATCTGAAACGCGAGATACAAAGCGGCGATGGCCATTTGGGGCACAGCAGCTTTGAGGATTCGCGCGCCTGCATGGAGCTGATGCTTTGGCGTGTGCGCAAGGAGCTCGACGGACTTTGGCATGACTGATTAATGATGGCAACTGCTGCCTGGGGTTATTGGGTGCCTGGATGCTCGGAAGCAGAAGCGACAGCTGAAGTGTGCGCGCCCTTAGTTCTTTAGGCAGAGTAAAAAAAAAACAAAAAGGCATTAGCTTAGGTTTATACAAACATTCACATGCATACACACACACACACACACATACACATACATACACACGCATACACACAGAAGTTTACTATTCGAATGTTGTTGTTGCGCGCTGGCATAGACACGGCCAAGCAACCAAGCAACAAACCTGCAATCAACCAACCACCCACCAACCATCCATATGTACCTACTTACACACCACCACACACACACACACACACACCCACATGAATACATTCACATGCAGTGAATATATACATACATGCATATATCTAATATAATATTAAATATATATATTTTTTTTTTGTTAAATGTACTGATTACACGCTGTGATGTATTGCACTCTTTCTCATTACACTTTACACATGTGCAACCGCCACGCAACGTCACGTCACTACACGACACGACACGACACGACACGACACGACACGACCGATACGTTAACTCAGAACACGCCATGCGCAACAGGGTGGCAACGCACACTCACACGCAGACGCAGACGCAAATGCAAATGTGAATGAGCACATGAGGGCAGCCTGAGAGCGTCGATGCTGAACGTTGCCAGACGGTTGCACAATTTAAGAAGTTGAAATTCGCAAAAGCAGTTGAAGTTCAAATTGAAATTGCATCGAAGAAGAAAGCAAATGAAAAAACAACAAAAAACAAAAATAAAACAAAGAAAATACATATGTAAAATTTAACTTTCTGATGTAATGTTTGTTGGAAAAAAAAAATGAAGTTATTGTGTTTTAGTTGTTTTTTCTGCTTTTCTATTTTTATTGTAGAATTAATTGTGCGCTTTCTTCTAAAGATAAAAATTCCACTTTTTAAATTGATGTAATTTTTTTTTTTATTGCTTATGACAAAAGTACGAATGATGCATCTCATAAAAAAAAACTTTTTTTTTTAAACTTTTTTTTTTTAAATTTAAATATACATATATTTTTAGGCCATTAGCGTTAATTAATATTTATTACAAAGAAAAAAAAAATACCCAAAATACGAAATCTGAAATAAAAAGAATAAAGCGCGTGCAGTTATTATGTGTAGTTAAACAAAAGCGTAAAAACACAGAAATAAAAAGGAAAAGAGAACTTGTAGCAACAGTTCGTGGTGACACACACTCACACACGCACACACACATGCAGTGTGTAGAAAACAAAAGAAAAACTTTAAATAAGTGAACCTATTTTATACACGAAAAAAATGTTTAGCATAAGTTCAAATATTTTTTTTTTAAATACATGTAAATGAACGTAGGAGTTATATATTTACATATATATATATTTTTTTTTTTTTATTTTAGTTTTAAAACGCATTACTATACGTATGAACATTCGTGCTGTCAGTTTTAATTGTGATTTTCTTATTTGAAATGTTTCTCAAGCGACAGCAACACGATAAAACAGTAAAAAAAAAGAAAAAAAGCAGTCAATCAAATCAAATAATTAAACTAACTGAGAAGCAGCACAATGTTTTTTATTCGCTGTCGCAAGCGTTTTGTTAATTATAATAATAAAAATAAAAATACTGTTAAACGTAAAAAATGCAAACATTTATGTTCCTAATTTATATACATACATACATATAACATACATACAAGCATACACACGCATATATATAAAGTATGTATATATAAATAATATTTTTTGTTTGCAGAATATTGCGAAAAAAGAATAACATTTTTTTGTAATGCTAAAAATGCACGTCAGACGTAGTAAAGCAAACCATTGAAAAAGCAAAGAATTTCTTCGTAAGAGAATTCTCTTTTCTGTTTTATATCATTTTGGTTTCGCTGTTACAACTAAAAAAAAATTAAAACAAAAATACAAAGTAATACAACCGAATGGCAAAGAAAGAAGAAGAAAAAGAAAAAGAAAAATTAGATATATTTATATACATATATATACACATGCAAGTATATGAAAACAACAATTGAATGAAAATAAATAAAAATATTGATTTATTTTTTACAAATGTTTAAACAAAAACAAAAACAATATTTGTGTTTTTATTTCGATTCTGGTATGCGTGCACTTTTTGTATGTCGCCATTGCATACGATATAACCTAATGCGTAGTATACGACATTGAAATTAAGCTAAGCCGAACCGCAGCCACCGAGCCGAGTATAAAACCGAGCTTATTTTCAGGGAGAGAACAGTGTCGGTGTTGTTGTTGTTTGTTGTAACTTCTGGCTCGTTAACGATTTGCGTTGATGCTGCTTTACATTAAAATATTATTGCTGCTATTCGGTTTATGTTGTTGTTTCTATTTGTGTTTTTGTTATTGTTTTTCGTATGACATTAGCGGTGTTTGTTGCGGTAATTTGTTCGCTTTGCATTAAAATCAGTTTTTGTATTGTTGTGGTTATTGTATCGTTTATGTTCGTCAATGAGTGAGCCAAAGTGCATGTAGCAACAACAACAGCAGCAGAAGCAGCGGCAAGCGGCGGCAGCAGCAGCAGCAGAGGTTTGTATGTACGTCATACTCCAATTGAAATCAGCATTGATTGTGTAAATATTGTATTTTGTTTCCATTTGCACATGATTTTCAATTAGTATGCGAATTAGCATTGTCATGCGAATCAACAACAACAATAACAAGAAAAAGAAAAAAAAAAAAACAGAATAGCCGAAAATTGATTATACGCATGTATGTATTTACTTATAATATTTTGAGTCTATGCTTGGCTTATAGTACATTAAATTGAACAAAAATATAACACAAACAACAAAACAATAAAAAAAAAAAACAAAGAAAGCTAAAATGGACGAGAATTAGAGCTGCCCGCAATGCACATTTAATGCTTTATACATATGCATGTTCATGCATATATAGTACGAATGAATGCCAAGGAGCAACCTCTTAGCAAATGACATGTGCAAGGCTAATAGCCATTTCGAATTTTCTAACGACGCACAATAAACTGCGTATTTTAAATCTATTTGTTTACTTTTTTTTTTAAATTTATTTGTGAGTCGAAGAAAGTGTAGGCACATGCCAACCTTTGCTTGCTATCTCATTTGTATTGTCAATTTTCGCACCAGCCTAATGTAGTTGTTTCATTATTTGCTTGGCATTGACAGAAATCGCTTCAGGGGAAAGCAAAGCTTAATAGAACAGCTGTAAAAATATATTATTATATATAAACGATTTGCCTATTTACTTGAAATTTGGGTTGGGCTGCTGTTGCCGTTGTTGTTGTTGCTGTTGCGGTAGCTGTTGGTGTGTACACAGTTGTTGAAATTATCCCAATGGGTCATGATTCGCCAAAATAGAATTTGAATTATTCATTGTTGACATTATCACACAGGTGCCCAGCTGAGACAGCGAGTTAGACTCAGACGACGACAGAGTACACTACAACACGCGCCCATGTACGCTCGGGCCCGACAGTAGGCAAGTATCGATTAATTTTTACATATCTACATATATGGGTGTGAGAATTTTCTGCGTCCAAAGCTGCGTCCAAAAGTGAATTTCGTGTGCTCGTCATCCTTAGCAAATGTGTGAATCAATCAACGTGTAGTAGGACGCAGCAGCAAGCACCCATTTGGCTTGAAATCAACTCTATTAATTAAATTAAAAATAATTAAAATTGTAAAATTCCATATAATTCATATTGAATGTTTTAACGTGCTGTAGACCTGAATCCTGATACAAGATTCCTAAATACCAGTTCCAATATCGAACCGAAACATGTGCCCAATTCATAATTTCAACGAGACTTTAAAAAAAAAAGCAAATAATTGTACAAGAAACAAAGGATACTTCAATAAATCTCTTATCTGGTTTATTCGCTAGACTAAGTTTCCAACGGTTCTTTGCTGCTCTTCTAGAGACGCTCAAATTGTATTATTCAAAGATGTGACAGTAAGTAAATGAGAGAAACTTTGGACAAAGTGCATTGAGCTACAAAAAGACCAACTCCATGTGCTTTAATGGTTTTTTTTTTTTTGTTTGTTTTTAATGAGCGAATTAGCACCTGATTTGGCCATATGCATGTAGTCGCGTTGAAAGTTGCATTAGCTGCGATTTTTTGCAGTGCATGTTTTATGGCACTTCTGCGTGCCAGCACTTGGTGAGCTCGGATGGTAATGCGAAGAGAACGGATTTGTGGTTAGTTTGTTTTTTAATGCTTTTGGGTTTGGTTAGTTTGTTTTTATTGCATTATTAAATTTATCTATATTCGCACCCAAGTGTTAATAAATTTTGTTTTTATTTTGACACATAATCAACGACTCTCCGTTGCGTTTCGTTTTTATCTTAAAATTTTTTTATTTTATTTTTCTCTTTTTGGAAATTAAGTGTTTTGTCAGACGGCAAAGATGCCGATGACGATGACGTTACACATGCTGTGCAATTAACAACTTTGCAGTTCAACTTGTTGGTGGCAGCGAAAGTGCAATGAAGCATTACTTAAAAAAAAAAAAAAACAGAAAAATTTTAAATAAAATGAACCAAAAAATTTCAAAATAACAAAAAAACAAAAAAAAAAACATTTTAAGCAATTTCAACTGCAGGGGTAAGCGAACGCATGTGAAAATGGGAAGTGAAAGTAGAAAGTGCAGAAAGAGTCGCGTATTTTTTATCGTTTTTTTTATACGTTTTTTTCTATATGGCAGTTTGCGAAAGGCAACGGCACACATGTAGATTTTAAAATAGCACGAATCGCACACTGCCGAAAATTTCGACGAATTATTTTGATTTTTTTGCAATTGTATTTTTGTTTTTTTTTTTTTCTTTCATTACAAGCGAAAATCTCTTAATTGGCAAATCGCAAAAAGTGAATTCCACATTAAGGCCGCGTGAATAACTTTAGTTGTTGGTATTGCGCGTACATGACTGTAATTAAACGTATGTATATACTCGCATGTACACACATACATATGTACATTTCCTTAACACTTTTGCGTTGGCTGGTGTGAACGAAATGAAATTGAAACCCATGCGCCACAATTAGCAACAGCAACAGCAACAGCATCAGCATCAGCACACACAATTTTACTCGCAAACTGCTCACTCTCACTTAAGACTCTGGAATGCAACGAAACACTGCGTCTGCTGGCATAGTTAACTGCAGCTAACCTGCGTCGCTTCAGCATTAGGTTATATGTATGTATGTATGTATGTATGTATATAGTATCAGTATGTTAAATATGCCAAGTCTCAACGGAGTTTCGTAGTGCAGCGCATCCGTATGCTTGCGCTTGTTTCGCACCTGCCTAAAGTGCTTGCACACACATGCCTAATGTGTATATAAGAAAGAAATCAAAACAAATAAAGCAACACACATGCATACATATGCATACATACATACATACATCCATATATGTATACGAGTATGTAAATAAGCAGCGGCTATGCATGCAAACGTTTATATAAATAAAACAAAATCGTATCGCAGCGAAGGAGATCAACTCAATTTAAATTGACTTTTCGTGCTTGCCACATTACTGCTGTTACTTTTCTTATTAAATATATTTAGTATATATTTTTTAAAATTTATATAATTAACTGATTTTTTCTATTTTCTTGTTTGTGTCTTTGTTTCTTGTTTTTTTTTTTTTTTCTTCTTTTTTTTTATATTAATTATTTATGTATATGTGTTTTGATAATTATGATAATTCGCAATCAACTGCTAAAATATTAGAAATTCATACATCAGTGAATTTCTTAGGCCTGTGGTGGGTTATCGCATTATTGCCGTGTTTTTTCTAAATTAAACCATTGTTCCAATGAAGCATTAGCTTAAACGGCATTTGCATGTATGAGAGCATCAATTATTTGTATTTAAATATAAAGAATTAATCCAACAGTAGTTAAGCTACTTATCACAGACTATATATGTACGTATACACCATATGTCCATATGTCCATATGTTTGAATATACATACATATAATATAAGTTAATTGGCATGTGCTACGCTAATTGCTATGCACTTTGCTGCTAATAAGGATTTCACGTAAGCTGAATCTAATTGGCTATTGAAATGATAAGTAATGTCTTATGCCAATGCAAATTGACTGAGCGTGCTATGGAGCATAAATAAAAAAAGGCAACCCAACAAAAACCACCCACAAATAAATACTAGATATTAATCAACACAAAAAAAAAAATCAAATACTTTTTCTGTGTTGTTGTTGTAATTAAGAGCATGGGTGGCAACTTAACGTATGCAAAGGAGCCGCGCAACGCACGATGATCGCATGTAAGCGAAAGTATTTTTTTGTTTTTTTTTGTTTTATTTGTTTGAGTAGAAAACGCAATTTATCGGAAAAATTAAATAATGTTAGCAACAACAAAAAAAACTATGAAGAAAATAATAGCAAATGAAAAACAAATAAAGCGGAAATTGAAAAGCGCCACATCCAGCAAGCTGCGCCTCAATGGTTTTCAAATTACATACAAGTCAAATTGAAATAGCAAAAACAAAACTAAAACCAAAACATAAACAAAAAAATAAAAAAAGCAACAAAATGCTGAATAAAGCCAAACAAAGCAAATTAATTTCAATTAAATGCAAAAAAGCTAATAAATTAAGCGCTGCCTATGAAGCTATTTAAATAAAAAAGACGCAACTTTGTGCCAGTCGACATGATAAACAGCTCACAACCCACATCTCACGACACCCGGCACAAGATTCGCATTACGAACAACGAATTTAGCACAACAACAGCAGCAGCAGCAGCAGCGCAGTGCGACGGTGTGAGACAGCAGTGTGCACAATGAACTCCATAACTCTTCTTCACTAAATAGGCAATCATGACAATTGAGTAGTTGCGCGAGCAAGCAAACATCAGAACATCAGAACAGTATAACAGTTGAACAGTTGAACAGTCGAACAGATGACACACGCAGCCGACAGTTAACGTCTATTTTTATATACCGTAAACCATGGAAATCAGCAAGTCTTAGAATAATTGACTCTTAGACGCTGGCTATGAGTTATTGTCGGCATGCTGCTGCTGCTGTTGTTGTTGTTGGCTATTGGCTGTGATGTTGGCAATGACGACATTTCTGCTTAAGTAAAACTGACTCCATAGCCAAGTGACCGTAAGCAATGATGACAAATCACATGCCGCCTAACGACGCCGATGCCAAGCAGCAACGTAGAATAAGACTTACGAGTCTTTTCACCTCCGAGTATTTGTTCTGACTCAGCGTTACTCTTTTTAATTTCGAGTGTCATCGCACATACACATACACATATACACACGCACATGCATACAATGTAGTGCTGCTTTTCGTCATGTTAGTTGTTAGGTGTGCCTAAGACTAATATAATTAATATTGAAAATATCAAATTCCGCGTATGACGGTTATCGGTTAAGGTGCAAATTCGCACTTAAGCTGCACTACAGTCAAGTGCTCTTTATTATTGCTGCTGCTGTTGTTATTGTTATTGTCTTTGCTTTTTTAGTTTAGCTTATCTTTTACTATGAGTAAAACAAAACATCATAAATACAATAGAACATATGTATGCACATTATGTGCGTAGGATGTATATTAAGCTGTGCTGAGCTTTCCTTACAAGCCTATATTGCGAATATGCAGTAAAAAAAAAAAAAAAATTTAAAAGTCAACAAATTCGTACTACAGTGCGTATGTGTCATGTTTCCCCTTGATTCTTTAGGGACTAATAGCTGTTGCCCCCCCCGCAACAGTTCACTCACAATCCACTTTTCCTGTCAAGGATTGCCGATTATTTCTTTCAATGAGAAGGCATACATTTTTTTCTAAATATCCTTTTGGACAGTTGCACAAGTTTTTGCGCATCAGCGAACAAAGGTAAAAATACAATAAAACAAAAAAAAAAGAAAAATAAAACTTAATATAACAACAAAACAAAATTAAGAAAGAAATATTAAACAAATCTAATTAAACAACAGAAACAAATAAACGCCGACAAATGTGTTCAACACGAATTTTAAATATTTAATAAATTTTTCGTGCCATATTTCACACACAAACACGATTCATCAATTTCATTAAAGGTTTTCCATGTGTTTTTGTTTGCTTGTTTATTCTGCCTGGCAGGCGTTTTTTGTTTGCTCATTGTGCAGATAGACACGCAGAAGAATGAATTTATTATTGTTATTATTTATTTATTAATGTTGTTATTGTGGCGGCTGCATTGTTGTTGCTGTAAACATTGCCAACCTTATTGAGTTTTAAGCAGCGACCTTCAACTTGCTAGCTTGGCATCTTTCACCACAAAGACATTGACATTCTTTCACAATAAACACGCACCGGAAAAATTCACAGTGTATTTTGTGTGTGCATGCTTTTTCATTTCTGTTGGTTATTTTTTTTTTTGGTTTTGTTGTTTTTTTTTTTTTTTTTGGTCTGTGTCGATATCTTTGCGGCAACGCACAAACGCTAAGGTGTGAACTGTAACAACAACAAAAACCCAAAGCGAAATCATATGCAAAGCAAGTCATCGTCACAGTGAGCACCGAGTGCTGCCACACAAAATTCCACATACGAAATATGACTAGTGAGTGGCAAAACTAGTTGGCACAACTGAAAGCGAAAGTGACGTCGTAGTTGATTGGATTGGATCGGATCGGATCGGATCGGATCGACCGACGCTCGTTGATTTACGAAGGCATCTCAGACGAGCAGCACGACGCAGTAGCAAGTGAGCAGGTTTGCGTCTGTTACCATGTAATCTGGCCAAATGCTAGTGACGATGCCGGTGCTGGTAATATTGTTGCTGTTGTTGTTGTAGTTGTTCTTGCTTTTGCTTGTGTCACGCAGTATGGCAAATCTAGGAGTAGGCTTATCAGCTGACATAACAAAAAGATCAAAGAAAGAAAGAAAGAGCAAAAGAAAGAAACAATGCTATTTGATTAACACATGTGTCTACATGTGTAAATACGAATTATATAATTATACCCGTAGTTTTTTTGATTTTCATGCCAATAGCAATTGATGTGTGTGCGCGAGCACACACTACTCACATCCGATAACGGCTAATCGCGCACTTCGAATTGCCAGCTTGACATACGCATGACAACTCTGAAAAATGTGTCATGTACATATCTACACACATACATATATATACATATGTATGTACAAATGTATGAACATATGCGCAAACGGTTTGACAAAGTCATAAGTCAGTCAGTGTGAAAGCTTTGCAAGACAACTTTCACTTTGAGACTTCAGTTGTCTGCAAAAGATTTTCGCAATTTGCTGCCTGGCGAATAAATGGTCACATAAAAATAACTAAAACACTACAACAATCAACTTGAATGAGTTAAACAGCTTTGCATTATGGCATTATGATTGTTTTTGTTTTTGTTTCATATTGCCAGTTGCATATTAATAAAGCCAAGTCGAGAATGCATTTCCACTTTTGGGTAAAAAGTTTGGCTGTTCCTATTCAGTATTTAAAATGTTCAGGCAGTTTAAAATTGCCTATATGAATATGCTGCGAATTTATTTTTTATTTTAACATATTTAAAAAAAAATATAATTTAAAAAAAAATAAATGATATTTTAATATTTCTTTTTTTCATTTAGCCAGTTAAAATGCGCTTAGCCCTCAAAGTATGCCACGCATATTGCTCTTCGCACTGTACTGATCACAGTTTCGCGACAACATTTGCGATCACATGACTGCGCAACGTGAATCAATAACTTTGAACAGAGAATGCCTACGCATGTCCTGCTCGCACTAATGTTTCATGTGAAGTTTGTTTTTTTAACAATTTGATGTACATTAAAGATTTTGACTCTTTCTATTTTAAGGTGCATTTTTGATTTTTGCTGCATTTCACATTTGCTTTGCCGGTTGTGAAGCGAATGGTCAAGTGTCAGAAATAACAGCACATCAAATATTCATATTTTGCATAGTCTACCAGAAATTTCCTAACTCCTCTACTATCTTAACGAAGCGGTGTTTCGATTCAATGCTAGTTCAGTTGAGTTTTTTTATACTCGTACAGATTTGGAAGCGCGATGACTTCGAAAAGAAAAGTACCCCTCCCCCATCCTGTTAATTGGTATCAAACCCCGTTGATACGCAATGCGGAGCAACACAGAATTCATTTAGCTACAGGTCGATTGCAGAACAGTGTTTATACCCTGTACCCAAAAATGGTAAAGGAAATATTATAGTTGTGCAAATGTATGTAACGGGCAGAACGAGGCGTGGCAGACCCCACAGAGTATATATATTCGTGATCAGCATCGAAAGGCGAGTCGATCTGTCTGTCCGTATGAACGCACGGATCTCGGAAACGGTTAGACAGATCTACAACCACCATATTTTGCACGAAGACTCTTCCAATCGATAAGCATAACGAGTTCATATTTTTTATATATCATATATATTCATATTCGACCTATAAAATATAGCTGCCATAGGAACGATCGGCCGAAAACCAACATTTAGTAAGAAAAACCCTTTTGTTTTTTAAGATATCGTTACCAAATTTTGGATTTAATAGTTTTAGCTAATATCCAATCACATATTTAAATATTATGTATATCGGTATACTATATCATATAGATGCCATAGGAACGATCGGCCGAAAAACAACATTTACTGAGAAAAACTTATTTGTTTATAAAAATATCGTTACTAAATTTTAGATGTAATGATTTTAAGAAATATCCAATCATATTCCCGAATATGATAAATTTCGGTTTACTTTAACATATAGCTGCCATCGGAACAATCAGCCGAAAATTGACTTACAAAAAAAAAATTTTGTTTTTCTTGAGATATCCTTACATAATGTATACAAAATATTAAAGCAACAAAAAAGTACATTCAGTTTTGGATTGGGTACAGGGTTTTCTATAGTCGGCTATAGCCCTGCCTTTCTAGTTGGAATTCTGAATGTAATGGAGCACTAGCAACGCCTTCTGAGTGTAGAAAACTTATAGTTTAAAGTTTCAAAAATATTATAATTCTCAATCAGTTCTACACATATGAGCATGAGAACCCGTTTATTTCTTGGAAATATTTGCAGTTTTGTCATAGAGCTGTCGGTATCTTTGATTGATTTGGTTTACATATTGTGATTTGGCTTAGCCGGTATTGTCTTTTTCCTGTGCTTTTTGTTTTTCTGCTGTGGATTACTTTCGCCATTTTTGTTTTGCTTGGTTCGTTCAAAAATCTTGTATCTATTAGCTTTTGATTAATCTGGGTGTTGTTTTGTCTCATAATATTATTATTTTGTCTTAAAAAAAGTTTTCGATTGTTTGCCGCTGGTTTTTTTTGATTTCGGCAACTTGTCATCTGTTTCGTTGATTGAGATAAGTTAGCCATATCTAATTTGGCTTCAATAGTTTATCTATACTAATTATATAAAATTAAAATTTTGAAATTACATTTGATTAACAATTTAGTGGCATACCCTCACTTTTCTCATTTTTCGGCAATTAAATAAATTTTGTTATTGTTGTGTTTAAGACAATAAAACAATCGACATGAAATCGTTCCGTACCATATTGACGACTTTGTTGTCGTTTGAAAAATTCTACAAAAAAAAATAAAAAATTAAAAAGAATGTACCATGGGTATCGGTTTCACAGAACAAAAAAAAATTTTATTCAATAATTAAATATTTATATACCATATAGATTAAATACATATGAATGTATTTGCTAGTCCACAAACATACGCGTATATATATAGAAATATTATATAATGTGTGTAAACTAAAACAGCGAAAAAAATGGGATGGCTTTTATCAAAAAAGTGTAGATTATCATATTTTTAAATAAGACTGGTTTCCTAAATATTTGAGTTATTTTATCAAGTGATTTTATTTGCTTTTTATCTTTACTCTCGTTTTGTTGTTTGCTGCTTCCCTTTGTCTTTGCCATTAAACAATTACACTAATTCAATGTTGCCGATACTTATAAATTATGTTTAAATGTTTATATTATGCATATATTTATTAAAAAAAAAAAAAAAATTTTTACACAGCAATTAATTTAATTTATTAAGGGACGTTTGCAAATTCTCAATCTCGTAAATATTTTCCATGTGTCTAGAAAACAAAGCGAAATTGCATGACCCAAAAAGTCATAAGGGAATGTCTTCTTCTTCTTGTTATTAGTAATGTGTTTCTTCCATAGTATATAAAAAAGAAAATGTTTATTTATACACCAATAATTATGCGATTTTATTGCCGTAATAACTGCCAATGGGAATCCTTCGTCTTCCTCTTCACACTGTTCCACCCGCTTGTGTAATAATGGCCACTGTTTAATTTGTGATACAAACAAAATACAAAAACAAAAAAAAAAAAAAAACTGCTTTTTACAAGATAAAATTTTAAAACTAATTGTTGTTGCTATTGTTATTTTAACTGTGGTTGTTGTTGTTGTATTAAAATATCTTTGCTAAACTTGGCGTTCGCCGAAATGGATTCCAAGAACTGGAAGAGACACTGCCTAGGCGCGTTTTCGATGAAGTCTTGCATCGCAGTTTGGGCTTCGTGGTCGTGCCTGTTGGACTCGAGGAGCCCGACGAGACGCCCGATGAGCTTGCAGCAGATAACGTTGAAATCGAACCCTTCGACGACAGTGGCTACGAAATAAAACGTACATGCATGGATTACATTTGGTTGGGAAAAAGTGTGGAAGAAGAGGAAGCGCCGAGCTGACATACCTTCAGATAATTTCGATCCATGGGCGTTATGACTTTCAACTCTAGCGTTATGCCGCACGACTGTATAAGACGTACTACCTGCTGATGTGAATACCATTTGACATCGATGCCGGCGATCTCGACGATGAAGTCTCCTTCCTTAATGCCAGCCAACTGTTGGCGATCAGAGATGGAGAGAGAGTAGTAGGGAGTTAGAAGCTGAGCAAGTGGAGGAAGGGGGAACTTGTCTGGACTTACATCCGCTAGAGAGTTGATCTCGACATGCGCAATTATGACCGGCGCATCGCCACGCACATGAAAGCCGAAATTCTCGAGTTCCTCCTTGTAGAGTGTGCAGCCGATCTCGTGCGTCTCCTGTGCCGTCGGACAGTGGCAATGATAGCTTGTGCCATCGTGATAGATGGCCGAACCCTTCTGCAGGCGTACACAACGTGGTGCGGTCCAGTGGCGACGTGCCGAGAAGATTGCAATCGGGCCGAGACGTTTGAACGGATCCTCGATCTTGTACGATGTGAAGTCTGGACCCGTCAGTGAGAGTGTGAATTTCGAGCAAGCTGTAAACACAAGAGATGGGTGGATGAGAAATTGGACACGATGCAGGCAAGTAGCACTGAATGGCGTGGATGCCTTACCCTCGACTGTGATGTCCATGATGTCGTAGCATTCCTCGATGTCTTGCGCTGGCGATTCCTCCAAGAATTTCTCGTACTCATCCTGTGTCTTGTAGTGTGCTTCCTTGACGACTTGTGTGAGCGATGATTTGTTCTGCAAATTTGTCACGAAATACAAATTAAAGTTGAGCGAAACGTTGATTAAGTCACGACAAAAAACATGACATCAGCATGCCATGGCATATGCCATAGCCATAGCATAGCATGGCATGGCATGGCATGGCATAGCATAGAAGCCAATGGAGCCCACACACACATGGCTGAATAAATGAGTGCTTGGCACTAACCTTGAGATAGCGACACATGCGCTGCAAGCGTTGCGCCTCTTCGTGACTAGCCAAAGCTTCTTTCAGATGGGTGCGTTTGATCGCAGCTGCGCTGGCGGTCTCCTCCTCGCTTTCGTCGAATGCTGCGGCGGCGGCACGCAGCGCCTCCCGCGCATTTCCAATGAACGACTCATTCGACGATGCCGCCTGACTCTTCTTTGTGCTCAGCGAGGCCCGGTCGCCCGCATTTGCGTCAATGCTCCGCGCCTCATAGTGATGAGCGAGCGCTAAACCGAACCGAAACACAAATAAAACACACATCATTAAGAAATATATTATATTGTATATACAAATATATATATAAAAAAAAACCCAATGCATAATTGTATGGAATTTGTAGTCAGTATGGCATTTGAAAGCCGCTTCACAAATCACATTTTGCATTAGGCATCAGCACCGTCACCGTCATCGTCAGCGTCGGCTTGTGGGTTTTACCTTTGTAGAATTCGGCTTTGAGCGGCACCAAGCCAGCCCAGCACTCCGGCAGATAGGTGTGCGTTTCATTCGCTTGTATATTCTTGTGCATCTCCATGTACTCGTACGTCAGACGTGCCGCCTCGCCGGCCAAGTCCTTGAAGAGCTAAGCGTGGAATAGACGATATAACATAATAAAAAAGTAATTCGTAAGTCTTGGGGGGGATATGGGAATGTGACTGTGCCCAACTCACATGGCTCGATTCGGTGAGGCCGAGTGCTTCGATTTGCAGCTGCAGCTTCTCGTAGAGGCATTCGCGTGCCTGCGACAGCATCAGCGAGACGAGTACATCGAGCACCTGCGGCTTCAGGTCCATCGACGGCGCATTGGTGAACGTGTCATAGATGTGACGGAAGATGCCGGCGGCGCGCAGGAAACTGTCGACGGCCGCGTCCAGGCCCTGCTCGGTGCTGCGATCGTGCCGTGCACCGATCTGCGTATAGATGGCGCCCAGATTGAACAGCGTGCAGGCCTTCTCGAAGGCAATCGTGCGCTGGCATGAGGGCACGCCGGTCAGCGAGTCGTACCACTCGAAGTAGACGCCGAGATTTCGATCCGGCGGAAAGAAGCGACGTTCCACGTAGTAGAGCAGATTATAGTAGCGGAAGAGCAGCGCCACGCCCTGGCCATCGCGCGACGGGGTCTTCGACGCCTGTCGCGTGTCGGTGATGTCCGCAATGGCGTCCATGTAGATGGAGGGCTCCTCGCTGTAGTGTTCCAATATGAAATCGGAGAACGGATCCATGAAGTTGATCTCCTTCGTCTCCTTAAGGCCCAAAGGTATCATTGGCATGATGCCGTCCTGACTGTGCATGTGCGATGTGGGAGAGCAAGAAAAAAAGAAAAAACCAGAGGCACATTTAGTATTTTTTTTGGCTGTGTGTTGTTTTTGTTATTGTTGTTTTCTATTCATCTTGTAACATTGTAATTCATTTGGACGTGAAATCATGTTGATTAGGCGCATTACGCGTATTACGCTTCATCATTCAACTCGGAATTTTGCAATTATTTTTATTTAAAATAATTTTACTTAATTTGTTTATTTTTGTAATTTTTTTGAGCAATGAGAACGAACGAGCAAATAAATAAATTGTTTACAAAGAAAATAATTATTATGAAATTACAATAATCATTTCGAATTGTGTGCAGCAATATTGTTGTTGTTGCTCTTGTTGCTGCTATTATTATTAGTTTGTTTGTTATAAAAACAAGAAAAAAAAGAAGCAACGCTACAATTATTCAATTTTTTTTTTTTTGTTATTTTTCTTAATTTTTTTTTTTTTTTTTGTATTAAAGCCAACGCAAAACGCCACGTTTCAAAGTCATTAAAAAAAATACTTATATATATATATTTTTTTTTTTTTGTAGTTAGAATCAATTTGTAAAAAGAGAAAAAAAAAAACATTTATTTAATTGCTGGCACTTATATAATATATACTTATATGCTATACTTGGCACTAAGCCACTTTTGCATAAGTCCCACCAAGCCGACGTTTGGCAAAGACGCTACGGCTTAATGACTTATTTATGACACACTGCCATATAGTACACACGAATATATGTTTGTATGTGTAGTGTACATATGCAGAGAGTCTAGACACGCATTCAATTTTTTATTCAATTATGCTGCTGATTTAGCTGTTCCATACTTCTGATGCCAATAAGTCGCGTGCATTGCATTGTTGTGAATACATTTTGGTAGGCTGACTCGCTGCTGGCTGCTGGCTGCTGAGTAACTGAATATGCTGAACATGCTGAACTCAGCGTCGTGGCATGCAGCAGGCCACGCATACGTATGTGGGCCGCACCTGATTTTTTGTCTAATGTTGCTGGCTGTCCGGCTGTCTGGCTGGCAACAGTGACGCAGCAGGTGTTCGCCTGATTGATTGATTTTCAGTGCGCTGAGGCTGCTGCCAAAAGTCGACTAAAACAATTCCGATGATAAACCAAAAGCGACTTTGAAACGCTTTAAGCCGCATACGCATACGCATAAAACACAATAAATTAAATAATGAAATCATCGAGCATGTTCTTTTTTCTCTCCTTTTTTTCATTTTATCTCTCCTTTTTTACATTTTTTTTTTCTTTTCTGTGTAAAGTTATGTTTGAACATTTGCGAGATTTATTATGCATGTTAACATATTAATTCAGGTGTTTAATAATTTGGTTTTTTTTATTTTTATTAAAAAGAAAAAAACTTTTTTTATATGTATATTTTTTAAAATTGATTTGCGTGCTTTTTGATTTCTCACAATTTTTTAATGAGTTGCGGCTGCTGTTGCTTCTGCTAACTTATGTCAGTTAATTTCATTTTGTTTTGTTCACTTTTTTTGCTTTTTAATTTTGTTTTTATTTAAACTTTATCGTCGTCGTCGTCGTTGTTGTTGTTGTTGTTGTTATTGTTATTGTTGTTAATTTCGCTGCTATCGTCGGTTCCAGTTGATGGCGCGAAAAGGCGCTTGACCAGAACCTTAAGCGCAAAACTTTAATACATGCATAAATTCGTTTACAAGCAACTACAAAACAGTCGACGGGCGCATTCAATTAAAATCCCAAAAATAAAAAACAAAAAACAAAAAAAAAATACAAAAACAGAAAACACAAAAAACCAAATTAAAACAAGCATGTAATGTTTAAAAAAAAAAACATCCAAAACAAAAAAAAAAAGCCGCATGTAAGTGCTTAGTATTGTTTACTATTTTATTTCATTGCTGCAAAAAAGTCAAGAGAAAGAAATAAAAAAAAAAAACAAAAACATGCACAAAATACAGTTAAAAATTCGAAAATAAAAACATCGACAAAACAATGTAAATGACATAGGAAAAGGCTTGGCTTGGCTTTGCTTGTTTTTTTTCTCTATTTAATTTAATTTTATTTTTTATTTTTTGTGCATGCGAAGTTTTAGTTGTGCTTATTTTACATTTGCATGAATTTTCAGAAATTCAGACAAAAAAAAAGAAGAAAGAAATTGAAACAAAAAATACACAATTTTTGTGACGCAGTTGGGCTGCGGAAATGACACACAAATAAAAGTAAATTAAAAACAAAAACAAAAACTGTGAAACTCAAATGAAGCCAGCAGCGCAAGAGCATAACAAAAGACAAAACTACAACAACAAAAAGCACAATAACAATAAGAATTGTTAACGTTTTTAGAACATGCGAAGTTGTTTATTGTTGATTGTTATTTGTTCGTTTGTTGTTGTTGTTGTCGATCTTATTGTTTTGTATTTGTGCGCATTCTGAATTATTCCCCTGCGCACTTAAATGCGCTGCGTGCCCAATTTTTGGCAAATTCAGTTAAAAGCTGCTGCGAAAATGCAACACAAAAGCCCCAAAAGAAAAGACACAGCACACAAAATATCGAGTTGACATAAATTCGACACAAATAAAAAAAACTATACATATATATATATATGTATATATAAAAAAAAAAAAAATACTTTATCAACTGCTGGCAATCAAAATAAATATGGGAATTTCACGCGTATTAGGCACACGAAATTCTCAGCACAGCGCTGCAAAATTTAAGTATGGCAAATAATTTAATATAATGACCGGCATTTTTCTTCAGCATATTTGCGCACACGCACTCACACACACACACACACACACACGCACACGGTGTGTAACACGAGTATGTAATAAAAATGTTAAATAAGAAAAAAAGAAGAAAAGCTATTTAAAAGAGCCAACTGCTTGATTAAGTGGCTGGGCTGAGAAGCTAAGCATTGCCATTTGCCAAGTAAATATTTTAGCATTTTGGCAATTTTCTTGACTGTTTTTTTTTTCTTTCCGCTTTTTGCTCATTTTTTTTTTATGCGAATATATTGCAAAGGTTTTACACATATCACAGCCTCATGCCCATATCCCGCTGTGACGCTGTGACGCTGTGCCGCCATAATGCAATACAATTTCACATACATTTTTTTTTTTTGGTTATTTAGTTTTTTTTTTTATTTTTTAAATTAATTTCTATGCTTAAGTGTTTTGTTTTTTTTGTTTTGTTTATTATTTCTTTATTTTGTGTGTGAATTTTGTCAAGTTTTTTTGTTAGTTATACGTGCGCATTTTAGCCACTTTGCAGCTGATAATTGGCACATGCTGCTGCAGAACAAAAGCCAATCAAACACCAAATGTGGCTTGTGCTTCGTTTTTTAGTTAAACATATCTAATTTGTTATTTTTGTATCATTTTTTTTTTTGTTTGACTTAAACTATGAAAAACGTGCGCACTTGCAGCTATAATGTCTGTTCATATATGAGCAACACTCTGCGCATGTGAACTATTTGCCAGATGCCATCAAAGCCAGCCACAGCAGCGTAGCATGCGCGGCGTAGTCGTATGAACTCCGCCGTACTACGCAGTGACGTGCTTATGAACTCGATCATCCGGTCTGCCTTTTTCTGCTCCAGCTGTTTGCTGAGCTCCAGCAATGGACCAATGCAGCATTGCAGCCCATGGGATCACTTTTAGTTCTTTTGTCTTGACTGCTTTGGTGCTCATAGAATTCCGTTGCTGTGTTTAGGGAATACGGAAGACACAAGGCAGTCTGCCTCTGGAAGTGTGGATTCGGACTTGACAACAATTGAATGACTTCGTACATAGAAACTGTTGCTTAAAAGTCTTCTACCAGCAATTATTTGTACAAGCAAGCAAAGCGAATTATACTTTGTAAATCATATATACTACGCAGCTTTGTCAATTCCAACGCAATGGCAACCCTAAGCGTTGTCGGTGTTAATTAAAAGCGTTTAAACGACAAACGATAAACGACAAAAACGTTAGCTGGAAAATTTTTGTCGCGCCCATTTTCTATATGTGCGCGTATGTAGGTTGTTTTTGTTTGTTGGCTTGCTTGTTGTTGTTTTTGTTGTTTTTATTATTGCTGTTATTTCATATGCTGGCAACAATGCGGCAGCAAAAACGTTTCAAACACGTTTTGGCCATTAGCTGCGCGCAGGCGTTAGCTCCACACATACACACACACACACTCGCACACACACAGTCACATATACATGTCGCACCACATGCGACGGGTTGTGTCGGTTCATATGTAACTGCGCGTGTGTCTGACTCAAATCAATCGCAGTCGCAAATCTTAATTGACAATCAGCAAAAAGCAGCATGCAGAGCAGTTTTAAACAAAGCAAAAGCCAAAATGAAAACAAAAACAAATGAAGCCAAAATGTCTGCCAAGAAACTGGCAGCAGCAGCAGCCGCAAAGAGCCAGCAGCAACTGGCTAAGACGAAGGCAATGGACAAAGATTTTGTGCATGCATTAGACGATTGCTGGCAACAACAAATGCACAACGATAACAACAACAACAACAACAACACCAACAACATAGAAGCGCACAATAGTTTTGACCTTTGTTGCTTGCCAACAATGTAAATGATGGCCAACATAAAATTTTATGCGCATTTTGTCAACCGAAAACAACAACAACAAGAACAACAACAGCAAAACCTATGCCGAAAAACATGTAGAAGCAGCAGTCGCAGTCGCAGCCAAAGTTAAAGCTACAAAAGTCTAAAGTTTCGTTTCGTTTCGTTATGTTTCATTTGGCTTCGAAGTAGGCAAGTTGCTTACAGTGACTGCATGCAAGTAATCGCACTCGCACCGCGTATGTGTCGCGGCAGGCTGTTTGTGCTGCGCTTAGGCAGTTCTGCATTTTTCTTGGAAATGCAAGCCAAGACTATAGGAATAGGCAACAGCCAACAGGCCACAGACAGCAACAAAAACACAACAATAATAGATGATGAATAGACGATAGACGATGAAGGCTGGCCGGGGGGGAGGGGCGTATGTATGACGTATGTACATATGTTTGTATGCCACTTACCTCTCATTCTGATAGATCTCAACGGACGAATTCAGTTCGGCCAATTGCTCCTTCAGTAATTGCAAATTCGAATTGACAAAACTCAGCTCGAGTGCGACGGTGTCGCGCAGCTTACGATTTGTGGTTGCCTGCGAAATGCAGATGAATACGAAGTTGGCATTTGTGTTTTGTTTGGTTTTTTTTTGGCATACCTTGTATAGATTCTCAGCACCAGCGCGTAAACGTAATTCCTTGTTAATCTCCTGATTCAGTTTGCAGCGACGACTCTGCAATTTGCCACGGCAGGTAGCTGCACGCGGATCGGAGCCCTGCAAATAGAAGAGAGAAAAAAAAACACAAAAGGTAAAAAATCAATGAAAGCGCAATCAACTTTTCGTTTTTTTTTGTTTATTTGTTTTGTTTCTGTTTTTATATTTTTTGGTTGATAAGATACGCATCAAACACATATGCGTACACTCACGCGGCGTATGATTAATGTGTCGTGTATATTAGAACGCATAATGTGGCAATTAAAAATACTTTTATCTGATTGGCCAACTAATCTTTATAGCACACAAAGCATTGCGATTGCACTTTGATTTACGAGATTCGTGAGTCATTCCGGCGTGCTAACGGCATTCCATGGCAGTATACCCAAGCAACTTGGCAATTCCAGATTCGAGAACAATGCGCGCACACCGTGTGCTGCTCTTTGGCACTCGAGCATCGTCATTTCGCTGGTAATTCAGTTTGCCATATGTGAAAAGCCAACAGCAATAGTCATGTGAAAATTCGCTTACGTGTGGGGAACTTCAGAATATTCATACGATAATATTTCCGAGTGTTATGTAAATTTGTTCACTTTGTATTGGCATATTCGAAACAAAAAGCAGCAAACAGCAGTCAGTGTAATATGAGCAGAGCACACACACACGCATGTGCAGCTGTTCCAAGAAGAAGCAGAAGAAGAAGAAGAAGTTGGCTTAGACAGCTGCCTCACATAAATGTTGAACCCGCTTTGCATTAGTAAGGGCTTGGCTAAGCTTACCCATCCCAGCCGGATTGAATACTTGCCTTACTGCATATGACTTAAATAGCCTAAACATTAACAATAAATGCAGCAAAGCTTCTTTTATGTATTTTTCATTTTGATTTGTTTATTTTATTAAGCTCAGTTAGAAGTGGAAAGGCAGTTCTAAACAACATTCACGCACGCTTGGCACAGTACTTAATAAACGATAAGCGACCGCGTTTACGGCTAAAACGTGTCGCTTAATTGGCTGCAAGCGCACAACGAGTCAACAATCGAATAAAAATCAAACAAAACAACAAATCCACATAACGTTGACCAAAATGGCTAATTAAATGCAATTTTACTACCGGCACTCAAAGCCAAATAAAACAGAAATTGTATGCGCATACAGCTTGGCTGGCCTTCATTCATTGTACAAAAACGATATGACATAAAAAAAAAAAAACAAAACAAAAACAAAAAGAGAGACAAAAAAAAAATATAAATAAATAACAAACGAAAAAGCAAAACGAGAAAAAAAGCAGAAACACACAAAAAAGGCACAAAAAATACAAAAAAAGCATATCAATACAAATCAAATTTAGTGTATGATAAACGTATGCAAAACAAGTAAATTAAGCGCAAGTAGGCAACGCGGTAAGAGTGTAAGAAAACACACACATTTATACATGTGTGTATGTGTGTGCGTTTAAGCTAAGCTGCTGGGTATTGTTTGATGCACCGTTATGCATGTCTGCTGCGCAAACCCGCAGAGAACTGTAGACAACCGCCAGCTAGCTGATCATTTTGTGTGGCATGCTTTGCGCTTGATTTTGTCAACAAAAGCAAATGCAGCAGTAGAAGAAGCAGGAGGAGGAGAGAAGCTTAAGGCAGCAACACAAAAGAGGTTGTTGACATTTCGCAGGCGACGCTGTTGGCAACATCAAACTTTACAAAAACAAAAGCCAAAATAAAAAAAAAAACAAAAACAGAAACAGAAAGAAAAACCAAAAGACAGTAGCAAGCAACAAAAAGATAAATACACTCTATACATAATAGTGTATATATGTATACAGATAGACATGCACTTATATAAACTATATATAAATAGCACAATAATAACTGCATGGCAATGCAAGAAATCACCAAGAACTGTGAACGTATGCACAATGCATTGCAAAAGATACTCGCAGATGATACTCTTAGATGCTCGCAGAATGAACGCAGATACTCGCATATGGCAGGCAAAAGCAGACATAAGCTGGCATAAGCAGGTAGCGCGCATCAGCAACAGCAACAACAAGTGACAACGTTGACTATGCACATGCCTGTGCCCATGATGCCAGTGCCGAAGTCAAAGCCAAAGCCAAAGCCGAAGCCGAAGCCGAAGCCTGGTGAGTAGCCAGCCATATGACAATGCCAGCTTAGTGGCCAAAATTGTTGGCCAACATAGTCACACACACACACACACACAGACATATGCGTTGTGCATGCAATGCAGTTGTTGTTGTTGTTTCTGTTGATATTGTTGTGTGCGAAGAATGTGCGCTGCGGCAGTTTTGCAATTTGACACTTTGCAACAAGCAAAACGTCAATTAGAATTTCGTTGCACTTATGCACGTCGAAGCTCGACTCTTATACAACTTCTAAGTTTGTAGCTGCTTGCCCCGTCTGCTCTCTAGGATCTTGTGGGTGCCTGCTTTACGTGCAACAGAACGTTTGGCATGGCATGGAACGTGTTCCCAGCGCATGTCACGTAGCGGCAAACGAAAA
Source organism: Stegana nigrithorax (assembly GCA_037044495.1). Lineage (NCBI taxonomy): Eukaryota > Metazoa > Arthropoda > Insecta > Diptera > Drosophilidae > Stegana > Stegana nigrithorax. The sequence goes on from JBAMBQ010004804.1 coordinate 116,082, forward strand.
ACGCCGACGACACGGCACAGCTCGGCGCCGCTGCTGCTGCTGCCAACGTTGGCGTCAACCTCAACATCAACGTCAACGTCAACGTCAGCGACAACGACAACGACAACGACAACAACAATTGCGCAACGTTACTGTACTCGCACTCGCATTCGCACTCACAGCCGCATTGACTTGGCCAAGAGGATTGCTGCTTCTTGCTGCTTGCCGCTACCTTTTTCACGTACACACGCTGAATGTCAAGTTTCTAGCGTCGACAACAACAACCACAACAACAACAACAAATATACAAAATGTACAAAAACATCCGAATGAACGCATTTCGTGTTCGTGGGTGCGAATGGCGAATCGTGCGATGTTTTCGTATGCACATTGTTGTTGTTGTTGTTGTTGCTATTGTTGTTTTTCGTTTTCTTGTTGCCACGATCGGAAATAGGAAGCATGCATTGCATAGCATACCCATCGTATCAAAGCAGAATCGTGTCTCTCAACGTCGCTGCCTGTGCTGCCTGCGCATCATACCTGCAACATACCTTGCTTGCATACGTTCGTTCATTCGTTCATTCGTTGATTCGTTGGTTTGTTTTTTTTTTTTTTTCTTTCATTCTAGCGGACTGCATTAATCGTCTAAGCAGTCGTCTGTTGGTGTTTTTTTTATTTTTATTTTTTGTGTCTAATGCAGTTTGTCTGTTGGTCTGTTCGCTTCGTTTAGTTTATTATGCTGCATTGAAAATTTAATTGCGGAAATACTTTGAGCGTCATTACCGCGCAACAGCTCATACGCTCTTTCCATTTTTCCGCTATTCGTGTGTGTGTGTGTGTGTGTGTGTGTGTGTGTGTGTGTGTGCCCTCTGGGCTTGCTACCAATGATTACTTTAGCTACACCTACTCTTCGTTTGCTACACCACTTGACTGTCTGCCTGTCTGCTCTATGTACACACACGTACACGTATGCACATATATAAGTGCCCATCGCCAGCGAGCTGGCATGGTGCGGCGGGGCTCAGCAGCATTTGGATTCTTTGAGAATTTTCGTCACATACTTACTTATTTGTCGTCGTTTGCATTGACTAATTTGCGCCTGCGTAATGTCTTTTATGGCTTAGCCTTGCCTCGGCTGCCCAGCTAGCACAGGCAGCAATTGCGCATGGCTCGACTGGCTTGGCTGGCTGGACTGTCTGTTGGTGTTGGCTATCATTATCTGAGCCAGCTGAAATGCTCGCTTATCTATGCATGCACGTATGTTTGTATGTTTGTATGTATGTACCATTTACCATATGTATACGTATGTATGTGTAGTATGTATCTGCACGATACACAGATACATGGTGCGTATATATGTATTTTTATAGGAACGTATCTATGATGTTTGCTTTGTTTGCTGATATTAAAGTTTACTTGGCAAATGTTGCCTTTCCGTTTGTTGTTTCGCTTGTCATCGTTTGGCGTATTAATAAATAAATTTGTCTTGGCTTTGTTTGCATATTTGCTTTGCTGTTGTTGACGTTTGCTTGCCAACATGCCTCGTGTCTTGTTTTCATTTCTAATAACGCAAAATTAGTTGCGAATACTTGGCCGATCGTGTAAATATTTACCGCAGCAGCGCGACACGCACAGCTGTGGAAAGCTACCGGGGCAACAAGTACCAAGCACCAGACACTGGCCACCATGCAGTGGCCAACAGCAAGAGGCACAGACAACAAGACAGACAACGTCTAGAACATGCTGCTGACATAACTAGTATAACTATTTTATCGTTTTATTTTTGTTTTTTTCAGTTTTATGCGTATTTAAAAATACTTGCAGCAAAATATAATTTTTATAATTAATATTGCGGAAAATAGTAAATGTGAAAAAAAAAAAAAAATCTACGACAAAATGCATGTTCGCGTTCATTTTAAACATATCAAAATGCATTTATGGCAAAAATTATAAATAATTTTACGCTTTATCAAACAAAATTACTAAGCCAAGCCGCCGTGGCAGGCAAAGCCAAAACAGCGCATCAAAGTGTGGCATGCAGCGCAGTCAGCAGCCGCAAGTCACCACAGACTATTCACTAGCTCACTGGCCAATAGCCAATAGCCAGCAGCCAGCAGCCAGCAGTAGGTGATGGCAAAGCAAAACAAAGCCAAAGCCAAAGCCAAAGCCAAAGCAGAGCAAAGCAATGCAAGGCGCATAGCCCAGCGTAGAGCGACAAAGGCGCAAACATGGACTCGGTGGACCAGTTGAGGGTTTGCATGAGGAGGCATGCGCATACGTTGCATGTCATTTCTATGTACGTTGCGTTGTTCAAAATAAGTAAATTGCATGTGAAGACAACGAAACCAAGCAAGCCACCGACCAACCAACAAACAGCCACAGCAGACACAACACAAGCCACAAAGGCCGCGCAGCATAGGCAATGGCAATGGCAATGCCAATGTGAACGGCAGCGAACAGCGAACAACGAACAACGGGGCAGAGCGTAAACAAAATGCAGACAATCCAATTATACGCTGTAGGGATCATCATCAACAACAACAGGCAACACCAAAGACGAGAAAAAGCAAAAAAAAAAACAAAAACAAAAACAAAGCAGAAAAAGGCATTGAAGACCACCAACAAATACGTTCTGGCTTTGGACAAAGTCCAAGTCCAAGTCCGAGTCCCAGTCCCAGCAATAGACACACCCGGCATACATGGCCTACGTTTACTGCATCGCATTAATGCATTGTGACATGCCGTTGTTGCAGCTCGACTCCACAGAACCCAAACAGTACGGATCCACAACACAATACAACACAACACTACAGAACAGAACACAAAACTACAGAAGAGAACAGAACAGAACAGCACAGAATAGAAGAGAATACAAAACAGTTCAAAGGACACGCGTGCACAGTTTGAGTGAACGCAAATCATTTTTGACGCCACTTTTCAATTAACTCAAGGCAGGCATTCCACGTAGCAGTGGACTTCAGCTGCAAGTGAAATAAGGGCTCAGGGTGAAGGAAGTTTTCTTAATTCCATTTTGGCTTCTTTTTTTTTTTTCTTGCCATTTTAACTAATTTTAAGCTCTGTTAGACATTCAACAATGATGGCATGGATTACATTTTATACATCAGACATGGGAACTTTCTTACCGTTTCTTTTTTTTTTTTTAGTTTTAATATTTTGTTAATATTTTATAGTTCTTATGCTTATGCAAAGTCCTGTGCTGGCGAATCCCTACAATCGACTACTTTTTGCAGGCAGGCATTTTTAGAAGATATTCAACTAACTATGTGACTATCCAGAACTTATGTATTCTATCACATACAATAGCTGTAGACAACTTACACTGTTATAATTTCCAGAACAATAATAAGAATAATATTTAATAAATCTTTGAAGAGCCACTTGAGTATATTTTCTAATAGCAAGGAATTTTTTTTTTTTGCCTTAAGCAAAATTGCCGTTACTTCAAACATTGTTATAAAAAAAAAAAATAATAATTACCATTATAAAATTACATATATAAATATTTTTTTATTATACGATCTGAGAGTTTTCAATATCCAAGCAAAGTTAATTGTGGCGTTTAGGTAATATGCACATGCTTTCTTTGCTCTTCTACTCTTGCCTTGACGCTCCCTTATCTCTTTCTTTCTCTGTCTACCCGCTGTGTTGTTGTTGTTGTTGTGGCTTTGTTTGCAGTCTAAGACTCATCATTGGGCGCATTGTTTGCCTTTGGGCCACATGAAAATTGTTATTAACTTAACTCCGCTGTAATCAAAGTCAATTGTCTATAACAAGCGTTCAACTCGTTCTCAGGTCTTCGATTTGCTTCTTTTTTATTTTTTTTTTTTTTTTTGTTTTGTATTTTTTATAAGTAGTTTGATTTTGTTTCATGCTTGACTGCAATGGCTTGGAGCCTTGCATAATGCGCGCTGATATGATGAAAATGCCCTTCAATGGCCACTTGGCGGTGCCACTTAAAGACGACAGCAGCAGCCGCAGCAACCGCAGCAACAATAACAACAACAACAAACATCACAATTTATTTAACTTGTTTGGAATAACGTTATCAGAAATGTTTGCATTCAGTCAAGTTGCCCTGCTCTGCGCTGCTCGGCTCTGCTAACATCCGAGTGCCAGTCAGCAGCTTCAGCTAATCAAAGTGCTGCTGCATACGCACAGTTGTGGCGCTCATCCCTGGCCTAATGCTGTGTTGCTTCTAAGTTGTTGCATTATTATATTTTCTCTATTTTTGAATTATTCAAAAGCAATTAGGCATGCTGATAACAACAATAACGAGAAGAAGAAGAAGAAGAAGAAGAAGAGGAATAGAACGCACTGAATTAATATTTGCACTTTAAAAGCCATTTAGCTCATATTAGCTTAAGGCGCTGCTAACGAGTTTTCCAGCAAGTTAAATGCTGTCCCTTGTATTATGAAAATCGAAAAAAAAAAAACAAAAACAAAAAAAAATAAATAAATAACAAACATGAAGTCGTTAACTTGTTTGTGTGAACGATTTACCAAGGCGACGTCGCGTCATCGTCAACGTGGGTTAACCTTAAAATTACGTGTTATGCATAATTGAATAAACAACACCACATCACAAGAAGAAGAAGCAGCAGCAGCAGCAGCAATGGCAGTTTAAAGAACAACAACAAACACACGCACTTACAACAAATTACTACAAAAACCTTTTCAACAAATTTGCATATCACAAGGCTTGGAATTTATTTTACTTTAAATTATTTCTTTTTTTATGTTTTCCCCGCCATTTTATACATTTTGGTATTTAATTTTATATGAAGTTTAGATGCGTTTATTTATGGCAGGCACTGTGTGTGCGCGCATTGTAATTTGTTGCCAATGGCAATTGTTTGGCAACAAGCGTTGCAACGTTGTGCGTTGTGTTGCCCAAAGTGCTAACATGCGCGTTTACGCATCACTGTGTACTCACGTGTGTGTGTATGTGTGTGTGTGTGTGTGTACGTGACTTCATCTGAATATTTGTTTCAAGTGTCAATTGCTGTTGTATAACAAATGTTAATGTTAACGCATACACGTGTTCTTTGCGATAAGGAATTGTATGCATGCTATTCTTCTACATTGACGAGGTGGGGTGGAGTGGGTTGGCTGTCGCTCTGTCAGTAAATTGCAATCTGGCAATTTTTACGCCAGCCGAATATTATATGCAATAAAATGCAAAACTACAAGAAATATGCAAAAATCAAAACAATAACAAGAAAAGAAAAACAATCCGCAATATTTTTGTATGCAAATATAAAATGAACTAAAGCCAAATATAAAAAAAAATAAATAAACATAAATAAAACTAAACACATTGGAAATGGCATTTTTGCGGTTGTGGTTTGTCAAAGTCAATCGCGGTAAATTTTTTTTTTGTGATTTTCTCGACGTGTTTTATGCTATTCCCATGTTTAATAAACACCTGAGGCTGTACACGATTTAAAGTCACCGACAACAAATTATAAATAAAATTCCCCTTAAAAAAAAAAAGAAAAACCAAAAAACAGAAAGACAACATAGCATCGAAATAATATTTTTTAAAATTTCACCAATTTGTTAGGTTTGTTTTGTTTTTTATTTTTTATTTTCGTATATGTGCATAGCAGCAGCGCATAAAAGAAGCTCACAAAAAAAAAAAAAAAAAAAAAAACTTGAAAAAAATTACGCTTGACCAATAGCAAAATATGCGATATTATGTCTACTGCTTGTTTTTTTTTTTATTGTCTTCTGTGTTTTGTTTTTTTTTTTTTTTTTGTGTTGTTTTGTTTTTAAATTGCCAAGTTTGTACGCTGCTTGCTGGTCATTGCACTCTCATTCACTTTTGTTTTGTTGTTTTTGTTTTTGTTTTGTTTTTAGTGTTTCTTTCACTGGCTGCAGTATTTCTTATTTAATTTGTTATTTTTACTTTTATTTTATTTTTTTCACAATAATTTTCGTGCAATTTTCACTTGTCTGTTGGAGTAATTTTTTTTCGTTTTGTTTTTTATGTTTTTGTTGTTGTTGTTGTTGTTGCTGTTTTTTTTCTGTCTCTGCATTGGCGACAGTAGACAAAGACCCTAGCAAAATGCATGTCGATGGCCACCTTGGTCAATGGTGTCGGCCAGTTAGGTGCACAGCACGGCGGCCAGTCAACCAAGCGACTAAGCGACCAAGCGGCCAAGCCACTATGGCGCATCTTGAGCGCAGCTCGAACGCTTGGCTAGGCGCTGCGGCCCGGCGTCCCGGCACTCAGGCGCTCAGGCGGCAAAAATACCAATTCAAAATGCAAATTTTTCAAATTGAATACACTTCATTCACTTCATGCACGTGTTGTGCCAACTGACCAATGGCCGCTTCACTCGAACGTGGCTCGTATGCCATACGAGTTTTTGCCCTCTTTGCTTTTGCTTTTGCATTTGTTGTTTTTTTTTTTTTTTGTTTATTTTTCAATTTCTTTTTTTTTTTTTTATTGCTGTTGCTTTTATTGGCTCAATTAATATTATTTACGTCTCGTTGGTCGCGTTGGACACCACCAGCGTCGTCGGCGTCAAGTGTGTCGTTATCGACGCCGCCATCATCGTCATCTTCGTGGTTGTCTCGTTGTTGTTGTTATTATGGCTGATTGTTGGCTGTTGGCTGTTCGCCATGCTCAAATTAGATCAGAAAAATGTTGCTGTAAGCTCATTTGTTTAATTAACAAAATAAGTATGCGTGTTGCTGCTGCTGTTGTTGATGTTGTTGCTGCTGTGTATTTTTGTTGTTGTTGTTGTTATTGTATTGTAGTAAAAACAACATAACATGTATGCAACATGCAAATTCAGCATAGCTTAGCACAGCTCAGCTTTGCTTAGCTTAGCTCGGCACAGTTGAACTCAACTCAACTCAACTCAACTCAGCTTGTGCATCATTTTGTCTTGGCTTGACATGAAATCGACTTGAAAATATGCTTCAATGCATTTTAGCCAAGTGAAGCGTGTACAATCTGGCGTATGCGCAATACGTATACATATGTACATATATTTTACGTATAAATATACAACAATTGTTGGTGTTGTCGTTTATTGTTGTTTGTTTCATTTATTAGCAGCATTTTACTGTCGCTGTTGTTGTTTTTGTTGTTGTTTTTTATTTAACATCAGTTTCAGTTTCAGTTTCATGTGCGATAAGTGTTCAAGCAAAACGAACTGTTTCACTTTTGCAACGGCATAAAAAAAATAAGCAAACAAAAACAAATACAAAAGAAAATACTATTAAAATGCAAATTTAATATCGCATTTTGTGCATTTTGTGCGCGTGTAACAAATGACAAACTTTATTTTGGTTTCGTTTTCATTGAACTGCTTTTGTGTTGTTGCTGCTGCTGCTGCTGTTGCGCATGCGTAATGAAATGAAACGGAAATACTTATGCGCATGACAAGCAGCAATAAAAGCACAAAAAAAAAAAAATACAACATTAAACAAACAGCAACAACAAACAGCAAAACTGGGGATAAAACAAAAAAGCAAATAAATATCATTGCGCTGCACAACAATTCACCATCAATGCACGTCGCTTGTCTATCATTAACTTGCAGCAGCATGCACACACATACACAAACACTCACACTTACACACACACATTTTTAGGCGGGTCTGCACTGACGCTTTCGCAAGTGCTAATCATCAAATATTGTTTCCATTTGTTTACAAATTCGTTAAACAGTTTGTTAAATGTTCAAAGCAGAAGATCGAAAAGCGAAAACTGACACATAATATTACACATTTGTTATATTTACAGACCGTGCAGACACAAAGTGAAATGTAATAGCAATCGCAGGCAGCTTTGCCTAGGATGCACTACTGTACCGTCTATGTGACACAGTCAGCAAATGTTTGACAAATAATAAAAAACTCCACACTTTGCCACATGAAACTTTTCTTTTGCTTTAGTAATATTGCAACTATATGAAGCAATGTTTTGCCAAGCTTAATGTGCACAAAACTATTTTCCTGCAAACTCGAGAAAACTAAAGCAAAAAATCGCTTGCAGTGAAAATCAATCAACAACATTGTAAATATTCAGTTTTTACAATCAATGCTGGCCAGACAATGTTTCCCATATGTACTTACTATAAAAAAAGGGGGAAAACAACAAACTTAAATAATTGACAACAGAATGCAACACTCAAGTGTCTGTGATAGGCATGACAAGCATTTTTATATATATATATTTTTTTTTTAATATTTTCATTTATTTATATAATTTCTTCGTTTTTTGTTTTTGAGTTTTTCTTTGGCTGCAAATATGCATACCATACGTGGGAATGAATTTACACAAAGTCATTTGAGCCATTGATTTAACTTAAAGCCAACAACAATTCAATAGTTAGCTGCAATGTGTTAAGTGAAAGAGAGCTCGAGCGCACCTAGAACAAAAAAAAGAGGCACATAAAACATTTGTGTTTATGCATATTTACCAGAAGTTTTAACATTAATAACAACGACACAGAATTATGCTGCGAAAAGTTAGCAGAACAAAGAAACGACGAAACAAACACAAAAAGAGAAAAAAAAAAGGATAGATAAAGACATAAAAAGAGTAGCGAAACCGCATTAGATCCACAATGTGTGTGTGACAAGGAAATGCTAAAAGCAAAATTAAATATTACAAGTATAACAACAATACAAAACAAAAAAAAAAAACAACAAACAGACAGCTACAACAACAATAACAACAACAAGAAAATTAAATTCTAATAACAAACGATTTCTTTATGCAAATGACGACATGCGTGCGTGTGTCGCTATTTGTTTTGATTTATGAACTCACAAGCCAAGCAAGGCAAGTGTAAACAAAAGACTTAAGCAACAAACTTGCAGCTGCCGCAGCAGCGCAGACACAAGTGACCACAGCATCACCGCTTAATGACTTTATTCACACTCTTTACGACAAGAAATTTAACAACGCACGCAACAACAGCCACAACAACAACAACAACAACAGTCACAACAGCAACAACACGCATACCAAAAAAACAAAACAAAAAAAAAAAAACTATAAAAAATATAGAAAAAAATAAATGGTGTCTACATAAGTACTTTACAGACTTTGTTCGCGACTGTACGTTACACTGACAGCAAAACTTACACTCACACACACACACACACACTCGTTTTAAAATTTGCAATTTGCAGAGATACGAATGCGTGTCAGCGATAGGCGTATTAACAATTAACCTTCACCATACTTGACAAAAGTGGATACCAAAAACAGAAAATCGAAAAACCAAAGCCAAAAGCACAAAGGGCACAGCTGAGATCAAAGTTGAGCGGATTTTACTTATGACTGCGTTTCGGTTGCAATTACAGCAGCCAACTGCCACCGGCTGCTGCGCGCATAGATTGCTTGCCAAGACAAATGGGCTGTCTTTGAGAATGCAGACGGACAGAGTTGCCAATGCCAACACACACAACACACACAACACACACAGCACACACAAAACACACAACACACGAAGCCAACAACAATGAGCTGACACAAATGCCTCATTTCTTGTGTGTAACCGTTTCTTGTTGCTTGGCCGTTTTGCCTTTAGCGGCTCATCAGTTCAGCAGCTCAGCAGCTTCGCAGCTCATCAATGCGCTGATTTGCTGCTCGGCTGTGGCCATACACAAACCAAGTTTAAAGTTCATGCAATGACTTTCCAACGCTGCTGCCACTGACACGTTTGCTCTGCTTTTCCCCACTTGTTGTTGCTGCCTGTGATTTGTTCTATTTGAAATGCCAAAATGTTCCATAATTAAGTCACAAAGCCAATTAATTCATCATCATTTGGCTGGCCTTGTCGCTGCCTATGCCATTTGCCAGATGCCAGATGCCGTTTGCCGTAGGGGATTCTTCGCTTCGTCGTGTTGTCTGTGGCATATGCACGCGCGTGTAACGTTGCGGCTTACGCATCGCATCGCATCGCATCGGATCCCATCGTATCGCATCGCATCGCTCACTTTCTCAGCATGCACTGCCATTAAAATATGTTCGACTTTCACCTATTTTGGCATTTCGTGCATATAAACTTTGCCGTATTTTATGCTTTTTCACATTTTGTTTTTTTTTTCTTGTTTCATTCGATTTTATTAATATTTTTATTTTTAATTTCTCATTTCTTTTGTTTTTGTGTGCGTTTGAATTTCTGTTCTTTTTTATCTGGTTTTTTTTTATTTTTTTAGTTTTTTTTTTTAAATAGGGTTAGTGTCATTAATTAAACTACATAAATATCGTCGGCTGTCCATTGTGGCTCAAAATGCTCCGCAGTTTTTTTGTTTTTAGTTTTTGTTATTGTTGCTATGGTTAGTTTTATTTTTTTGTTTTTTTGTTTTTGTCTTTGCGCTTCGTTGCGACCCACTGACTTAGTTTGTAAACCAAAAATGTCTGACAAATATTTATGCTAATTTTGCGCTTAATAATAGTTTATTGTTGTTGCTATTTTTTTTTGTTCTTTGTTTTTTTTTTTTTCGTTTTGTTCTTTTTTTTTTTTTTTTTTGTTTTTTGTTTATTCTAAAAGTCGCGCGGGTAATTTTTTGTTTTACCTTTTGCTTGCTGCAAACTAAACAAATCATATGCTTGAACAAATTATTTTTACCAAATTCTTTTGTATGCATACATTTGGGATATCATTTCAAAAATGTTGCTATCCGTTATTTTCCATTTATTGTGACTGCTTTGCCACAAACATTAAGCATATGCGCCAAGTTGATTAATTATATTTGAAAATGTGTGACAGTGCTTTACAATATCCGTAGCATAGCCATGCATGACCAAATTGCTGTTCTATTGCTTGATTAAGTCGCGTAGCATTGGCTGCCGTTACTAAGCACCGTTAGAAGTCGCTATATAAGCGTACTCGAATATTCTATATTTTGACAATATGTGTTGCCATTTGGTCAAAAGCAAGGTCAAGGGGCTTTGCATTTTCTATGTTCAATTTTCTTTGCTTTTTAGTTTTAAGTTTTAGTTTTTTTTTTTTGCAGCTGTCTCTCAAATTTCTGCACTATCAAAGAAACATTGAAGAAGTTTCTGCATATCTACGCAAATATCAAATTATTTACTCAGTTAGCTTTCTCTGGACCAAATTAAAAACATACCCAGCGATCTAACAATTGATTGCTTTATTGAACTTTCTAACGATCAATTAATCGCACCGTCAACTAATCCGCAATCTAGCAATTTAAACACAGGTCTGGCAACGTTCTGGCTCTGGCATATTAATTACCCTGTCGAATGGCATCTTTTCAACGACTTGCCCCTCAAACTATGCAAATTTTAATTAATGGGTTTTCTTGGGCTAATCAGGCTAATCAGTTATCACTGAACGCTTGTCTACTTACGAAATTGGTTTTAGTAATTTTTGTTCTTGTTTATTTTGCATTAAACTGCAATAGCCAAAAGCAACAAAAAAAAAAAAAAAATAATAAAATAACAGCCAATGAATTTAACGTGACAACGCTAAACGTAGCCTGCAACTGTTAATTCCGCTTCCCTGTCAGTAATGCAACTGAAAATACTCAAACGCAAATAAATAAATAAAAAAAAGAAGCAAAACTTGAAATCATGTGAAAATGTCAAATCTTTTGAGGCAACGCGCATTGCAGTGCCTAAAAAAATAAACGTCACGAATGACGTGCAACGTTCGCAGCGAAGGCGACATCAGCGGGCCTCATCATCATCCGCATCAGCTGCAGCAGCAACAATGCCAGTTAACAGTTGCAAATAGCCGCAGAATGTTTAAGTTTCGTTTAGTTGAGCAGCAGCAGCTCGGCTTGGCAGTTTTCGCAGGCCATTCGCTAAGGCGATGCTACATATACGTGTATGTTGAGAAGCACTTAAAATTAATGAATGTTTATGCCGATATGCGCTCGCACACAAAAATCAGCTTAAATGACTGAAATGCATTCGATTACGTGTCGGCTGCCGTCTGCCGTACAACCTGTTGCCACACTGGCTGAGTGACCCACATGTGTAAATCTTGTTGCTTCGCAGCAGCAGCAGCGAAACTTGTTGCGCGGCCGCGCATACAATATGAAAATCAGTTAGAAAGATATATTGGCCACATGTCTGAGTGTGTGTGTGTGTGTGTGTGTGTGTGAAAAATGTTGTTTACTTGGCAAAATGCTTGCAACGCCAATCGAATCGAATCGAATAGCAACCAATCGAAATTTTTTACAAAAAAACAAAAAAAAACAAAAATATTTAAAATAAAAAATAAACGCGGCAAGTCGTCACAGGCAGGCGCTGCTCGACAACTTGTTTGCAGCCGTGAACAGTGCGACAGCGACAGCAATAATCGCCGTCACAGTGGGCAGTTGGTTAATTGTAACTGTTGCCTGTCGAACAGCAATAATAACAACGGCAACAGCAACAGCAACAACAACAACAATAACAAAGTTGAATTCTAACATACATTTCAAATTTGATTCGTTTGTCTTTGGCAGCAATAATGTAAAAATCAAAGTAAATTGGCACACAGCATTTCCACGAAACTCAACATAAATTAATAAAACACACAAACAATGCAAACGAAAAAATAAAGAAAAAAAAAAATGTAACAAAATCAAATTTTTATGGCTACATATGGGCACATCACAAATTGTCTGCGTAGCAAAAGTCGCCGCTTCGATTTAATTGCGTGCATGGCATGGCCTGCACTTTTCTTTCTTGTGGCCAATTTAATTGCTGAGTGTCATAGGCGTTTTCTTTTTTTGAGCGTTAGTTTTTTGTTTTTTAATTTTTTTGTTTTTATGTTATTTTTTGCGTTTTTAAAAACAATTTTTTTTAAGTATGCCATACAAAAGATTGCAAAGCCATAATTTGCAGCAACTCAATAATTTTTTAAGAATTTAATTGATTATTGATGTTGTAAATGGCATATATGTGTATGCGTGTGTGTATGTGTGTGTATGTGTGTTTGCTTAGAAAAATACTTAAGAAGGCGCACGCGATGTGCATTTGTTGTGCATTTGTTGTGTTGTCTCTTGCACTAAAGGTGAGCAAGTATGCAAAAGTTGTTGCCATTGTTGTTCATGTTGTTCCTAGTTTGTTGTTTGTTTTTTGTTTTTTTTTCTTTTGGTTGTTGTTCTGACAGTTGCTACCACTCTTGACGCGCAGCAAGTTGCAGTTGGCTTTTAAGCAACTTGCAACTGGAATTCTGACAATTTTTCGTCGGGCTGTCGGACTGCCTTGCTTGGCTGCCTGAGGCGTACAAATAACGTTAAGAGACGTTGAATTATTTGCTTTTTCGGCGTGCTTCTTTTTTTTTTTTTTGATTTTTTGTTGATTTTTTTCTAGTGGTTTATTTACTATGTTGCTTATTGCCGTTTTGCTTGTAATACTTGTTGTGTCTGTTGTTGTTGTTGTTGTTGTGGTTGACGTAGCTATAAGTTCATATATTTGTTTTGTTTTTTTGTTTTTTTTAAGAAATTTATGTAGGCCACATAATTGCAAGCTAACTGACGTTCTAGCGTGTATTGCTGCTGTTGTTGTTGTTGTTGCTGCTGCTGCAGCTTTGCACTTGTTCTGCACAAAAACTACCAATTGAACAAGTTAAAAAAAAAAACCAAAAAATTGTTGCTTTTACATTTACGCTAAACAGTTGTAGACAAATAACAACAAACACAACTGTTAGGAATTTTTTTATCTGCTATTTTCAATTTTTCAGTGCATTTTGCTGTTTATTTTCATACAACAACCGTAAAAGTGCACATGTGGCATGAACAGGTAACTGCGCATTATGCGTAAGTTTGTTGCTTAAGTCTTTCGTTTATTTATTAGGCGTTTACACACGCATTTTGCATACGTAAAGAAAACATGAAAAAAATAAAAAAAAAAACAATAAAGCAAATAAAATGCGTTCACAAAAGAAAAACGTACAAATGAAAATGGGAGGAGAGAAAAAGGCGAAGCGTATAATAAACGTAAACAATAATGAAAATGCCAAGTAATTACCGTTAAGTGACATTGCATCATGGCAATCATTTTAGCTGCAGCCAGAGAAGCCAGAGCAGCCAACACAAGTCGGCTGTCGGCTTTTAACGCGTTATTAACGCTTAATTATTTAACAGCAAGCAAGCGCCTGCGTACAACAGAAAAAGAAATAACCAATTAAAGCAACCGGCAACAAAAATGACATTATAAAAGCCAAAGCGAAAAGAACGCAAAGTCAAGGCATGCAATGCACAGTAGTCAAGTCAAGTACATGTAATTTAATTAAATCAAAATTCTTCTTTTTTTTCTATTTCTTTTTGTTTTCTGTATTGTTTTGCTCGTTTGCGTTTTGGTTTTATTGTTTCGTTGGTTGTTTTTTTTTTTTTTTTGTTTTTTTGCGGTTTTTTTGCTTTGTTTTTTTGCGGTGCGCAAAATACAGACAAACGATTGTAGCTAATTTAGACATTTGATTGCTTTTTAATGAAAAAGTAATTTTCCGCGAAAATTTACTGGAAAAATACGTATTAAAGCAAAGAACGGGAAAAAAATTGGCGTTGGCGTTGGCGTTAGGAAAATTGATTTGACCTCACAATAGCAAAAACAAAACCAAAAATAAAGAAAAAAAACTACAAAAAAATGTAAAAAAGAAATGGCATAAAATTTAAGTTCAAATGTAGAACCTAGGCAACAACAATAAGTAGAAAAAAGGCACAACGGCACGATCACCACGACTGCAACGTTCGTGACGACGACGATGATGATGATGACGATGACGATGACGATGAGGATGACACAGACGGAGTCGCAGCTGCAGACGATGGGCAAAATGTTGCTCATATTGATAATAATGAACGCTATAAAGTTGTTAGCTCTTGTTGTCGTTGTTGTTGTTGTTTTTGTCATAGTTCTAGCTGTCGTTGTTGTGGCTTTTTCTTGCAGCACAGTAGCTTAACAAATTGCGCATGAATTATTTCTTACTTTTTTTCCCCTTTTTGATTTGATTATTGTTTTCATGCCAAATAATTTTTCTCTACTTGGGTTTTGTGCATGTTTTGTTAGCTGGCAACAATTTGTAATAATTGTGTAATAGTTTTTTTTTAACAAATTTTCGACATCATTTTCGGTGTCGCCTACCTGCGTATTATGTTTTTGATGCTATCATTATTCAAATGGCAATTTTTTATCTAGCAACATTTTGGCACATATTCATTTTTGTTCTTTTTTTTGTGTTTTTTTTTTGAATAATTTATTTTTATTTGGCAGCAGAGTGACAGCAATTAAATAACATATTTCAAGCACTTAGAACTTCAGCAATTGAGCAGTTGAGTTGACTGTGTGCTGTAATCGCGCTCTGTGTGGGTTGCTGTCTATTACGTAAGTAAGATTAGCAATGAGGCAAGCGACTTACCATTTGCTCCAGCTTCAGTAAGTAGCAGGCAGTTGTTGACATTTTGTTTTTACTTTGCTATACGTGTATTATTTTTAAATTTATTTATTTTATTTTTATCTGCAATTTGACACATTAAATGTTAAAACAAATACTTGGCAGCAGTAAATATAAGAAAAAAAAAAGCACAAAAAAATTCATAAAAATATAAACACATACACGCACAGCTAGACA
Source organism: Stegana nigrithorax (assembly GCA_037044495.1). Classification (NCBI taxonomy): domain Eukaryota; kingdom Metazoa; phylum Arthropoda; class Insecta; order Diptera; family Drosophilidae; genus Stegana; species Stegana nigrithorax. The sequence continues at coordinate 131,642 of JBAMBQ010004804.1, forward strand.
AGCTGATAGATAGCATAGCTAACGGTTTGCAGCTATATGAAAAATTGTTTTCTTTTTCAATGCAATATGTATGCAATATACGCGCACAGTGTAGACAAAAATAATAATTGTACAGTGTTATATAGTATGAATGTATATCACTTAGTAGCTCGCATTCACGTCCGCACCGCACGATAGTCAAAGGCAGAATTGTTCTTGAAACGCAATAGGAAAGTCGGCAGCAAAATTGGCACGACAGACAGACTCTGACAGAGCGTGCACGAGAGCAAAGTAAGTGGCAGAAAGAAAAGCAGCAGCAGCATTAGGGAAGTTGCGCCACAAAGCCTAACAGAGAACAAGTTGCTGAGCATGAAAGAGCGTTAGTGAATGTGCTTTCGCCTACCTCCTAATGTGTGTGTGTGTGTGTGTGTGTGAGTTTATTACACAAGTCCACTATAGTGCATACATATGCGAGATGTTTCTCAGCTGTGCGCGCCTGCTGACCAAAGCAAAGCTAAGCAACGGCAAGGTGAATGTGAATGTGAACGTCAACGTGAACACGATCGTGAACGTGAACATGAACGACACGTACGAGCATCTTTCTAACTGTTTGTAACTTGTTGTCTACTCAACAGCCGTCAGCAGTCAGCCGCCGTTGCAGCAGCTTAAGTAAGAGCGCAAATGTAACCATACAATCCAATCCAATCAACGTCTCTTAGCCAACGTCTGCGGCTCTAGCTCTTGTTCTTGCTCTTGCTCATTTATATAACGCTGTCGGCGGCAGTGAACATAACGACGAACGACGTTGATAATTATGCGCATCATTAGCATAAGCACAGACGAGTATGCATAAGACTTTAAACTGATTTGGCATTTATACAGTCAGCTAAGAACATTTAAGCTTTGTGCCAATGCGCCAAACGAGTTAAGCCATGTCCAACGCAGATAGAGACATTTCGGCAAATAACAAAAACAAAAATCACGAAAAAAAAATTCTAAACAACAACAAAAAAAAAAACAAAAAGTTGAATAGTAGCATAATGCTTTGTGCAGTTTGTGTCTTAAGTCTTCTGTGTGAGAGTCTGATGTAATGAAATTAATTACGTATACGCTACGTGTCTATGCAGCAATAACATGTTTGTTCTTTTTTCCGTGTTTCTGTTTTTTCATAAGTTATTATGCTGCAATGCAAACGAAATAGAAGCAAGGAAAATAAAGAAGCTATGCAAGCCCAGCTAGAGCGGAAGTTCTAAATCTAAGTTGCCAAGTTGGCACACGCGGCGGCTTTTGCAGCGCTGCACGCAAAGCTACTCTTTGCCTTAATGCCATTCTAACTGACTTTGACTTGACTGCTGGCTTTTAGTAACATTTTTGTTTTTGTTTTTTTTTTTTTATATTTTTTTTTTTTTAATTTGCTTCTATATTTTTGAAATAGCCAGCATCTGTTTTTTATTTATTTTTTTTGCCAAGGTTGCTAGCGACAATGGTTAAGGCTCTGTCGCGGTTTTTATGTTTGTTGTTGTTTTTGTTGTTCGCAACAGGCGTTTTCCATTATATTAGCATAAATGAATTTGTGCCCCAGTCTGTTTATTTACAGTTAAACGCTTTTAGCGCATCTCTTACTCAAGTCTCAAATGCAGACATCATTGTTTATTATTATTATTATATGTGTGTGTGTATTTTTCTTTTTTTTTTTTTGTTTTTTTCTTGTAGCAATGCACATTGCATGGCTAAAACAATACAATGCGGCTTTGAACGCTTCACTAGTTTGCTATTACTATCAATGCAGCCGCATTTTCTAAACTGCCTCACAATTTATACATAAGAAAGCATTAAAACTATGTTAACGATTGAAGCGGAAATTTATTTACGCCAATAAAATAATAACCAAAATAAATATACTTACGTATGTATATATAAAAAAAAAAAGAAACAATAAAAAATAAATAAAATATGGAGCAAGTGCAGAAGCGTTTGCGTGTCTCATTTAATACACAAAATTGAGGAAGTATTTCATATGCCTCTTAAAATTGTAAAATGCGTGCATAAAATTGTATAAAAATAAAGGTTCGTGTAACTGAAAATTAAATTAAATTCATTATTTTGTGTACACTTGCCTTTTTTTTATTTTTAATGCCCTAGCCAATTTGTGCTTAACGTTGCATGACATTTTTTTATTAGTTTTATTTGCATTTTTACATTAGCATGGCAATAGAAAAAAGAAGAAAAAAACACATGAAAATTTTTTTGCTTTAATTTTTCTTCTTCTTTTTCGTCTTGCCAAGTGTGGCAGCAAATGCAAAGTTGCTTAACATATGTACTATGTAAAGATGTTGACTTGAATATTTTCACACTTTACTCGCCATAAAGCATCTGAGATACATTCGTCTGTCCAAGTCACACATTGGCAGAAATTTGTTAAAAAAAAAAAATAAAAAAAATAATTCAAACTGAAAGACAATTTTCTTTGAAAAATGTCAGACTATTGCGCCATTTAAAATAGGTAACCGAGGCACTGAGAGCTTTAGTAGACTGCCATATACCACATGGCGGCCGCAGCTGCAGCGTGTGAGCCACTTGATGCCTAGAAAGGCAGCACAGCTTCCTGTGATTTGTGCCTCAGACGCAGCATAGCAATTATTTATGCATAACAGGATATTTGAAGCGCGTCGACTTGCCACTGGAAAAGAGTTGATTTCTACATTTTTTTTTTTTTTCATTTGTTGCATTCTGTGATGTGTTTGTCGTATTTGCATGAAAATGAAAGTGACACTTGAAATTGGCAACACCATGGCAAGGGGCGTCGGGCGTCGAGCGTCGTGCCTGTACCTAGCGGATGAGTATGTCTACATGGCTATGGGTGTGGGTATGGAGATGAGTACCCATGGTAAGTGCCGAATCTTGCAACTTCATGGGCTTGGCATTTAATTTTCATGATCATTCATTTTCGTTTACGTTTAGTTCGTCTTTGCTTTATGCTTTACAAGTTTATTTTTACTGAGTGTTAGGTTGTTTTTTTTGTTTTTCATGTTTTCGTAGACATTTCGCAGCTGTTTGGCGTTGATTGTGCATTTAGTTAATGTTTTTCTTTTTTTTTTTGTTGTACATTAGTATATTTTATTTTTTTTTTTGTAATTTGTTGTTTTCAGTTTATTTGTTGTGTTGTTGTTGTTGTTTCTTGCTGTTTGTTTTCACGCGCATGTTTTTCGCATTTGCGTTGGATTGCGTAGCTTTGCGGTATTTCACACATTTCCAAGCGTTTTAGTTACAGATTGTTAAACTATTTTGCATAAATTTGTACACTGCGCGTATTTTGACATTTTGGGGGCAGTGTTGGAAGTTATGCCTATTGCCTAATTTTTCTCTTTTTTGTTTTGCCCTTTTTATTTTTTTTTTTTTGATTTTGTGCTCTTTTAATTTTGGGATTTTTTTTTCTAATTTTTCGTTTGTTTTTTTTTTTCCATTTCTGGCTTATGCTTGCGTAAGCGAATTATAAATATTTATTAGCCAATTAGAGGGCGATGAGTGTAATGTTGAGCATTTTAGAGTAGCGTAATTTTGCCTAGGAGGCAATTATTATGCACAATAGTTTTTCTTTAATTTTCTATTTGTTGTATTTGATTTGTAGACAAGTTATTATATTTGTGCACCAAATTTGGCGATGACAGAACAGTATCAATTGACATTGGCTGCAATCGCGTGCATTTTGTCCACTTTGTGCACACGCTTAGCTAATCAAGCAGCGATTAGAGCACAATGAGCCTTATTGGACAGGCCGACAGACAGACAGGCAAGCAAGCAATCGCATATATGACATTCAGTTAGACCAAGCTAAATTTTCATTGCCGAATGCATTATAATGTGCTTTGTGGTGGGCATGTGATTACCGCAATAACGGAATAAGTGGCAATCAAAATCAATTGATTTAATCGTTTTCGTAATTTAATCGTGCTTGACCATTAAATGGATGCCCATCGCACGGCATTCTAAAGGTATAAAAACGTGCGAATGCCAGCACAAGTCAACAAAGTATCGAAAAAGTGTCAAAAGTCAACAACATGACTCGTCTACTCCTAGCTGCAATGGGGCTCCTGCTCTGGCAGTGCTTCGCAGGCATGCTAGCCATGCCCCATCCACCGCCAAAGGAGCCAACACCAATGACCGGCATCGAAAAATCCTATGATAATAAATTCGACAATGTGGACATTGACGAGATACTCGGCCAGGAACGTTTGCTCAACAATTACATCAAGTGTCTCGATGGCAACGGACCGTGCACTGCCGATGGCCGAATGCTCAAAGGTAAGTCCATGTGGGCGGGGCACTCTAAGGCGCCAACGTATCGTACGCTGTTCGATAACACAAACGCCTGCCCATTTTAGAGATACTACCCGATGCCATCATGACGGACTGCGTCAAGTGTACCCCGAAGCAGAAGTACGGCGCCGAGCGTGTGACACGTCACCTAATCGACCATCGTCCAGAGGACTGGCAACGCTTGGAGAAGATCTACGATCCGCAAGGTACATATCGCATCAAGTATTTGGCTTCGAAGCCGCAGCCCACCCATGTGCCTTCTGTTTTTGTCACCATGCGTGATGATGAGCCACGTGAGGCAAAATAAACAAAACATAACAATATTGAAACTTATACCTAAATAATCAAACATTTAATCAAACATATTAATAATCAAACATATTAATAATCAAAAATATGAATAATCAAAAATATGAATAATCAAATCAATACAACTAAAAATTAACCAAAGCACAAATGTATGTACGTATGTATGCATCTGCACAATACACAACAATGTTTAATTAACCGCAAAAGGATTTTATGCACAAATCAAAAGAATAAAGAAAACTTGCATTCATTCTGCAATTATTGATGATGATGAGACGTGCGGCATGATTTGCTCGCAGCGATTGAGTCTGTAAATCATTGCGAATCGGCAGAGCTCAACTGTGGCTTGGACGACGACACATGTTCTGCTGTCAGCGCGCAGCGTGCTGCGCATAAATCTTTCATCTGTCTGTCTGTCTGTCATAAACATAGAACTTCTAACATGCCACATTGTATCGCCTTAAAATCCAAAATCAAAGAACGAAAAGCCGTTTTTTATCATTATAAAAAAAAAAAAAAACAAAAATAAAAAGGCAAAAAGAAAACAGGAAAACAGGAAAATGAAAATGTCTACTGTGCTGCCTGCAATGCTGGCAAAATGACGAAAGCAGCAATTGCAAACATTTAATGTTGGAAAACTAATTTAATTATGACAGCAGCAGCATGCGGAAAATTGTTTTTTTTTCTTTTCTTTCATAATTATATGAAAACACCAAATTGTTTTTACCTGATGGCGGCGAACAAAAAGCAATGACCAGTTAAACGCGAAATCTCACACAATCGATTGTTGCATTGTTTTTGCTTTTTTGTGTTTTGCTTTTTGCTTTTATTTAATGTGTCGACTTACCTGCAAGAAATAAGAGAAAGAAAGCAAAACGTTAGTAAGAGACAATTAAAAGAAAAGAAAAAAAAAAACAATACGAAACATTAAAAGTAATTTAATATTTAGCACCTACGCTTAAAAAAGAAATATAAAATGTGCTTTGTTGCTGTGTCTGTCCGTTCGTCCGTGTGCGCATTAATTTTATATTTAACAAAACGTCAGCGCATTATGACATAAATCAATAAAAAGCGCACGGCACAGTCAATGACTTGAGCGGCTTGTTAAGTTTTTCCTGTGCCACACACACACACACACACACACAGCCACACTATTCACTTAGTCAGTTACTCAGGTCATTAGACTGCTTAGTGTCAAGTTTACATTTGCCTTTTGTAGCTTTTCCTATGGGATTCGTCAGCTTATATGCAAATATATTGTTAAAATCGGGTTTCCCTGCTGGCACTATAAAGGGTGCATTTTTTCACGGCAGCACCAAATGGTTATTATCGTTAACCCTTTCTCGCTCCCTCCCCCTCTTTCTCGCCTTTTGTTTCTGCAAGTTAATTCTAAAGTTTTCAACTCGTAACACGGCAGAAATCTTCAAGATACTCAAAATATATGCTATTCGCAGCTGCTGACGATTGCACAAAACAAAAAATGGCTAAAGCTGATGGCTATTTAACGAACGAGTTTCTTTCGCAGACTACGCTTCGAATAATGCCTGCGAAGCCTATACAAACTTCCGGACTTGGCAACTGCAATTGTTAAATGTTTCCTTTTCTTCTGCAGAGTTAATGGCGCACACATAAGGTTGGTTTATGTCGGCGTTGACCCTATTGCTGCGGGATACTGGAGAACAGCTTTGGCAAATGCATTTCCCAGCATATGGCACCCTATGCTTATACAAAACAGAATTGTAGCGCAGTTGTAGCGCTTCCCTGACGTAAGTCATTGACTTGGCCAATATCAAAAAAAAAAAGAAAAAACCTACGCAGTGCACATGCAAACAATTTGAATAATATAAAAAAAATTGTAATCGAATGAAAAAAAAAAATTTAAAAAAAAAAAGAAATAAAACATCTTAAACCATTTGATATCATAAAATGATGCAAAGTAAGTCGCAACATTTTTTTATTTAAAATTATTTTTTTATTATTTTGTAATCAACTGCGTTAAAAATAATACAAAAAAAAATAAAGAAAAAATTAAAAAAGGCAATAACGCAGCATTGAAGATGCCAAAACGAAATGTCAAAAAGCGTTTAAGAAACTCTAAGTGATATAAAATAACATTAAACATAAAACATAAAAAAATCAGTTACAAAGTCAACAACGTAAACACTTGCAACATTGTTAACAGCAACAGCAAAACGCGTTGCTTCTTGTTTTTATTTTTTTTTTTTTTTTGTAATTTTATGTTTTTTGTCTGACTCTAAAGTAATATTTTATTTATTATTATTATTATTTCGTTTGTTATTTTTTTTTTTTTTTTGTAGCAACACGACCTTTTTGCTTGTGTCTTTTTTTTATCTTGTCGTTTTTGACTTGACTGACTTGTCACAACTTTGACTTGCAGCGACCCTTTTGCGTGTCTAAAGCCAAACGGCCGCCAAGCAAAGTGCGCAACAATTTCAAGACGGCTGCCAGCATTTACAAAAACATTTCTGCGCGCCAACGTCTGCCATGTAGACGCTACTGTTTCGTTATAAACTTTATTTTATTGTATAAAAATGGTAGAGAAAAAAAAAAACAAACAACAAAAACGACAATTTCACTAATGATGTTTTTTAAGCGAAGCGACTTTGTTGTAACATGGCAATAAACGAAGTGCGTTGCAGATTTGCCTATTTATGCGGGGATTACGGATTATGAACGGACAAGGCATCAGCATTTGCTGAAATTGAAACTGTTGCACAAACTGCTAACGCAAATGAGCCAAGTGCCGACGTTGACGATGACGATGGTGATGATGACGACGTTGACATGGACGCTGACGATGCTTGCCTTACCCTGCTGCCTGTGGCTACCTGCATTGCATGCCTGCTGAGCTGCTTGGCTGCTCTTGCCTGTCTGTCTGCCTGTTGGCAAATTCTGACATCATTATTATTATGCTATGAGAACGTCAATTTTTCTGCACAACAGCAACAGCCACTTAACTTGGCTCATACTTGGTCGGCAACAGCTACTTCCTTTTCCGCAAAATAACAAAATAACAAAAAAAAAAAAAAAAAAAACAAAGAACAGAAAAACAAGAAAGACAATAAATATGCAGGCAAGCAGACAAGCCAGCCAGGCAGGCAAATTCCAAATGGTAAATGGCAAATGGCCATGCATAGTCATAGGCCCAGGCACAGGCACAGGCACAGAGAAAAGGCAATAACATGCAAATGCAGCCTTAAACCGTAGCGTGTAAATGTTAAGAACAGCCATAATAACAATAACAACAACAACAAATTATACTAATAATAGCAGCAGCAGCAAACCGACGTTGACTATCGCACTTTGCATATCTTTTGCGGTTGTGTCTTCATCTTTGCACTACATCTCCTGCTGTTATTTGTTGTTGCTGTTGTTGTGTTGGTTGCTTCTTGCTTACATTTTTCTGTTTTTTTTTTTTGTTTTTTTTTTTTTTTTGTTTTTTGTTCATATAGTAATTATTATTTTCACAAACCATTTAACAATTTGTCACAGTGTTAATACAAATTGAAACTAAGTTGCAGACAGGCAATGTACATATACAGCAGCACAGTGTCTGCAAATGCAAATGTAACAAGCCATTTATGGTTCATGTGCATGCGTCAGTATGAGGTACATATGCCAGATAAGCATATACCATATTTAAACCAAGAGAGTCGTTTCGGAACTGCAGCCTAGGCACTCTGGTGGCATATGAGTTAGACACCTTTCACTTCCTTGGCTACTAGTTTCTTAGTTCCTCAGCATGCGTATAGAATCCTTTTTCAACTTCCTTGTAACATGCACAGACAGAATCAATGCATGCCTAGGGAGGAGTATATGTATATATATATACTTGTATAGTAATAGTGCAACACAGTAGAGGGTATAATATTGTAATAAATGAAGTGAGAGAGAGAGAGAAAGCGAAAGAGATATATACATATATAGATTTATAATAAATACTCGTGAAGAACGCTGCTGCTATATGAAACTAATAAAAAAAATTTAAAAAAATAAAAAAATGAAGGAATATAATTTTGCAAAGCAAAGTGTGCCATTATGTTTTTGCGTCACTGTGCGCATGTCGCTATAATAAGCACTCATGGCACCCTAAGCGCACACAAATTACTTGTGCACTTCCACTTGTTGTTGTTGTTGTCGATAAAATTGCCATTGTTGTTGTTGTTGCTGCTGTTGTTGGCATTGTTGCCACCGTCAAACTATGACGTTTCCTTTGAAATAAATACAAAAAAAAAAAGAAAAAAACAAGAAACGATTTTCCAACTACTCGTTAGACTTGTAACTCAACTAGAATGCGAGCAAATGAAAAAGAGGCCAAACTTGCAGATACACACACACACACAAACACACAGCCACATGTGAGTATGTATGCAAGTGCACTTGTCAGCATTTGTGCACTTCTAGACTATAGTGAACCAGTTTCACAAGCATGATTCGCTGAAACTGGTTCGCTTTGCGCTTTGGCTAGCAAAAGCACGCGCATGCGTGCCAGTGCGACAGCGTGCGCCGATAAGGGTTTCGCAGCGCGCAAAACTAAACCATGCTTAAAAATAAAATTAAAAAATAAAAACAAAAAAGAAAAATCAAAGGAAAAACAAGAAACACACACGTTAACGCAGAATGCAGGCACTTATGCATTTGCCTACTTATTGCTATTGTTGTTGTTGTTGTTGTTATTTATCAGCACACACCATACCACACACACACACACACACACACACATATGCACACCCATATGTATTCCTGTTCATGTGCCACATTTATTTTGTTTCTAGCTTAACTTGCCAATTACGTTCATATTTTGTTTTGTTTTATTTTTTTTCTTCTCCTTCTCCTGCCTCTTCTTCTTCTTCTTAGTATTCTTGTTCTTTTTCGCCATAGTAAGCATTTGCACACACTTTCGAAATTCACAAAACGAGTAACAGCACACGCAGCCCATGCTCTGCCCAAGCGATGTTCCCCCCAATCTAACATAATAATGCCATACATTTGAGTATCGGTCGCTTATGCGTTCTTGGCTATACTTGACCCACATACCTTTAGACACAATTTGTTACGTCTTTACGGTTGCTTTTGCACCTAACCCCTTCGCCCCTAACAGTGCCACTGCAAATACTGTTTTTTTTTTCGGCTTGTTGTTGCCAAATGGGGCTTTGTGCCTTCATTAGCGAAAAAGCGCAACAAAAAGCATAAAATTGCAAGACTCTGTTCAAACCATTCGCGTTTGCGTGTCGAACTATTTTATTATTTATTTGTTTTTGTTTTTGTTTCTTTTTTTTTTTTTACATTGCTTTTTTGCTGTCATTTATTGTACAATTTTCACGTTCAACGAACACTCAAATTTGGTTCATTATCGGTCTGGTCTATTGACATAGCAAAGAAGTGCTTATAAGCATAGAAATGAAAAATTGTGTAACAGCAACAGGCACAACAAAAAAACAACAACAACTGCAATTGCAAAGGCGTCAAGTGTCATTAGCATTGGGTCATTAGCGTGCGCTGTTTTTGTTGTTGTGGTGTTTCATTTTATTTTATTTTTTTTTTTTTCATTTCATTTCTGTATTGGATTACTGCTTTGAGTTTTTGCCTTTTTTTTCCATTTTTCCATTTTCTATTTAGTTTTTTTTATTTGTACACTTACATTTATTTATGCTACGAATTAGAACGCAAGCAAGCAAACGCAAACGCAAACGCAAACGTTAATGTGCCATGCCATTGGCTTGACGTTTTTTCTCTTTCTAATGAGTTTGCAGCGTTTCTTGTTTAATAATACAGAGCAAAACAAAAAAAAGAAAAAAAAAACCAAACAGAAATTATAACAGAACAAAAACAAATAAATAGGACGCGAACTGAAAAGTGTTGCAAATATAAGCGAAAGGTGCAAAATGTTGCAAATGCCAATTTACACGTAGCTCGGCATAAAGTCGCAATAAATTAAGCGATTAAGTTTTTTTTTCTTTAACACTGTTTTAATTGTGTGTGTTTCTCATGTTTTATCGCATATGTGTGTCGAAATATGGAAAATCGAATTATACCCAGTTAACTTGGACGAGTTTGCAATTGGAGAGCAATGGGTAAGTCACCAAGTTGGCATCTGCCAGTAGCAGATCCTAAATGCTCAAAGCAATAAACATGAACTTCCTACTGAAATAAAACAAGTAAGCAGCAAGTTTCATTTCAGTTTCCTGTTCGGCCTCAAACAAAACTGCATGGGGATAAAACTGATAAAACTCTTCCGTGCGCAGTCAAATTCGGTTATATACGACGACAAATTGCTAAATGCTTTGGCCGGGTAGGCCTCAATCAAATTGGCGCGCACAATAAAACAACAGTGAAAAGAAAAGGAAAACAGAATGTCTACTAAGCATCAAACAGCTGTTGCCTTTGTTTACTGTTGTTGTTGCAATGCTTAATGCAATGAAGCTAATAATAAAGTTTAAATAATAAATAAATACACACAAAGTTTAGCAAAAAAAAAAAAAAAAACACAAATACTCTAAAAAAATAAAATCAAATGCCACACAACAAAATTAATAGCAACCACAAATGGTCAAATGTAATATAAATTAGTTAAACAGACGCATGCGCAAATTGACAAACAAGCAAACAAGCAGATTGACATACGGACGAACAAACTGGCCGACAAACTGGCAGTGACAGACAGCGCCAAGTGCAGCATACTTAGTGTAGGGTGCTGCAGTGCATTTGTGCAATTAAGTGAAATGGCAACACTTCCGCTTTGATTTGTAGTTAAATTCAACAATGGATTTTGTTATTGTTTCGCTTTGGTTTGTTATTTTATGCGCCCGTGCACTTTGCACTTAACTGCGATTTCGTTTTGACTTATTTGCGTTTGCGCGCGATTGAGACTTGATTGACAATCAACATGATTGTGCCGATGCAATGAACCAAGCAACCAACAAAAGGAAACTCTTGCCAACATTTAAAATCAAAGCGAAAAACAACACAAAAACAAAAACAAAAATAAAAAACAAAGTTAATGTAACAAAACAATAGGCATACAGCAGCAATTGCATGTTATTTTAAATGCATATGCGCCATAAACCGTTTTGTTTTTTTTTTTTTTATAAATTTTTTTTTTTTTTTATAGGCTAAGCCCGTGGCATTGCACATACTAATATTGTATTGTATGGCTATGATATGCATATGCGAAGTCATAGCCAACGGGTTGCCATAACATTTTTGGAAAATGCCATTTAAAAAACAACAACAAAAAACAGAAAAAATCAAAAAAAAAAAACAATAAATACTTAATATTATATCAATGCAGGCAACAAACGCATTGGCGCGTTGACGCACATTGTTGAGCTGCCTCTCGACAAAAATTTCACTTTAATTCTACAACGAGAATTCATCTATTATGTTTTGTTGTTGCTGTTGTTGTTGTTGTTGTTGTTGCATAGACATATTGCCTTTGCTCATTGTTATTTGTAATTTGTTGCTGTTAACCTAAAAGCAGCGGCAATTCCATAAGCAGTAGCCGATCTTATGTTGTACCTTTTTTTATGATTTTTCATTTTTTTTTTGTATTTTTGTTGCTTTTTACGTTTAATAGAAAAATATTTTCCATTATATTTGTTAGCAAAGCTTTTGTAAGTTATGAGCAACGCCTGCCTTAGGACAGCCTAAGCTGCCACTGAACTATTGTAAGTAGTTAAGCATTAAGATGCGCAGAGCTGGCGCATTGTTGTTGCCGCTGTTATTGTAATTGCTTTTGTTGTTATTGTTGGCTGTTAGCTGGCATATGCCTATGCCGTGTTGTACGGCCTTCAACCTTGTATGCCATTAAGTGTGACATTTATGCGCAACAGAGGCAATCGACAAACAACAACAGATGACAGACGGCAGACGACGAACTGCCCCGACTGTAGACTGCAGACTGCGCATGGTGTACGTGCACGTTAAGGCAACTGTACACTGTACACTTTACACGTCTACACTACTAAGCCGGCGCACAAAAGTGCAAATGTCAAAATCATAGCAACGTGCGCTCAAATAAGCAAAACAACGAAAAAACAAAAAACCAAAAACAAACAATAACAATATGTTAACAACAGCAAATGTTGTTACAAAAGCAAAAGTAAGCGACAAAAAAAAAATAAGTTATTAAATTAAATACATCGAAAAAAAAAAATAAGAAGAGCAACAAAAAGCTAAAGAAGAAAAAAATCATTGTCAACCGGTTTACAGTGTTCATATAATATTTCGGCAGCAGGGCATACCCTACGAATATTCACATATGCTCATAAATACATATGTATGTACATATATATATATATGTATATGCATATTAGTGTCTGTATGTATGTATGCAAGTGCGAGCATGTACGATTATGCACTTAAGCGAATCTTTAGTATCGCATTGTAACAACAACAAAAACAACAACAAAAATAATAACAAAACACGAAACGACCTTCACTTAAAGCGCACTCCGCACACTCCGACTGCGTTGACAAAAATTCAACTAAAGCAAAGTGAAATGCAAACAAAAACGATGCGCACATAGCAAAGTGTGCAGGCGAGTGAGCGAGCAAGCAATAGACAGAGTCAGAGTCAGCGCATAGGCAAAGTAAAACTGCGTCACATTACACAAGTGCACACAGACCACAAAACTCTTGTAAGTTAAAACAAACCAAAAAAAAACAACAACAAAAACACAACAACCAAAAAACAAAATTAAAGCGCTGAGCAAGTTGAGGTTAAGTCACAGTGGCGGCCACAGCTGCTTTCTGTTGTTGTTGCTCGGTGTCTCCGTCGCTGTCGCTGTCGGTGTCGCCTGTGGAACTGCGTCAATTATGACATTTTATTTGAGTTGTCATAAATGTCAAGTTCACATAATACAATTTTTTTTTATTTTTAGCCTATCTATGAACACAAAATCGCTAGCCCAGTTAGGCTGATCTCGATTTTACTGTGACTGCCAACTTACAAAAAAAAAAAAAAAATAATAATAATAAATAAATACAAGAGCAGAGTCAACTGCAGTTTAAATAATTAAAACATGTCAGGGTCTGACTTTGTTTTCTTAAAAAAAAAAAACAAAAAAAAACATACAAATGCCTAAGCAACAATAAGCAGCAATTACGCTAAGATAAAACAATTTAAGACAAGCAACAACAACAACAACAAAGCAGAAAACATAATTATAATACAAAAGTAAGTTTAATAAAGATTCTGCCGCGCAGCTGCGCCTCTAATTGACCAAAATACGCCATTAGGTATTTTGTTTTTCTTTCTTTTTTTTTTGTTTTTGTGCCATTTTAATACCATATATAAGGTCGGGTCGGCATTATTATTATTATAATTATTTTTATTTCTTTTTATATTCAATTAAATACATGGCAAATCGATTTATAATATACTTCATAAGCAATTTAAGCTTGCAAAATATTTGAAATGTGAAGCGTGTGACTGCCAATAAGGACAAACCTGCATAGGATTAAGTCACAGTGTTTGTTTGTGCGTGTCAGCTGCCAACAATATATGCACGACAACTGGAAAGCATGCATATCGACGCGATGTCCACACTACACATATCCATATCCATATGCATGATCTCGAATTGCATTGAACATATAATTATTTAATCTAAACAAAGCCACCTGAAGTTCCAACAGATTTAAGCAAAGATTGATGATTGTTTTCTCTAAACTGTTGCCCACATCTGTACTTAACGTACGAACCAAGCGTGCAAAGCGTGTTTAGAAATAAATATTTGCATAAAGTACGCTTAAATATTTAAGCAGTTATTCTGCCATGGCTAATCAGATACACATACACATACACATGCATATGCGAGTGTCTATATATGCGCTTCCGGTCTAATGCAGACATTGTGTACATTGGCAATATAAGATAAGCAGCTCAGATTTTCGTACATATTAATTTTTATTTCTATATATGTATATATATATATTTGTTTTTATTGCTTAGTTTTACCGTCTGTTGACCATCATGCATATTTCTAAGCCATTAAACAACGAACTGAGCAAATTTGGCAATTATAAATGTTTTATTTAGTTTAACATATTTGTTGGCCAGTTCGAAAAGGTTTTCGTTCGCGCGCAAATGCCAAGGTGCGCACAAATCAGCTCAAGTGCATATTTTATGCGCTTCTTAAGCATATAAAAAAAAAAAAATACAAAAAAAAAGAAAAAATAAACAATAAACACTTCGATAAAGTTAAGATGAGCATTTTTCTACCGCATTATACGCATAAAAGTACAGTAATGCATGCCTAGAATGCATAGCAGGCGGCGCTGTGTAATTGCATGCCAAACTAAACCATATAAAGTATTCACTTTATTTAATATATTTTTCTAGCCATATAATGTATGGTATTTCATTTGCAATTTAACTAACCATAAAATATTATATTTAATAAATGTTTGTTTAAATTCCACGCAATATATCACAAAAGCAAATGCTTCTTCATATTTTTGATTAATGTTAATGTTTGTTTTTTTCTGGTTTGTAATTTTTTTTTGTTTTCATATTAGACGAGTACACTTCAAATATATAAATAACTAAACAAAATTTTTTTTAAATCAAACGTGTGAAAAATTCCGCATTTTATTAGCAAAGTAGTTATACAACAATTTGTTGTTGTTTTTGTTAAGTTTTTTTTTTTTTAACATATATTGAAAACTTATTGTTTAGTTATTTTGTTTTTACTTCTATTATGCTGGTTTGTTATTATTAGAGTTGCTGTTGTTGGTATTTTTTTTGTTTTATTTTATTTTATATTTTTTTTTTTTTGTTAAATTCATTACGTGTTGTGTACACAAATAAATGTACAAGTGTTCCTTCTTCAACGCTTCTATTATTTAATTAATTATGATAATTAATTTACTATTTCATCAGTTGGCAAGTAAATAAACAATTTTTTCTATTGTTTACTTTTTATTGTATATAAAAAATGCAAACCCAAACCGGTTTAAGTCACATTGGTATTTTGTATATATAAAATATGAGTGGCCTCAGTTAACGTTTCATGTTTTATGTTTATGTTTTTCTTAAACGATTTATCAAATGTTAACTTCTAACTTATAGTTTTACTTTTTGTTTTCTGATTTAAATTGGGTATTGTTTTTTTTTTTTTTTTTAAACAAAAAACCAACAAAAATTGTATCAAATTAAAATGAAAAAATGTTATGTGCTATGCACGGGTGACTCTAATTGATTTCAAATCGAAAACGCCTTCGAGCGTTTAAATAATGCAGTTATCTACGTAAGTAATGGACAAGAGCAAAAAACCACAATAAATTACATATACGTGGCTGCAAAAATAACAGCAATATCCACAGCAACAACAACAAAAACAGCAACGGCAAATTTTATTCAACTAATCAAGAGTTATAAATTATATCAACACATAAAATCGCATAATAATACATAATAAAAAAAAATGATAAATTACAAAAAAAAAAAAAAATTCATAAAGCCATGACTTTGACCATTGATTTTTTTTTTATTTTTTTTCTTATAGTTCAAGTTGCACACAAATTACAAAAAAACGAAACATTAATTGCATAATTGTATGCACTGTGCAAAATAAAAACATCAAATTTTTGAGCTAAACAAAGCCTTGCCCAAGCACACAAGCGAAGGCTTTTGAGATCTCAGTGACTTTGAAGACCTAAAAGTTTAACAAAAACCAAATCAATTTACTATGCAATTCTGCATTTCAGCATCTTTTGAGAAATGGACAGCTTTTGTGCTGTAAAGGCGCGTTTGACTCATGTAAGTTGTCTCGGGTTTGTGACTCTTAATGCTGACGTTGGCATACATACAATGTATTAAATAGTTAGGTATGAGCATTGAGTCATTGAGTTTCCTGAGTAGTCGGCACAGGAAACTCAATGACACTTAGTCGTAGTTTATTTGCATACCGATAAGCGGCTAATCTTAGGTAACTGCGGCTGCACATCTTCTGCGTCACTTGGTTTTTGCGAGCAAGGGCTGCTGCGTCTGCAGCTGCACGACTTCTTGTGCTTAATTATAGCTTTTCATATGAAATCGTTTACAAGCGAGTGACAGCACACGGGAAGTGGCTGCTTACTAAAAAAAACTCGTTTGTGTAATAGGCAGACAACACAAAATACCGTTAAAGTTGACCTACGAACCGTTGTTTGCTTAGCCATTAAGCATAATCTCGCTACGTTTCATATAGGCAGGGGCATGGGCATGGGCATGGGCCCGTTGTCTATGGCATAAACCTCACAAACCGCATAAACCGGCTGAGGCGGCACATTATATGTCACACTTATAAGGCCCTGACAAAACACATGACGCTTATCGACGATTGTAAATGCGATAAAAACTGAATATGAACGCATTGTTACACAATTTTCCATGTTGCCGTTGTTGTTGTTGTTGCTTTTCTTATTGTTGTTTTAGGCATTTTTGTTTACGTGAAATAGTAACCTAAATAAATATGTGCATCGATTTTAAATTCAAATTTGGTCACTGACAATTTTACTACAATCTAACTAATATATGCACATACAAAGCTGCACACACACAAAACGTTGCTGTGTCTACAATTTGTAGTTTAGCATGCACAGCTAAATTCAAAAGAGACACACACACACACACACAGGTCAATAATAACAATAACAATAATAATAAAAACAACAACATTAATCGGCGCTTTCAAAGTAAATCGATAAGAAATGCCTACTTTAGTTTTTGAGTTTCGTTTGCTTTTTTGTTGCGCAATTTTGTTTTAAAGGCAGAAACAAAGCAAAGCTGATAAAATGCATTTAAATGCTGTCAATAACAAAGAAAACCAACTGCATTTTGGGGCAGAGGTCTAAAAACGAATCCATATGTGCACATACACACATATGCATATGCACATGATCGAGCAGGCATATACAAATGCCCAACATATGTACGCGTGTGTGTATGTGTGTATGTAAACATGTACGGTATATCTGCTGCAATTTTTTATAACTGATTAGCGCAAAATCAATATTAAAAATGCTTTGTTTTTTCATCTATCTGAAAGAAAAAACAAATAAAAAAAAAAAACAAGCTACACAAATTATTTTTATCTTTGGCTTTATTGGTCGCTTGTTTTCATACACTTGACACGAAAAAAACCAAAACACATACCACATACATATATACATATGTATATGGAGCCTTATTGTTGTCTTATCTTGCATGTACAGGTTTTGTTTTTATTGCAGTTGTTGTTGTTGTTGTTATTGTTGTAGTTAATGCTGTACATGAAATAAAACTGTTTGCTTTACCAACACTCGAATTTTTATTGGCATAGTCAGCACAGCGACTTGACTTCTTTAAACTTTTTTTTTTTTTAATTTTTTTTTTATATTTATTTTGTTTTTTTTTTTTTTTTTTTTTTAATTGAAGGTAACAATTTATTTGTTGTCAGCTGTTAGTTTCATTAAACAGCTATTTGTTTAAGATTTCGGTTGAAATTGTGTTTTTGGTTTTTTATATCATGTTTTTTTCTTTCTTTTTTTTTTTAAATAACAAAGTGTGTCAAAATAAATTGCAGCAAGCACATGACTTATAACTACAAAATTATGCTGTTTAGTTATTCTCGTAAGTATGTAGGTGACTGCAGCAGCATATGTATGAGCATTTAGTAGGCTTACTTTATATATGCCTTTGCTGTCATTGGTTTATTGCAGGTTTCGTTTAGCTTTGTGTAGACATTCACATCTAGAGCACCGCTATGGCTCTGATTGATATAACAATTTCACTTGCCATGCGCTGTACAAAGTGTACACAAAATTTGTAATTGGCAATTACAGACATAAATATGTTTAAAATGCTAATTAATAAAACTTTTGTGTGGTTATATAATTTTCAACTTAAAAAGGCCAAAGCAAAATTTCCAAAATTGTATTTTTACCTAACTTTTTCTTATGAATAAGTCACTAACGTCTTAAAAAAAAAAAAAAATTTGCAAATATTACAATTCAACATTTATTTCTTTATTTTTTCACTTTTTTTATAATTATCTGGTAATTTTTTCTACTGCTTACATAATACTTGAATTTTTTGCAATTGTTGTATTTTTCATTTCGTTAATTTTATGGCAGACGCCACAAAGTTAACAATTTTTCATATTAAATCGCCAAGTTCGCTTGTTAATGCCAGACAAATGCGCAATAAATGACCAAACAGCAAAACACCAAAAAAAAATTTATGAAATAAAAAAAACTAATAAAAAAAACTTTAAAAAATAGCGACAAGTGAAATTTATTTTGGAGACAGTAACAACAACAACAACAGAAACTATTAGCAGGCATAGACGACGCTTTGGTCGCACGCATTTTTCTACGCCTTTGGCTTTACGACAATTTTGTCATTTTTTTTTTTTTTTTCATTTTTTTTAGTCATGTATTTTAGGCAAAAACGCAACAAAAATAAAAATATGCGCACATCATTTACATGAAAACGATGTTTTTTTTTTCATTTTGTGTTTATTTTTTTATTTGTCGATTTTTCGTTTCTGGTAATTTTTCGATTACGAACGCATAAACCAAAGTAAAGCCAAACCGGACAAATCGCATACATTTGCCGCCGATGTTGCTGCTGCTGGTATTGTTGTTGTTGTTATTGTTGCTGTTGTTGATGTTGCTGTTGTTGCTGTATGCCTTGTTATTGCTAAGCTATTGCTGATAAAAAAAACTTTCTCTCAGTTGTGTATGCAGACTGAAAACAAGAAGCAAACGAAAAAATTTAAGAAAATAATATGAAAAATACGCCAAACTTATGCTTCTGCTTCTGCACTTAAGCGAAAAGCCAAAAGCCAACCTGCACACTTGACAAAATGCAACATCAGCAATGGCAGACGCCAAAACAAAAAGTAAAAAAAAAACAAAAAATCGAGAGATCTTCAAACAAGAAGCTGCATTGCAAATAATTCAATAATTAACACGTTGTTATTTTGTTGTTGTTGTTGTTGTTGCGATGCAGCTATTAGCCAAGCGGAAGACTCCATATGCGTCTGCGCAGCTGCAATTTGAGTGTCGGCTGTCGCTGTGCACCAAATAAATGCGTAAAGTGGGCGGTTAGCTGAGCCAGTTCCTCGTTGGTCAGCGCATGCGACGATGGCGAGTGTGTGTGTGTGTGTGTGTGTGTGTGTGTATGTGTGTGTGACAAGCGACAGCAAAAGGCAAAACGAAAAGTAAACTAAATAAAACAAAGAATAAAATTAAGACAAACAAAAAAACTAAGTAAATAAATTAAACATATCCGTATAACAACTTGGCTGTAGTTTTGTGTTGCTATTGTTTTTGTTTTATTTTATTTTATTTTTTTGTTGTTTGTTGTTTTGTTGTTGCAAAAGTATTTCGTACCACATAGTTTCGCTTTGTTGCAAGCTGAGCTTGTGCGGCGGCTGCTAACGCAGTTTTGGGGCATGACAACTTCCCGTTTCAGCAATCGAAGTTTGCCAACTTTATGCTGCAATAGCAACAATATGCACAACAACAACAACAACAGCAACAGCAACAATTGCGACAGACGACAATAAGTGCGACAGCAAGATTTGCCATAAGTAACTTAGCATCGTTTTTTGTCTGCTACAGGCATAAGCATAAATACTGACACACACACACACACACACACCACACATACGCACGCGTGCACACACGCACTCATAGACATGCCATGCAGACGCGACTGCAATGCTGATGAAGGCAACGTTGTTGGCGATCGCATGGCCACAGCTACTGACAGGAATTTCACTCAGGTTTTCATATTAGCACGAGCATTTTCTGCTCAGCTTTGTTTGTTTGTTTTGCTTCTATTTTTTTTTTTTTTTTTCGTTTTTGTTCGTTCGTTTGTTTGTTTGTTTGTTTGTTGTGTCTTCCTCCCTAGCCCCTAAGCTATTTTCAGCTTCTTTGTCGCCATAGTCGACATAGTCGGCCGTCTTTATCTTCGGTGTACGAAAACCCAAACTGAAAGAAAATAAACGTTTCATTTTTGGTCTTTGGAAAAATGATTTTGTGAAACTTGCACGACAGGTGCACAGATTGCCATATAGGCAGCATACACACACACGCACACACACATACACATACATTTGTATGTATTCATTTATACGCATAAGCAATGGCATATAAAATATATTTAGAGACAGCATGCAGAAGTGTTAAACTTTTTTCTCTTGTCGCTGTCATCGTCAACGTTATTGTTGTTGTTATTGCTATTGTTGTTTTTCAACTTATTATATAAAAGCCATGAGTGAAACGCATATTTATGCATGCATTTAACCGCATTTCTTTGGCATTTATCTTAAATATTAATTTTTTTTCTTTTTTCATGTTTTCCTTTTGTTTTGTTTTTTTTTTTCTCTTTTTTGGTTTCTTAATTTGGCAATATAAATGCGTGACTGCATAACTTCAACTCTTTTGCTTCCTTAATAGACGTATGTATGTAGTTCTCTCACCAAATGCGTATGCGAAAGGTTTGACTTTTGAAAAAGGCTTATAAAGGTCTTTAACTAGCCAATACATAAGTGCGCACATTTTTAGCATAATTAAATTATGCATACTTTAAAAGTAAATAATAATAAAAACAAAAAAAATTTTAAATATTAAAAACAAATAATCGTTAAAGCAAAACAGAATCTGCGTTGCATCGACAACGTCAAGACTAAAGCAATTTGTACTTTAAGTTGAGTGTCTCATTTTTATGCTGGCATACAGCAAATTTGTTTGTTTTTGTTGATGTTGTTGTAGCACAAATTCGAAAATAACGTCTGCTGCAGCGAAAATGAAAAACAATGCCATACCTAAGCACTTCAATTTTGTCTCAGGCTCGTTTACATGAAATTTGCATAAAATCATGTTTAAACATTTTCGTTTGTAAAAGCAGCAAATATTTTCACCAATGCTAAACGCTGCCAACTCTTGTGGCTGCCAAAAGTTTTCCCTTAAGACGAGAGAAAATATTTAAAAAAAAAAAAAGAAACCAATAAACAAACAAATACAAAAGATGCTGAAAGAAAACTCGAAGCAGTTACAAAAGGCCGCAGTGAGATTTTTTTTTACTTTTGCACATAATGCGCAGCAAAAGCAATTGCAGGCGTTTTGGCCTTTTATCATTTGAAATCTAAGCAGCAATTAGCGACAAAATTATGAAAATAATTTGCAACAAGTTAACAAAGTGGCAAGTGCAAGTGAAAAATGAAAGAAAACCAAACAAAAGATGGCAAAACAATGCGACACGAATGCATTGAAGCGAGCGACATAAAGCAAAGCAAAGCAAAGCGAATCCCATCCGCCAGCAGCAGCAGCAGCAGCAGCAGCAGTGCAGCGCAGCGTGGGGACGTCGGCAGCAAAAACGACGCAGGGGTTAAATGCATGTGCAACATTCTGCCAATGATGAACGTGATGATGATCATGCTGATGACGATCACAATGACGTTGACGATGATAAAGAGGATGATCATGAGGATGACGATGATGACAATGATGAATGCTGCTTCGGTGAAATGACGTGCGGCCTATGTAAGTCATAGTTTTGCGGTTTGTTACTTGTGACTAAAGCATTTTACAATAATTAAATTGCAAATTTGTAGTTGCTGTTAAAGCAACAAACACAAAGCCAAGTGCCAGGCTAAAATAGAAATAGAAAACGCGATAATAAAACATAAAGCAGTCAGCAGTCAACAATTGGCAATGGAGTAAAAGTGCGAGTGCATTTTTCTCTTGTATATGCCTTCTTTTCGCTTTTGTTTTTTTGTTTTTTTTTTTTTATAATAAATGCTGCCAGTTTAGTTTTGCAACAAAATAGCCAAGCAAACACACAAACCAAAGACAGCCATAAAAACAAAAACCAAACAAACACAAAACAAAAAAAAAAATCTTTAACGGCAAAAAAGTACATTTGTGGCAGGCAAAAAGTAGACTAGCTTTCACAAAACTATTGCAACTCCATGATTGTTGCTGATGTTGTTGTTGTTTTGTTGGTGATGCTGTTACTGCTGCTGCTGTTGCGTTGCTGGCATGTTGCAATGCCAACTCGACGCGCTGCATTTATGAAATAGCCACGAAGAACTCAAATAACAATTTTAATAATAATAAACGCATTCAATTCTTACATTTTTCATGTGCACTTTTGCAAATCAAAAACAAAATACAAAAAAAAATATTTATGAACATGTTTTCATGTTTTTTGTTAATAAAAATAATATTTACAAGAAAAACATTTCGATTGTATAACTGATATTTGTGTTTTTTTTTTTGCTTTTATTTAAGAAAATGTAAACATGGAAAATTCCATGCCTTTGTTTTAGCCGACACTGTAGTCTACTTACACATGTGTTCGCACATATTCTTTAAAAGTGAAATGCAATGAATTGAATTTTTTCTTGCCACTCAAAATAAATTTTGCTTTCATTGAAAAATTCGCCGTTTTATGTTTCGCTGTTTTTTTTTTTTCTTCCGATTCAATTTTCTGGTTTGGTGTTTTTTTTTTTTTTTTGGTCATCTTACGTTTTATTTAATGGCCAATGTATGTAAGTGCGTTTTTTGTTTTTTTGTTTTTTTTTTGTCTTGCCCTTTTCATGTGTCTTTATATGCTGCTTAAGGCGAGTTTTTACGTAGTTATAATTCAAAACAAAAATAAAAAAAAATAACACCAAACCGAAGAAACAAAAAGAGGAAAAAAGTTGGGCTACTCTGTCGCTCTCGTTAGGTGTTTGGGATTTCTCACGCTGCAAGACGTAACTCGTTATGGCTACACGTGCATAACGTTGTCTCGTTGTTGTTATTGTTGTTGTTTGTTATTTTTAATGCTATTAGTATTATTACTATTATTATTATTATCGTTGTATTTCGTTGTTATTGTTGTTATTTTCGTTGTTGCTGTTGGCTCTAACAACGTTGTCGGCCCTTTTTGTAATGTTATCTGAAAACTATTTAAAAGTCATTATTAAAGATACATGCATGCACAGCACGCATACACATGTACATACAAATATGCATACACAGCACATCCATATGCATGTGTGTATGTACATATGTATGCATATGCATACGTCTGTCTATTTGTCTGTTTGTCAATATATAACTGTGCATACACATATGTCAGTTTTTCGAGTTCAGCGACCACTTAGCGCATAGTTTTGTTGTATTGCGTTTGCGTTTGCTTTAATTTGCCAATAAATTAAAAAAAAAAAAAAAAGGCTTGGCTGTCATTTTAAATTCAAATTAATATAAGTAGCCAAAGCAGCAAAAACAACGTGCTTATTGTATAATAAATAAATCACAACTTTCTGTTTAAAAACAAAAAAAAAAAAAAAACATATCTTAACGACATTTTTACGTGGCATTTATGTTTATGTATAACATATAAAGTTCGTCTATGATACATAAACTATTCACAATATTAATTAAAATTTTGTGTTAGTCAACATGTAAAAAAAATATTAGAAAATATTGTGCACCTAAAAGATTGACTGCAAGTGTTTGCCACAGTGCTCCAAGCCAGCTAATGCTATAAACTAACTTAAATTAAAACATATGCTTAGGCAAACATAGACTGATACCAGTGCTTAGATGTATGTATTTATATGTATGTATGTATGTATGTATGTAGCACATATGTACCTAATGCAGCAGTACAGTTACACGAAGCGACAGCAACGCTCGCGAATAGTCTGCGCTGTACAGGCACACTTGCCTTCCACTTAATTCAGGCACAGGGTAAACAATCACATTTCACATAAAAAAGCTTCAATTCAATTTGCACATATCCCACAATGACGACATTAAAAGATCAATAAAAGATTTTTGCAGTTAAATTTCATTTGTTGCATTTGCATAAAGCCCGACACCTGTCTCTGCAATAATTAATTTATGTACATACATTGTGTGTTTTTTTTTTTTTTTTGTTTTTTTTTTGTGGCATACTGTCACCACATTTTGCCAGCTGAACGTTAGCCAACTGCATACTTAAAGTTGACAAGCTGAATTTGTTGCCAATTTCACTTTTACCATTGGCAACAATTGCCATTTGACTACAACTAAGTAAAATCAATTGCCTAAAAAGAAACAATTAACTTTTATTTTAAATTTAAAAAAAATTGAAAAAAAAAAACATACAAACAAAAAACTGCATAAAAACAAATTATTTTTATATAAATCGACACACTTCGTATTGCCAATTTACTAAAGGATTTCCCATGCAATACGCACAGTGAAGTAAGCATTTTTCCAATCACTATTTTCTTTTTTTTTTTTTTGCTTTACATTAAATTTGTAAGCTATGAGTAATGAACAATTGTGAGTGTGCACATAAAATTTTAATGAAATTGCTTTCAATTTTACGAGGCACGCGCTTACAAGTTTTCATTATCAGTTTCAATCAAGTCAAAAGTGACCCACTGCTGGCTATAAAAATCAAAATTAAAATCACAACAACGCAAACAAAAAAGCAAAAAAAAATAATAAATAAATAATTTAAAAAAAGCAGCAACTGTTTCACCTGACAATGGTGCGAATATTTTAGAGCGTATTATGCGTTCGACCTTGCCTTGTCTGCCTGTTGGCTTTCGGTTTTGATACGTTTATTATTATTTTATACGTCTATAAAAAATTGATTTATTTCTTTAATTTTTATTTATTTTATTTCATTGTTTTTCTTCTTATTGTTTTTTTTTTTTCATTTAATTTATTTTTGTATTTTTTTTTTTTTTATTTTTTTTTTTATATTTTTTTTTTAATTTTTTTGCTCGTTTTTGCTCTTTTTTTCTTTTTTTTTGTAACAGCGCCTTTGACACGCCATGTCACTTATATGCTTTGTTTGCTTAAAACAATTTCTTTAAAATATTTTCAACAGCTTCAATGCTGACTTACATTAGATGGCTGGGGCACACTCACGTTGTCCAAGCGAGACGGGAGAGTTGACAGCATACGAATTTCGCATAACATTCAAATCTGCGCAACATAGGCAAATATGCCAAAGCAGCCGGTGAACATATACAGACACACTTACATATGAACATATGTATATGCAAGCGTGTGAATGTATGCATATGTATACCATATAATATTCAACAATTTTCTGCAAGTCATTTAATTTTGTTTGCTAAGATATTTGCTAAAGCTATAGCGCCGTACTACAGAGCAGTAACTCTTTCTGTTTCTGTATCTGTATCTGTATCTGTTGGCAATTCTGTCTCAATAAATGTTGAAACGTCAAAGTGAATGTGCTGCCACAAAAGAAAAATAAGAAAAAATAAACAAAAAAAAGCAACGAAATGAAATCATTAAGACGCGATTTTTACTATGACATAACAGGTGTAGCTCAGGCTGTGAAAGGTTTCATGTTCTACGACGTCGACACATGCACATATATAGTATACATAAACAGCAAAACCCCCCAAAATGCACAGCTCCCATAAGCGAACGGTTCCTATAGCCGTAAAAATTTCGTCGATGCAAGTTTTTCATAATTATGTATTTCCATACAAAATGCTTTCCCATCACTGAACGCTCCTATAACCGCACAGAAACAACGCAACTGTCAGTGTTCGGTTATTATAGATTTTACTCTATATAAATATATGTAAATCTGAAGTACTACCGTCGCACTGCTACGACGCGAAGCTTCTTCTATAACTCAAACTAAATCGAGTGGCATGAATGTTCAAATTTCCATGCATTTATGCCTACATAACACGGAGTCTCTATGAACGCTTCTTTGTTCAATGGCACTTCAAGTGATAGAAGTGTGAATTATTTGTAAATCTGAGCTACGCCAAAATGTCAGCTATTGAAGCGAATTTTAGCGAATTTACATTATTGAGGTACATACATACATACATATGTATATTATGCATGCATACATACATTTATAAAACAAGCGAAAAATGTTGCAGCATTGTTTTATGCAGCAGTCATATTAACAACAACAACAACAACAGCAGTAAACACCTGATGTGTTAACTAACAAAAACAATAAAAAAACAAAAAAAAAAAAAGAAAAACACTAGCATTTACTCTACGTCTGCATCGCCAAACTCAAAATTATGCAGATATAAAACCCAAGCGCGTATCCGAACTTTAGCTATGGCAAATGAAATGCATATTTTACATAATACGGTACACATGAGTGCAGAGAGCAGCAGCGCAGCAGCGGCGGCAGAATGCATCGTACAATGGCCTGTGCGCTCTATGCTTTTGTCAGCATGCTTATTGTTGTTGTTGTTGTTATTATTATTTGTTAGCGTCGTCTGCCGCTAACCGGGGTGTCATTGCTATTGCATTTTTCGACACTTGCAGGGAGACGACGTTGCCACAAGACACCGCAAGTCAACGGAGACAGGCAACGAGCCGTGAACGCTGCGCTTCTTTATGCCCGCTCAATTAAAATCTCCAAATGCACACACACATACACAAAGGGCCAGCCGGCAGTGCATAGTTTTGAGATTTTTAAGGGTTTACCTTTTTATCTTTATTACAAATCTTGCGCCTGTCTTTTGCCACTGTGGGCACTTTGTTGTCGCATTGTTTTCCTCTAAAACTTACCAAACTACAATCAAAGCAAAGAATTCCAAAAAAAAAAATTCAAAAAAACCAAAATAAGATCAAAAAAAAAAAAAGGAAAAAACACAACACAACAAAGTAAATAAATTGTAGACAATAAAGCAAGTGCTTATAAAAGTGTAACAAGTGAGTGCACAGCATTGTTGTTGTTATTTGTTGTTGCTGCTGCTGGTGCTGCTGCTGTTGTTATTGTACCGCTCGAGAACACACGCCAAGCGAAGCATGAATAGAACAAACACAAAACCAGCAAACCAGCAAAAACAAAAACAAAAAAAAAACAAAAACAAAAGGGAAAACCCGAAAACCATAAACAACAACAAAAACAAACACTAAAAAAAGCGCATCTGTGGGAGCTAAGCAAATGAAAGTGGCAATAATTCATTGACCCTTTGCTTGATTCTGTCTTATTATTATCATCATCATCATCATCATTCTTGTTGTTGTTTTGGTTGTTGCTGTTGTTGTTGTTGCAACTTTTTGTAGTTTTTTCTTTTTTTTTTGTGTTTCATGCGTCTGCGCACTATCCGCTCGTTACATGTTATATGTGCCATGTTGTGGTCTAAACGACTTTGATTCGCTTTGTCGCTGTCTCTGTCTCTGTCTCTGTCTCTGTCTGTGACGCGGTACACTGTGCCTTTTTGCCGCAGCCTCGCTGTGCTTCTGCGCTCTGCTCAATGTGGCTTATTTGGTGGCGCGCCCTCACGCGCATACGTGCACATACACATATGTATGTATATATATATGAATGGATATGTGTATCTGTACATATGCGAGTATGCGACGTTTTGATGCCCTACGACTTCGCTCGGTTATTGACACTAATTTGCTTAAAAAAAAAATTTTTTTTTTTTATTTGGACAAGACACCAAAAATCGAAAAAAAAAATTACTAAATAAATTTGTTTTTTCATTGTTAATTTGATTTTTCTCGTCAGTGTCGGTGTTTGGTTTTGTCTTTTATTTATTTGATTGTTTTTTTTTTTTTAATTTTTTTGATTATTTTGTTAGCCAAACGTTTTGCATGTTCTTACTTTGCGCCTTTCACCTTTGCTAGGTTTTTCATGCTGTGCGCATTTGTGTTTTGTTTTTCTGGTTTTTTTTTTTTTTTATAATTTTTTTTATTTTCTTTTACGATCAGTTAATTTTTCATTATACACTTTTCGACTTAGTCCGTTATTAGGTTTTCGTAAAAAGTGCAAATTATCGCGCACACAAGTGGGTTTTTTCACTGCCTTTTTTTTTTCTTTCTTAATATTTTAGTGCTACTGTTTATATATATATATTTGTATTTTTTTAAATTAGTTTTTTGCCACTACTTATGATCGTTGAGTTACATACATTAAATATACATATGTGTGTGTATATACATATATTTGATGCTTTTAATTTTTGTCTTTTACGCAACGTTGATTTTTCGCTTGTTAACTTAAAGTAACCAAAAAAACAAAAAAACAAAACATTAAAATAAACAAAAATAAAAAAATAGAAAAACAAAAAAAAAAAACGTTTTTTACGACGCAAATTTGTCGCAATTGATGTAATATTCTTATTGTTTCTATAATTGTGGCAATTACTTAACAAATTGTACTTTAATTGGGTGCATTGAACTTGCCAACTGCGTAAGTAAACTTATTAATGTCTTTTTAAATACATAAAAGAACATAAATACGCAATTTCATTAATAACTTCAGAGAACTTAACGACAAAACTAAAAATTACCACAGACCAGATAGCAGAGAACAGAAAGCAGTTAACACATGCAGTAGATGCCATGCCATTGAATTTATTTGTTATTTCATAAGCTGCCAGTCTGAAGTTGCATTCTGCATTCGCATGTATGCGACTCTGTATCGTATCATAAATAAACGATTTAATTAAGTACAGCATGCACTTGCAGATAAAGTCTTATGCGCAGGTATGCGACATTGCCGACTGGCCTATGTCAGGCCTATGCAGACAGACACGAGTTGCGAATGCAAGTAACACCTCATCTCAGTCAGCTTGTGCGTCGATTTTTAGTGCAAACTTACGATATTTCATACTTGTATAAAGGGGCTCACAAAAAGTAAATGTTCAACTTCAACGATTGAATTTATAATAATCGTGAGTTACAATAAAATCATAAACTAACTACGCAAGCATGAATATGTGCACACATATGTATGGTGTATCTAAAATAGTTCAAATTTTGCTACGCATGTTCTACATTTAAAAAAATTTGAAAGTTGGCCTCGTTTTGTGTGTGTGTGTGCGTGTGTGTGTGCATTTTCATTTTCTTCTCAGATCCAACGCAGGCAATTGTCTGCGACCCAACTGTCTGCGCATGTGAAAGGCTAAAAAATTAACAGCATTATTGTTAAAAACCAGAAGAGAAAAAAAGTACAATAATTATGTACACACATATGTACTATACACATGTACTCGTTCGCATGCATGTATGTTTGTGTGTGTGTGTGTGTGTGTGTGCATTTGTTCAATGCCAGCTCAAACTACAAACAAATGCCTTAACCTTGATTGCATGTGCAAAAAACCATAAGCAAGACCACAATCGTGATCGTAATCGTAATCGAAACTGAAGCTGAAGCTGAAGCAGCAACAAAGCAAAATCGAAATGTTTGAAACTTCCTTATGTGCTACGCAGGCCTGTTCCTTGTTGCCTGTTGCCTGTTGCTTAATGCGCGATGCACTTGCCACATGTTAATTGCTTGTGCAACATTTGTGCCAAGACATAAACTTATGACTTCATTATACTTAGTACACACACACACACAAACACACACACACACATAAAGTGTGAAACAAGATAAAAAAGCATGTGATGACGCCCTTGCCGATGCCATTGCCACTTTGGCTGCCCGCCTGCCAGGCTGCCCAATGGCCAATGATACCAATGATGCCAATAATGCCAATGCTGCCAAAGTGTGTTCAATGCACGCGTCTACTGATTAGCGACAATTTTATATGCCAGTTAACGAGTTTGTATGCATAGCCAGTGTAAGCCATGGGCTGATGCTGCTGCTGCTGCTGCTGCTGAAGCTGCTGCTTCTGTCGTCCGCAACGTTGCCAATTAATGCAAGAATTTTATTTGCGCGGCGTTGCTTTGCTTCGCTATGCGTTCCACTGCCTTGCTATATAATCAAATTAAGACACTTTGATTTTATGAGCCAACGCCCCAACGTTCCAATGCTGCCAATGTGCCAACGTGCCGATGTGCCGATGTGTGTTCTGCAATGCGTCAGCCACATTAAAGCGTTCGCTGGCTGGCAGGCAGGCAGACAGAAGGGTAGGCAGCTGCAGCGCTTCCTTCGCATATGCGTGCAACTTTATGTCGATGTCATGTTTTGCATTTTATTGCATTGTGTAATTTGTGCATGAAGTCGTTAGTTTTATGGCAACATCATTTCTAAGCTCCTCTCCTCAGTAAGCTCAAAAACGCTTTAATATGCGTTGCTAAGCAGCCGTTAAGCAGCAGCAGCGGCAGCAGATAGAGAAAAAAAGAAATATGTACATATATGCAAGAAATTACGCATACGCCTACGTGCATGCAAGTTGTTGTTGTTATTGTTGTTGTATGCGTATTGTCTTCAAATTGACAAATTAATACTTTTTTCTATAGATTGACTTTATTGTTGGCGTAGTTACTATTATTGTTGTTGTTATTATTCTTTTGTATTTATTGTAATTATATTTATTGTTGTTGTTCTTGTTGTTGTTGTTGTTGCAAAAATAACTTTCATTTTTAATGCTGTGCGCCTATTTGCGATTTTAAATGCTTTACTTCTTCGCGCATATCAACGCTCAATCGATCAAGCTCATGGCAACAACAACAACAATAATAATAACAATAACAACAACAATACAAAGAAGCAAAAGCAAATGATTTAAAGCCAAATTTTTATTGAAATTGTTATCTTAAAGAGTTTTTGTTTTATTTTAAAGTAAACGTGCGTGCTGCGCTTGCCTCCCCTGCCTGCCATCGTGCCTTCCACTGTGCTTGCCTGCCTGCCTGCCTGCCTGCCAGTCTTTTCTTGTTTGCGCTGCTGCTGCTGCTGCACAAGATTTCACTTAAAATTTATTAAATTTCTTAAACGAAATGATTTTTTGCGGCTGCTGCGGCACAGACCACACCTTATATCGGCAGACCCTTGACGTTTGCTTTTTAGATTATACACTTACACATATATATGGTACACATGCATATTTGGCTTCTCTTTTCTTCTTCTTATTTTTCGTTTATTTTTGTCTTGTTTTTTTTTTAATAATAATTTGCATGTCTCATGCTATGCTATGCTGCAGCTACAATTCCTTATTGTCAAATGTTAGGCGCAGGCGGGCCAGCCAGGCTCTGCACACACAACATTACAAAATATAATACATAAAAGTAATTAATTAAGCATATGTGCATATTTAGTTGCATATATATGTATGTATGTATGTATGTATGTATGTATATATGTATGTGGCACTTACCCGTATAAAGGAGAATGAGAGCGCCTCCGTGGCGCTGTCATTGCCAATGCCAATGCTGTTGTTGGCCATGTTGTTGTGTGTTGTTGTCAATGCTGTTGTTGTTCCATTTGTTGGTGTTGCTGTTGTTGTTGTTGTTAATTTTGTTATTGTTGCCGATTTTGCCATTGATATTTTCGTTGGCGTTGCGTTCGCGCTTGCGGCAACACTTGCTGGCTTTGTAGATGTTGCAGGTGACGATGTTGGCGACGACGTTGCCGACATCATTGCGGGCGTGTGTATGCTGTCCATGTTAACTATTTCAATTTTAGTTTTTCCTTTTGAGTTTTCTTAACGTTCGTTGCAATTAGTCTAAGCCGCAACAAAATAAAACCAAACTAAATTAAATAGGTTTGCCGGCTGCTTTGCTTTCGTTTTTGTTACGAATTTCAGTGAATTTTTCTTCACTATTTCCGATTTCAATTTGATTTATTTTTTATTTATTTTCTGCACTAAATATTCAATTAATTTTACTTTTTATTAGTAAGCAAGCAAGAAGAAGAAAAAAAATACAATGAAACACAAATAATAAAAACAAAATTGCAAACGTGCATTTATTGTATGCAGGCGTGCACTTAGACAGTTTACTGTACTGCAGCAACGTTGCAAGCAAATTTCACTTTTACCACATGCGCGGAAGCTGTTTGCATTAATTATTAATTTGTTAATAATTTTTTTTTATTTTCTTTTCTTTTCTTCTTGTTTTTGTTGGTGTTGTGTTGTGGTTGTTGTTATGATTATTGTTGTTGTTTTTGCACTCTTCACTGTGTCTATGTGCATATAAATAAATAATTTTTACATTGCTGCACTTAATTGCCACAGTAACGCAGAAAAAAAAAAAGCGCAACGAAACGAAACAAAACTAAAACACAATAGAAACAAAAAAAAAAAACAATTAAAGCAACAATAATATAAGTTATAAAAATTCAACGAGAGAAACAATAAAGTATAAAAGATCTTTTATTGCAAAGAAGCGAAGTTTTCAAGTTTGTTTCTTGCGCTTGTTTTTTTTATGCTTCTTAGTGCTGCTATGTTTTCTTGTTGTTGCTGTTGTTGTTGCTGTTGTTATTATTTTTGTTATTGTTATCTTCAATATTGTTGTTGTTATTGCAGCGACTGTTGTTGTTGTTATTATTATTATTGTAAAATGGGAAAGTTGATGTCGGCGCACCTTCACTGCACTTCACTTTACTTCACGTCACGTCACGTCAACTTCAGCTGCAGTCTCCGTCTTCGTCTTCGTCTTCGTCTCAGTCTCCGTCGCAGTCGCAGTCGCAGACTCAATCTGAAACGCAGCTTCTACACCACACGTCTGAGTTAAGTTGGCGTTGCACAGTTGCAGCCTCGCCTTTGCTTTTGCTTTTGCTTTTGCCTTTGCCTTTGACAGCGTCTGCGTCTGCGTCTGCTGCAGTCGCTGAATTTGCTTTTGCTTCGGCGTCGCTTTGCTTCGCTTCGCTTTGGCTTGACTTGGCTTTGGCTTTGGCTTTGATCTGTTCGTATCTTACTTTAAGTTTTGTGTTCGTTTTTGTTCTTGTAACAAATTTCACTGCGTTCCGCTTAATCTGATATAAATTTTCGTATGATATAATTCTGAAATCGAAATAAATAATCATGAGAATGCATATCAAAAAAAAAAAAAACAAAAACACAAAAAAAAGGAAATAAAAACCAAAACAAAATCAACAAAAAACAAAGAAAAAGAGAATTAATATGAACGAGAAGCAAGCAACAACACAAACAACAACATTAAAATGATTAATCTTTTGTTTTTCTTCAACGCTGAGAAACTTCTATTGCGTTCTATAACGAACAAAAAAAAAAAAAAAAAAACAAAATACAAAAAGCTAAAAAAAAAACACAAAACTGCAGTCAACAATAAATAAAAACAAAATAAACAGCTAAACAATTTTAAACTAACACTTTTGTGTCTCGAACGTTAGTTATTTAACGATAATGCACAATTGCGATAAAAAAAAGGTAACAAATTTTGTGTTTTAAAATGTTGAAGGCAAGAATTTCATTGCCAGCTGCCGCAGACACAGCGACGTTCAGCACGTGCTAATGGTCCAGCAATTGGCAACGAAGCTGCATAAGCACAACAAATAAAATAACAAAAGTCAAAATTTGTACAAATGTTGGACAGATACGATGTAAAACATTTCACGTGATTGCACCCTGGGCAACTGTTTGATAAACAGAAAACTCAATCAACCAACCAAACCATCAACTCATCAACCGACCCACTGCAGTCGCATGGCACACACACCTCTGCTAAACGACGAAAGTAGCCACGTGGGCTGATATAGAAACCGAATGCACAACGAACTTAAAACGTTCAAGAGATGTGAGTTAACAAAGTTAATTGTGGCGACATGCTCCAAATGCAACTTCAAGAGATTATCATACACGTATGCACAATGATTAGCTGGCGTGCACAAAGAAACCCACTACAAAATCCAAGGCAGTTGGAACCATAGGCTGAAGGTCACCTATTACTCTATGTATTAACTGGCTTAATGTCCAAAGGACATGGCAAATAAAATAAAAAAAATATTGCAAATACAGTAAGCTCTCCCAAATCGGGCAGCTCCCATGAATAAAAATGAACGCGACCGTCGGTGTCCGGTTATGAAAGATTTTTCTGTATACACATGCACATACATATATGTATATGCTATACGAATGAAAATCCCATTAATCGTTTATATAATGAGCTCATCAGCCAGCAAAATCAACCAAAATGAAAAAAAAAAAAAAAACAGAAAAAAGAGTAATAAAATAAAAACAAAATCGAAAGAAAAAAAAAAGATTGCAAAAAGTACCCGGAAATAATGATTATTTCAAATGCTGCTATGTAAATTACATAAAATCAACTTTCAGCTAAGTTAACTCGGTTACGTTATTTGTTTTACACACGACTTCGGCACGAAGAAGATTTAAAAATAAATCTATAATTATTAAAACAAAATAAAACGAAACAAAACAAAAATAATAACAATAAACCTTGTGAGAATATTTTGAATTGTTTAACTACAAACAAAAACAAAAAAAAAAAACAAATTAAGAAGCAAGAAAAAAGAACACTCGATGAATTTGTGGAATTAATAGCTTCTTCAATTATTACTGAATTGTCCCCCTGTACCCCTTCTCCCCTGCGGCTATTTCTGCTCTTGCGCTGTTGCGGTTGCTGCTGCTACAAGTCACAATACTATGAATAGCTGTAAATATTTTTTAATAAATCGTAGTAGCCGCAGTTGTTGTAATTATTTTTTCCCCCTCCTTATTATTATTATTGTTGTTGTTGTTGTAGTTGTCGTCACTAGTGAGTGAATATTTATTGACACGTTCTAAGTTGCGTTTTATTTTTGCGCTTAGAATATGTATTGGTATTTGTTTTGCTCCTCCTTTCTTTTTGTGTTAGCAATTAATTTTTGTTTTTATTTTTGTTTTTTGTTGTATTTATTTTTGTTTGTTTTTCAAATTGTTTTTTTATATGTTTTTTTTTTTCGATTTATAGTAGGTTCGCGTCTAAAGTAGTAAACTCGTCATGCATAATAAATAAACGTAAATAATTCAGTAATAGACGACACAGCGTGGCAAGTGTATTAAATGATTTTATATGCGTATTTTACAGCGGAACACTGCAAGCAGCGACTGCGTGTGAATACTTATATACATATATACATATGTACAATATATAGATCACTTCAATGCGTGCATAGAAGAGTCATTGCATGAGTACATACATATGTAGATACTCGTATATGTATGGAAAATGTTTTGTTTACGTAATTAATAATACATTTATTTGTCATTAGCCTGTCGGTTGTGTGCTCAGGATTTGCATTTATTTTTATATATGTACTGTATATAAACATATTTATCTACATATATAAGCCACCCAATAAATGCCAAAATATAATATAATTTAAATACAATTTAATGCTAAACACGCGCAATGACTCACTCACAATGCTTAAATCTAAAATCTAATTTAAAATTAATTATAGCAAATATGTGCTTAGATAGACGAAGTGTTTTTATTTTTATTTTTTTGTTGATATTATATTTCGCATCAAATTGTTGGCTTTACTATAATAGAATTACGCAGCCATTAGCTGGATACCGTGTGCTGCATGTTCTAATGTATACGGAACTTATTAAAAAATGCTTTTGCTAAATTCAAAATAATCAATATGACAAGTGCCAAGTGCAAAGCGATCGGTTTATTAACTTTTTGCAAGGGGATCGTCATTGTGACAAGTTATCGAATATGTTATAGTCAATGCAAAGCTCAAAAATCAAAATAGTCCCCGCCTTGTTAATTCTCGCTGAGATTTCAAATGGCATACTAAAGCCATGTTGGGCATATTTTTAATGTAATTTTAAAAATTTGCATAATTTTATCAATAGTGTGCAGCCCATAAAAAAAATGTCAAATACAGGCAAACCCATCAAGTTGGCCAAACAAATCTTAAGCCCAGAAAGGGCAACTTAAACAAGTTCTACTGTAGACTAAAACATTTGTTGACTGCCTATTAATGTCCACGATATTGACACATGCAATTTTACCGACTCAGCCGGGAATCACCATCAACCCAGGCTGCTGACTATGCAAATACGATATGTAAACAATTATGGCGAGCATGAGAGGCTTTGCGTATTTAAGCGCCACATCTGAATCTGAGCCTGCCCAAAATCGCAAGCCCTTAGCTACGTGCACAGAGAAATACAATAGTGCCACTGTGTGAAGTCACTTGATTCGCTGGCAGGCAGAACATGTAAACGAACAACATCAACAACATGCACACAAACACTGTATGCGAGACATGCGAGTAAGTTTTCAACAATATGCAACAAATTCAACACCATAAACCTGCGTCGCGCGCAGTCGCACCCATCACTAGTTGGTGCGAAACACGGAATCGTCTGAAAAATTCGTGTTTGGCCGCCCCACCCCACTGGCACGCATATACATAGCAAGGGTACAACAGCGACGCAAAAACGAAAACAAATCCACTGCATATTCAGTCGTTTTGTTTAGGTCTGCTTGCATGAGCATGAGTGCATGTGTATGCGTGTGCATGGCTGTGCTGGTGTATGTGTGCGGAGAAGACACTACTTTGCGAATGGCTCCGTTTACACAGCGCAGCGTATTGTTTATTTGCTTTTGGACTTATGATTATTTTAAGTCTTTGCTGACGGAAATGTAAGTAGCACACAAAGTGGACAATAACGACTCTCCAAGCAGGCAAGACCAGCATGTGTGAGGGGGTGAGGTACGCGTCTGCAATATAGGTAAGCAATTTATTTTAAGTATATTTAATGCTGCCTGATTTCGTTTTTATTGATTTTATTTTATTGCACAAAAGCATATTTACGCGTTTTATTTACTTTAACTCAATTTCGTTTTAATAAAAGCAACAACGGTCACGCCAACGGCGACGGCGACAATTGTTGGCGTCTACGTTGACAACAGCGGCGACGTTGTCAACTTCATAAAAAAAAAAAAATCAAAAACAAAAACAAAACAGAGAGAACAACAACAACGCGCATTAAATAAATAATAATATACGAAGCTATTCAGTACTCGTACCAACAAAACAAATGCCGCAGCAACTGTAGACAAGTGAAAATGGCACACGCAGCTCTCAGCAAAAGGCTCATCATGTGCTTTATACGTTTGCGCGTCTAGTCCACGCGCAGAGCAGCGGCGCGTTGACCTTCTAACCCGTTCCAGTTTCAATTGTTTGCACAGCAATAAGAACAAACAAAAAATGAACACAATATAAGCGCAAGCTTCGAATTTTGGAAACGAGCCAACAGCCGATAGCCGCACTGGCCAATGGCCATTCTGTGTACAATTGTTGTGCACTTGCAGGTGTGAAATTCGAGTTGCCTGGTATGGTGATGGACAACAACATGTTGCATCGTGCAGTAGCCATTTTGATTGACCTCACTTACATGCAATAGAAAAATACAAGAACAGCAGGGTTTTGGCTCTTATGTTCACTCAAGTACTGAGTGCTTTATTTAAGCTACTTATGCCCACATATGTATACGCATACGTCTAAGTTCATAAGTACGTGGTTTCATGCATAAAGATGCGACATTTATGACTTCTATTTAATTGTTATGGCTTTTTTTAATTTTCATTCTTTTAACGAAACTCGAATTAAACTGGTACATCAAAATTAATCTAACACAAATAAAAAAAAAATACAAAGAAACAATTTCCTTGAAAAAAAAACTGCTTAACATTTGGTTGTTTTATGATAACTTTTTTTCTTTAATTTTATTATTTTTCACTACTAAGCGGCTTAAAGTGGCCTAAGCCATACAGCATTTGCTTAGAAAAAAGGGGCATTTTTTTATCATTTGTTTTCTGATTTGAACGTGATTATCTATGTAAAGAATTGTAAAAGAAACTCTAGCTTAAAAAATGTATATAAAAATCCAGTAAAAAAAAACAAAAAAAAAACATCGCACATCAGAAGTGTATTATATAAATTTCTACCTTTATTCTGACATGATTCACCATATGCGGGCGGTGTAAGCACAAAGCACACCTTATGGAAAAAAAAACCTCAGTAAGTTGAATACCTGGAATTTTGCGCATATTTCGCTTCTTCAAAGAATGCTTGGGAAGTTTCTGACAAAGCGCGTGACGTCATTTGTCATGCAAGTTGAATTTCATTATCCTAAGTTAAAATCTTGAAAGACTGATTTTTAAACAAAAACATTGACCCTTTGTTTGACATACTCTTTCATTTTATCCGAATTTTTGTTTTTGGTGTGTAATATTCAAGAGAAATGCATTACATTTGCACTCCCAAAAAAAAAAAATAAAAACAAAAAATCCATTGTAACCCTTTTAAGCTGTGGCGCCTAGAATCACAATTGCACTAGATGCTTTAAAAACAACAACAAAACATAATTGAAACAACGTCAAACACAAACGTTAACTGCACACCACAGCACAAGAAGTCATTGTCTGCACAAATATAAAAAAGTGGTGTAAAAACAAAAACAGATATTCAAATAAACTAAAGTGCAACCACACGATTTTACTACAACAAAATACTTTGCAATTGTTGAATGTTGTAGCGGTATTTGAAAAACCAAATACGCAAGAAACGTATGCAAAATGTCAAACAAAAACACAATTACCTTGCATTTGTTTTTGTTTTTTGTTAACGGTTTTTTGTGTTACAATGCCATGTCGTTGCTGTTTCTGCTGTCAAAATAAAATACCTAGCAGACTGCTATACATTTTTAATATATATTTCTTTTTTTATTTTTGTATGACATTGTTTTGCATACATTTTTATTTCGCATTTATATTAATGTTGTTAACAGTTTTTACCTTCCGGTTGTTGCTTTTGTAGCTGCTGCTTATGTTGTTATTGTTGTTCTTTTTGTGGATTGTATTTTAAATAACAATAACACAAATAATAATTATTTAGTTGTTTTTAACTTTCGTTTGTTTGCTTTTTTCTAATTTAAGTTTTTGTACAATTTTGCACAGTAGTACGAACTTCTTCACATTATTTTATTTTTCGCGCGCTCAAATTGTTATTTGTTATTATTGCGCACTTGTCAATATAAAACAGAATTAAAAAAAAAAAAACAAAAATACACCGCTCAGCTAAGCAAAATAATTTAGGCACATCACATACGTTTATTGTGTTCAAATTTTTAAAACAACGTTGCCGTTGCGCGCGCTGCATCTACACCTGTCGACATTCGTTTATTAACTGACTTTAGTGTTGTGTAGTTCTCACCTAAACGAGCTACTCCGTTTGAGTGCGTTTGTAAAACCCACACACTCAAGCGGTTTTCACTCAATTTTCAAAACTCAAAGTTCCACTCAAGTGCACAAGTCAACTGCAATCACAAAGCAAAAAATGTAAATAAACTATGGTACAATACAAATGGATTTATATTCTTCATATGCTCTGTGAGATCAGAATCAAACATTTATACAATTATTAATTTTAAATTCAACGTCGATTTATGTTGCTTTAAAAGAACGGTGAACACACATAGGTTAAATGGATTTATATATGCTTCTCATTTGCACTTCCAACTCTTAAAGTCGTGGATTTTTCTCTCAAAATTAAATTATATGCTGTTCGAAAAGAAAATTCGTATTTCTAATTGCATAAAAAGGCTTACAATTGGCATATCGATATTCCTCTAAGAACATAGAGCGGTTTTCGGGTTTCGTTAAAAATGTATTTTCAAGACCATTTAAGCAGTGATAAACACCGTAGATTACTGACCAACGGAACAAATGTTGCACCAAGTCCCTTGGACGGACAATACAACCTCCGCATTCGGATGAGGTGACAACCACTCGTAACCTTATCCCCTCGCTACCCTAGCAGATGACATAGTTCTTTTTTCAACTGCCAGTGCTAGACAATGTTCTGCTTTCAGCACTAAAGACAAGCAAATTTAACTTGTCTGAGGCCAATGTTGCAATTCGCAACTACAGCATTTTGCTTGTTACTATGTAACAAATGTATGATATGCTGCATTTAACAAAAACAAATACCAAATCATTTGAGACTGAATACAATATTTCTTTCTTAGCGCAAGACAATACCATTCTTTGAGCTTTATTAGATATTAGCAGTAATATCGCAGACAAATCATTTTCACTATATCACTCATTATCAACAGGTTAAACTTTGTTTACTAGTGCGATTTCGCTCACACTACAACAGAATCGAGCGCAAGTTGAAGCGAATAAGCTATAGCATGCACTGGCAAACAGCTGTGCGACGCAGTTTAATGTATTGAAACAGCTGAGTGAACCTGCATTGCACTGTTGTTTCTCACTCGCACACATAGTGCTAATCTCATCTGACTTTTTGTTATGCCAACAAAATGTAAACAAATATTGCGTCATGGTTGTCAGGGTGACAAAAGTGCTCATGCTCATGCGTTTGCCGAGGAACTTACGTGAGCATAAACAAAGAAGGTTTCACGTTGTTCACTACTGCTTTTAGTGTTATTCGAAAACGAATAGGGTTGGCACAGCACGAAACCAACGTTCTTGTTATGATAATTAAAATTATACTCTACTGTATTATTATTATACTGGCGCAGTTGAAACTTTTGGGTATTACTCACCACTGGTTCAGTGCTGTTGATTAGGATTAGTGTAAATAAACATTGCGTCATGGTTGTCAGGGCGCTGAAATGTTTTTGCTCACAAAAATTCGGGGTTTTTTTGTTCGTGAGTATACACACATGAGCAAAAATAAGGACGGTTTTACGTTGTTCATGACTGCTTCACAGCTTCAGTGTTTTTTCTGCTCTTGCTTCTCACTCACACACGTACTATACTAAGTATTAAACTGAACAATCAAAATAAGCCAACTGCATTTATAATATAAATAAATATACGAGACGACGTTGATTTTACTTCCTCAGAAGAAAAGTTGAAAAGTCATAAACAATACATTAACAGTTATTTTATAAATATTGAAACATCGCATTAAATAATATAAAAAATTGTGAATATGTTAACCATTAATTAATAATAACGTAAATGCAAGACAACGCCAAGGAAATGTGGCTATAAACAGTTAACAGCTTACACCGCTCGCTGCTTGTTCGCAATTTGTTGTTTTTTGTGGAGTTTTTTTCTTTCTCACCGTTGTTGTTGTTGTAAGGTAACATATATTTCAACTTTTTGGTGTACTAGCCAAAAGAAAAAAAATATTTTTTTAATATTTACCCATTTATATAATATTATTTATAAGTTTGCATACAATGATTTACTATAATAATAATACACACATATCTATCTGTACATATGTTGACGCATTTTGCAAATTGTATGCAGCTAAAGTAAAATTAAACGAAAACAAATCGACCTACAAATTTTCAACATAGAATTCGTGTGCCCATTTTTATTGCTGTCGTTTTGCTGTTCATTTGTTGATGCACTCAGGTCTTGTCATTCTTCTGCGCGAAACATGTAAAATAAATAAAAATAATAAATATGCTTAGCAAATGGCCCAGAAGAAGTAGAAAAAAAATCAATGTCAGCAAATGTTGGTGTTGTTAGCGTTCGTTGGACAAACGGATACATGGTACAGGGTCATTTCTTACAGCAAAGAAGAATGAAAAATTATTTTCGCATTTTGGCTCTTAAGTATTATGCTGTAGTTCTGTTGCCATTCGTTTATTCCCATATTTTAATTTGCTTTTGTTGAATTTTCCTTTTTTGTATTCATCTTCTACAATTAATGCCTTTTTCATTTAATTTGCTGAAAAAAATATTTCGACTGTTTTCAAATGGCTTTGTTGGTTGCATCTTTTGTGCTCGCTGTGGCTGCTTAAATAAAGCAATTTTTATACATATGTATATATTTTAAATATGTAAAAATAGGAAGAGGTAATGGCAAAATTGAATTCATCGCAGCTATGCTTTGTTCTTTGTTAAACACATGCGCCGCTTATTGTGCACCATCAGGTTGACCAACAACGAAGATGTGCTAAAACTTTGGCGTTTCTTTGCCCGCTCAGTCGCTCACGAAACGGCGACCAAAGAAATGCTTTACGCCAAGAGTACCATTTGATGCTGCGTCCGTTTAACGGGTTTCACTTCGGCATAAAACGAGGACACGCATATAGCACAGCATACAGCACAGCATACAGCCTATGGCAGCAGACTATTGACGTTCTGCGCTAGTTACAAATGTCATGCTAAGCACACAGAACCTGCCCACATACCCACCACAGCTTGGCGCAGTCCAATTGCAATTTGTCTTGCTAAGCGATTTTTTTTACCTGTTGCCTGCAGCTGTTTTTTTTTTTCGATATATTAATACTTTTTTTTTCTTTAAATTCGCCTATCTTATCGTAACTCTTTATGTTGTTGTTTATATTGTTGGGTATATACATTTTTTTTTTTTTACTCTGCATTAAGTTGTGGCTAATAATATTTGCAAACTACTGGGACACAAAAATAAACAAACAAAAACACAGCAACAACAGCTAAACGAAGACACAGCGCTTTGCACAGCTTCGTGCGATAGGTTCGGCTTCCTTCGGCTTTACCATAGTTTCGCTTGCTTTGGGCTACTTGCATGCAATTGGTTGTCGTCATCAATGTCACGCACCTGTGCAAGGGGTTCGCATATGCTAGAACAAAAAAAAAAAAAACAACGAAAAACAACAGACAAAAAAAGTGAAAAGAAAAAAGCACCAAAGCACAGCGCGTCCATTAATTTTTGTTTCCTAAATTCGAGAATAGCCTTTGCTTTTGCCATTTTTTAATTCAAATTTTTGAAAACGAAGTATGTAGTTTATTGATTGACGTGTGTTTATTTTTTATATGAACATTGATTTTGTCTGCTGCAGTGTGAGTGGGAGTAGCCAAATCGTAAAAAAGCAGCCTGCCTGCACGCCCGATTGCCCACCTGCCAACTAGTCGACAAGATGGGCCACGCAGCGCAGGATTGGTATCAACGCAGCGTTTTTCGCAGCGTCTACAACAATGATTACTTTGGCAGTCACACCGCTCAGCGCAACCTTGAAGTGAGCTGTAAAGGTAAGTGACGCACTTGACTTTTGGGCAGAGTTTTTAAGACAACTAAACTTCCGATGCACTTGTTGCCCATGGCAGATTCTGCTGATTTTGTACGCCGCCTGGGACTGCTACGCAAACTTAACGTGCACGAGGGATGCGTGAATTCGCTGCATTGGAGCAGCACCGGCGAATACCTGCTCTCGGGCTCTGATGATCAGTACATTGCCATTACAAATCCGCACACGAACCGTGTGCTGCTCAAATATAAGACGGCGCACAATGTGAATATCTTCAGCTGCCGTTTTATGCCGCACACCAACGATCATGCCGTCGTCTCATGTTCCGGCGACGGCGTTGTGCTGCACACG
Source organism: Stegana nigrithorax (assembly GCA_037044495.1). Lineage (NCBI taxonomy): Eukaryota > Metazoa > Arthropoda > Insecta > Diptera > Drosophilidae > Stegana > Stegana nigrithorax. The sequence continues at coordinate 175,255 of JBAMBQ010004804.1, forward strand.
GAGTTCCTGGCACCATACGCGCACCGCTTGACTAAGACGTCATCGATGAATGGCTACGTAGCGGAACGCAGCGAGCAGGACGTGAGGGAAAACTACTTCTCGTGCCATAAGACTGGCACCGCCTACGATGTGCTGCCGCTGACTAATGAGCCGCGTTGCTTTCTTAGCTGCGGCGAGGACGGTACGGTGCGATTTTACGATCTTCGCTGCATGTCACGTTGCAATGAGCGACACTGCCGTCGCAACATGCTCGTGCTCAGTCCATCGGCAGTGAATGCCATGGACGTGGCGCCCATTAATTATCAGATGTTGGCCATTGGCTGCGCCGATTCGATTGTGCGTGTCTACGATAGACGCAAGCTGGCGGTGATCGATGATGTCAGCATGACTGTCAATGAACAGACCCTGCCGCTGAAATCTTATCCAATACCAGCACCCGCAGAACGAAGGCTCTATCGCACCACTTGCGTCAAGTTCAGTCCAGACGAGTCTGAGCTATTGGTAAGCTATTCATCGGATTACCTGTACCTGTACGACATGCGACATGAGGGCTTCGATGCGGTCAAACTGTTTGCCAGTGGCAAGTATATGACGAAAATGTCGCGAAATCATCGTTGCATCGGCGGCGGCAGTGGCGGCGCCAGCCGTGCTGGCCCACGTCTACGTTTGCGCGGCGATTGGTCAGATACGGGCCCATATGCGCGACCCGAGGCAGAAACACGTGAGCGACTCGAAATCGGACAGGTGCGTCCACCACTACAGGCAAATGTGATGGGTCGCATTGCGGATGTGATATCGCGTATGCTTAGTGATCCAAGCATGCGCATGGGCCTAGCCAACATGGATACCGAGGCTCCCGTACTGGCACTAGCTCCGCCAACCAATGCTGCGAGTACTTCAAACGCAATACCACCATTGTCGCCATCACCACCACCGCCAAGGCGGAATGCGCAGAGCACGAGCCGCTGGCGACGTGCTATACGGCATACCATCGGTGGGCTGGTGCCGGCGACAACACAAAGCGAAGCTTCGCAAGCAGCTAGCGGCACCGAAACTGCTACGACAACAGCAGCAGCGGCGATAACGATGCATACATCAACGCCAACAACAACAACAACAACCACAACTGATATGTCAATCGGCACAACAACTAGTCGAGCCGTGGCCGCAACCGTCAAGCAGCCAGTTACCGATGCCAGTAAGTATGCCTCTGATATAACTGACAGCTGCAGTCTGTGTGTGAGTGTGTAAGTTCTAATTAAGAGATTTCTCTTCTCCCCATATACTAGGCATGAGCGAGGAATCCAATGAATCAGGCTCGCTGTCACCGTCAATGGTTGAACCCGCCACAGATAATATGCCCATGGATATTGAAATAGCATCGCCATCGCCAGCGCCGCAGCGGATCAATTCAATAGCAGGAATATGCACGCCAACGTCGACAGCGTCAACATCCAAAAGTAACGCAGAGGAGGATCAGAGCTACGTGCGCATGAAGTTCTGCGGGCATCGCAATTCACGCACCATGATAAAGTCTGCCTGCTTCTGGGGTCATCGCTACATTATGTCTGGTTCGGATTGTGGTCACATCTTCGTGTGGGAGCGAGAGACCGGCAAATTGGTCAAACTACTTGAGGCTGACTATCATGTTGTCAACCGTGTGGTGCCGCATCCGCATTTGCCGTATCTCATTAGTTCGGGCATTGACTATGACATCAAGCTGTGGGCACCGGTCGATAACGACAGTCAGTTCGATCAGGAGGCTGCCGATGTCGTAAATTACTCATTAGCATGCAAAAAACCCAAATATTTATTTTATTATTTTTTCCCCCTTGTAGATTATGCGTCGTAATGCCATTATGCTACAAGAGACTATGGACACCATAACGGTGCCAGCGCCAATGCTGATACGTCTGCTCACAGGCATACACTCGTTGCGCAATCGAAATCGTGACCTCTTCATGCGGCGCGCCACCACCGACGAGACGTTAACCACAAGTGGCAATGGCTCTGGCACGGATGCCGAAGCCGAAGCAGAAGCCGATACTGATGCAGATACGCCATAAAAAAAAAAGAAAATTAAAAAAAAAAAACCAGCGCCCTGGCCATATTTTCACTCCATGCGCTTTAACTAATGTATACAAATATATAATCTATACATTTTTTTTTTTTTATTTAATATTAGTTAAACAAAACAACACATGCGATGTCTTGTTGTTGTTTTGCAGCTTTGATGACGTGATGTCCAGTGTCCATTGTGGCTCTATGAAGAAAAAAACAAAACCAAAAAAAAAAAACCAAGAACTAAATGTAATTTAGACACATTGCTTTACTATTGTATTACAACAAACACATTAGAAAAAAAAACTACCAAAAAAAAATGGAAAAAAGTAAATCAAATGACTACAAAAATTACAATTATTTCTTTTATTGTTCTCCATTGTTCAGTCTTCTACATTTGCAGCAGATACTTCTGCTGATCCACGTTTTCGCCGTTCATTAGATATGCATTGATGTACATCTGCGAGAGTACGCGCACATTGTGTGCCTTGAGGAAGTTGAAGTCCTGCAGTGAGAGCGGCGCCTTGCGCATGTCGACAAAACAATGCGTAGCCGTTGACGTGGCCAAATTGAGGCTAAACGGCGCTTTGGCATCGATAACGACGCCTCCGCCGGCACGCAACACCGTCTTGATGGCATCGGTACTCCGTTCCGATATGCTGATTAGCACATGGAAGCCATCGAAGGCGCCTCCATTACGCGCTCGCAACTCGATGCGCCAACGATGCGAAGCCGCCGCCAGCACTTGTTCTTCTGCGGAGAGTGTGGGCAGGTTGAGTGCCTTGGCATTACCCCACTCGAAGAGCTCTTCATCGATGAATGCATCATGTGCTGCGCACTCCTCGATGTACTTGGTGCTGAGCACCCACTTGCCGGAGGCAATGCTGGCGAGCATTTTCTCGGCGCGATTCGGAATCTCGCAGATGAAGTGCGTGCAGCTCGCATCGTAATTTGCCAGATTTGCGCAGACCTGCCAACGATTGAGTTTGTGTTACTTATTGTCAATTTACTATGTTTTGTTACTCACCTCACCGCCCAGCTGCGTTATCTTGTCGATCAAATCCTGTCGTTTGTCATCCGGGCACGAGATGCTAAAGCGTGGCTTGCCTTGATACTGCATCGGTGCAAGCGAGAGGCGTGTGCGTCGACGCGCACTACAATCACCGGGATCCCGCCAATCGACCATATGCTCGGTGCCCACGCCGAACTGCTCCGATTCGAATCTCTGCACATAGTGCCCCTGCGTGTCCAAGTCACTGTCTATGTCCTCACGATCGCTGTGCGTGCGCTTGACACTTGCGCGACGTGATTGGCAACTTTTCAGATATTCCTGTATGCGTTGCAATTCTGGCGAGGATGTGGCCGCTGCGGCTGCAGCTTTTGTTGTTGTTGTTGTGTCATTAGTGCGCGCCGCAGCTGTAGCAGATGCATTACTTGTGCCATGCGCCGTCTCCTCGAAACTGATCTTATCGAAATTTATGGTGCTTCTACCCAAAGAGGCCCGCTGCCCCATGCCACTGGTGCTGGCATCGGTGGGACTCTGCGTACTCGGCACAAATGTATCCGATGTATTGGCGCTACTGTTCCCGGGTGTACGCGCTGTGATCGTTGAGTGGTTAAGCGCAAACAAGCTGCGACCCACATTGGAGCTCGACTTGCGCTGTATGGGGGTCGCGTCGTCAACATTTACAGGTGTCATCTTTGGCGTGACCTTTGAACTTGTTGTTGCTGGTGTCCTTGCTGGCACCGACTTATTCTTAAGATCTTCTGCGCTCTTTGCTGGCTTTACCGAACGTTCATATATAGGTTCGGGTTCATCAGGATCGATGCCATCGTATTTGATGCCCAGTTTTTCACATGTGGCGCGCATCACACGGCGCCGCATCACATCCATAGGCGTGACCGGTTTTGGTTTCTTCATCGGCAAACGCCAGCAACGCTCAAAGTAATCGGCCATCCGCTTCTGAAACTCCGGTGTCCGACAGAAATCGGGTATGCCAACGGGCGTACGGACCTTGCCGTTGATGGGCGTACACGCCTGCCGCCGTATGCGCTCTAGCTCGGGCGTCTGATTGCGTCGCATCTCTTCGATGAGTTCGCGCACGCATTGCCGAGCATCCTCATTGTCCAGCTTCGCGGCGATGTCATCCATGAAATCGAACTTGTAGCTTGCGCGTCCAAAATTATTGATGGGCGTATGCGGTGAATCTGGCGGCGTATTGTCACCGCCCGGCGTTGACTTGCGCGAAGTTGCACCGCCGCTGGAACTACCCACCAGTTCGGTAACACGTTTATTACGTAGTGGCGTTATATCCTCCGCAATATGGTGCACACGTGCCGCAGCCGACGTGCTCGGCATGTCCTCGGCCAGCTCACGCATATTCTCCACCGGTACGTCCACAGTGTCTATGGCGTTGTCGTTTATTGGCTTGGCCAAGGTTGGCTTGGGCAGCGTGAGTGGTGACGGTGGAAAATCATGCACGCTGTTGCCCACCAGATGCTCGCGATACGCAAGCTTCTTGCCTGTAATGGCACACTGTACTAGCCACTGTGCATTGACCACCGGATAGCCCCACTTAATGGCGCCCTCGTATTTGGAGCCCTCGGCCGCGCTGCAGACCAGCAGCGGTTTCTCCTTCTTCATGAAGTTTTTGTTGACGTTGGCGCCCAGCAGCTGCGCAATGGAATCGATGAAATCACGCTCCATGCCGCTATACAGCGAGACAACAACTGTCATGCCAGTCAACGGTTTGCTGTCCGCCGTGTGCGGTATATGCTTGTGGTAATACTCAATGAGCACCAGCTGATTCGCCTTCATACAGCACTCCTGCAAGGTTTTGAATACAGTCGAGTGGAATTATTGAAATATATGCAGCAGCTACTTACCACATACAACTCGGTGACAATATGCCGCGCCTTTACAGGCAGCTGCGAGGCGTCCAGAGTGCGCTCGAACGAGACGATGGCATAGTCGACAGGATCACTGAACGTCTGCGGCACAATGTTCCCGTGTGCGGCCTCGCATTCGCTAACCATTTGTGTGTAGTAATCACCAACGAAATGTGTCTCCTCAACATAGATGGAGGCGCCTTGGAAATAGTCCAACTTCTCTAGATCTATGTTGCTGAAGTCGTCTAAGACCGTGGGAATTGCCGGTGCAGCAGCGGAACCGACATCGCCGCAATGCAGCTGCGTGGATGTGGCTACTGGCACTGATGTGGCTAAGTCTGGTGTTGCCGGTGGCAGTGGCACACCTGCCGCCTCTAAATGCTCTTGCGAGTACTGTGCAATAAGATTGTTCTCTTCATGATCCAAGGGCACCGTTGTGGAATTAGCCACGGGCGTTATTGTTGCAATGGATTCATCTACGGCAGTTGCCGGCGATCCTTCCTTGCCGAAGCCGAAGAGCTTTTTCCTGATCGGCTTGTCTGGCTGCTTGAAGCTGTGATTCATGGAGCGCAGCGTGCGCTTACTCGATGGCGAGGGCACATCCGGTTCGCAAGACGTCGGCAATGGCACACGATAGGCGGCCTCGCTCACGACGTGCCCCGTCTTGATGCTCTCTAGCAGCCAATCCAGACGCACGATATGCACGCTGGACACCAGGCCGACCCGTTGCCATTCACGAAACTCACTGTCCTCCAGCTGACCAACAATGATGTGCGTCACGTCGTCGTTTGGTTCGTCATAACGCGTTGCTCCTCCGGCATTCAAAATGCGATGCAATTTCTCGCGTTCCTCGGCTATGAAGCCGCTCAAATAAATGCAGCAACCGTCGAGAAAGTTGCCCGCCTTCTTTGCCATCCGCATGCTGATCTCATCATAAGCATTGCGATAGTGTGTGCCAGCGCTGGACGCGGTCGTGGCCTTGCGTAGCAGATCCTTGGATGATTTAGGCTTCGGTGCTGCGAATGTGTCATTGGCAGTGCTCGCCGCCGAGGCATTAAGTGAGCTGGTCGTCTCGTTCACCGCGCTCAGATAGCTGTACATGCGCGGCCCTCCCGATGCGTGGCTAATACGTGAGATCTCGGCAAGCTGCGTTTGATCACCCGCACCCAGCTGCGTTACAGACAATGCCTTGGTCGGTGTCGAGACCTCTTTGCGCGCACGCACCATATACTCCTTGGTGGGCAAGGCATATCCCTTTTGCTCACTGTCGAAGATCCACTCCGGCATCAATATCTCCTTGTTAAAATGCAAGGCGGCCTTGTACTTATCCGAGTTGGTCTTGCTCGGCTCCGTAATGACAATGTCGACATGCTGCGAGCGGAAGGCGCGATGGTAGGTGCCTCCGTTTTCATTGACAATGCGCATCACCTTGTTCTTGCGATCGCTGTCCAAGCCCGTGCAGGTTATGTTGGCACCAAAAAATATCGGCAAACGGTATTTACCGAACTCAGCATCTGTGGCGCAGACATCTATTATTTCATCGCCACTGCGACTGCTGCTGCTACCGTTGCTGATGCCGCTGCTGCCATTAGTTATGCCGCTGCTTCGCTCCCACACGTGCTGGACCCAATCCACATGCATTACTGGTATGCCCCGAAGCGTCGCATGTTCGTACTTTTTCGACTTGATGCTGTTCGATATGAGATGTGTAATCTGCTTTCCCAAGTTCTGGAAATACACTCCACCCATCCATTTGATAAGCGTGCCTATACGCTCTTTTTCCGCGGGCGTTATGCTCGACGCTGAGATACACAGACCGCGCATTGCCGTCGTGTAGATGGGATTTGATCCCGGCGGTATGAGCTCACATTTACTCAGGCAAGTGAGTATGCACGGTGGTCCAACTATAAGGCATTGCGCCTGCTGCAATTGGTTGAAGAAATCGCCATCGAAGCGATCCAAGATAAAGACATCTTTCTTGGTAAGCTGCCCGGACGCAATGAGCGCGTAGCCCTCGCTGGCCTTAATTTGGCGTATGTTTTCTTCGGGTACATGGCTACGCAAAATCGACAAAGACTTGGCAAAGTTATCTGCCACAATTTCGTTTTTTCCAGCGGCAGGCGAGCTGGTCGTCGATACAAAGTACGCGTGTATGGTATGATCTAAACTCATTGTTTTCTTATTGGGCAAAAAAATTTTATTTAATTATTAAGTTAATGTCAGTACGTGTCTTGTTTTATAAATCTTGTTTTTTTTTTGCCACTACTAAACTTAGCAAAACTAATTACTACTACTAAATTACTAAATACCGCGCGCGTACGCACTGCTTCTTCTTCGTTTTCGGCTTCGCCGTTTACATTTGGCATTTCAAACTTTTTGCAGCGCGTTTTTCACTAAGTTGCGCAATGTGGCAACGACATAGCTGCATAGGTGACAAATATGCATTCAGTAAGACAACACTAGCATAGAAAAAGAGTTTTCAGAGCACGGAAACTGTTACATCTCATTCGTGCACTAGCCTATAGTTGTGCGTTCTCTGTTCTTCTTGCGGAACTACCCGTAGTAAGCTGGCCCATTTTGTTGTTGTCACAATCAACTTCGTTGTAATTGTTATTGTTCGAATTAGGTATATTTCACAAAACGTTGTTGCTTTTTAAACTGTTTATAAATTCATAAACCCGTTTTCGATTTCCAGCAAATGTATTTAAATGTAATTACGTAGAGCAAACAACGGCAACATTCTGTGACGTGTGTTCGTGAAAAATCATTAGGCGCAGTTTAATTACACTGTCAGCCAAAAAAAAAAAAAGAAAATAAAGAAATGGGTAATTTTATGAGCAGACAAAATTCAGCTGTCGAGGAGGCAGATCAAACGGCATTACACGCCTATAAATATCCTCCGCGTGTAGGTAACTTCTTTGGAACGCATTTCATTATGGGCGGTGAACGTTTCGATACGCCACAGCCAGAGTCGTATCTTTTTGGTGAAAATGCCGATCTGAATTTCTTGGGCAATCGTCCTACAGCGTTTCCTTATCCGCCGCCGCAAGCGAACGAGCCAACAAAAACGCTGAAGAGCCTGGTGAACATACGTAAAGAGTCGGTGCGTTTTGTGCGCATACCACAGGAGAAGAAACTGAGTTGCAGCAGCATCAGCGTTAGCGGTGTTGAAAGTCTGCACGGCGATGCAGTTGTTCTGCAAACAACAGATGATGAGGAGACCGAGGTGGAAGTTGTGGATGGTAATGTACTCTGTGACATGATTAGTGGCAGTGTCGAGGCAGTAGTTCCACCCTGTTCGTATAATATTGAGTTCACCTTTGACTCGGATGCTAAATGCGCAATAACCATTTACTATTTCTGTGCGGAGGAGGTGAGCCCGAGTGGCGTCACACTTGTGCCACGTGACGGACTAACATCGGAAACATACCACTATGATAAGGGCATCAATCAGTATTTCTCGCAGCCAAGTCACATATTTAAGCCACAACTAATACCGGAAGACGATCTGATATACACTCCGGGCAGGGAACAATATCCGGTGGCCATACACTGTGTCGTCGAGGAGGGTAACGATGAGTGCCGCCAATCCCATACGACTGTTTGTGTTATCGATCACCATCCGGAGAACAACAGCTATGTGCTGCGCGCGCTCAAGCAAAAGCTTTTCGTTGACGGTTTATGTTATCTGCTGCAGGAAATCTACGGTATTGAGAACAAAGTAAGTCGCACGCCAACGGCGTCAGTAATTAGATATGATATTTATGACCTTCATTGCAGGCGGTAAACAAATCCTCCATAGACGAGGAAATCGACGATCACGGCAGTGAATGCGTGATTTGCATGAGTGAGACGCGTGACACGCTAATACTGCCTTGCCGACATCTGTGTCTTTGTAATTCATGTGCGGATTCGCTGCGTTATCAGGCCAACAACTGTCCAATTTGTCGTGCCCCTTTTCGTGCGCTGCTGCAGATACGCGCCGTGCAGAAGGGCGTGAGCACGCATGTGCTGCATCAGAACACGCCAACATCAGCAGCTGGCGGCGAGACAGCCGCCTGCGATGTTCCGCCTGGCTATGTGCCCGTGTCGCTGATCGAAGCACTCAACGGACCACCACAGTATGTGGGTCGCACAAGGTAAGCCTTTACCGTTAATACTTTAGATTTCTGTGTGTAACGGTTGCTAATTTCGTGTGCAGAACCGCTGACAACGATGTCACTGACTGCGTCACAACGACGATTAGTGGCAGTGTCGACAATAACAAAGCAACATCACCGATTAAGCCCAGCAGTCAACGACGGCCGAAGATCAAGAAGAACGCCTCGACATGCACGAGCACCAATGAACTTGCCACAACCACAAACACGTCAACCAACACGACCCCAGCAAATGGCAACAACGCGACGCTGTCCGTTGTAGAAATCGAAAGTGATCCGAAAAAAGCATCGCCAACATCTTCGCCCGGCTCTGCTAATTCATCGCAGGCAAGCAACGATAAGCACATACCGTTGGTACAGGACAAACTGCAGATTGTCAATGAACGCCACAGTCTAAAGCTGCCGAAGCAAACACGCCTCTCTAGTGGCAATGGCACACACGATAGCAACACTGCTGCCGACGATCACGATGACGATGACAGTGAAAACGAAAAACTATCGCCGTTGCTCTCACCTGGCAGCAAGTCCAAGACGTCCCTGCCACAGTCAGCTAAGACCCTGAAACAAGTGGTTGCCGACCTGAACGTCGATGGCGACGATACAACTGGCGGACGCGATGTTGTTGATGGTCTGGACATAGGCACTCGTGACACTGGCGCCGACAGCGGCGGCGATGGTCCACTGCTGGCCGAAACAAAACAGCTGCGCAGCACATCAATAAAGAAACCAAAACGACCTGATCTACATGCGCATGCATCGTCCGCAGTAACTGGAAAACCAGAGACCGGCATTGGGCTCAATTCGAGCGGCAGCGATACAGCAGCATGTCTGAACGCTGATGATTCCGACTACTACACGCCCGAGGACACACAAAATTCAATATTAAGTCCACTCTGCCCGCCAGCCGAGCGTGCCAAAAGCGGCGACCCATTGTGCAGCAGCAGCAGCATGGGCGGCGGCATAAGTAGCAGCGCTGTTGGCGGTAGCAGCCACAGTGTTGGTGGCCACAAGGCCAATGCGATTGGTGTCAGTGTTGGCGGCGGTGTCGTTGTCGGTTTCAGCAGCGCCAGCAACTTAGGCAAAAAGAATCTACATAAGAAGTCAACATCAGTGGGCAATATTGTGGGTCCCGGCGGTGGTGGCGGCAGTGGTGCTGTGGTCGACCTAAAGTGCAATAATGTCAGCTCGTTACCAGGCAAGTGCACATTGCTAATGGCATTCTCATAATCTAAACTGGCTTCGTATTAATTGCGCTTGCGCCTCTGCTTACAGATATGCTGGATAGTCCGATCAGCGGCAACTCGGCCTCCACGCGCAGTTCCAGTGACAGCTACTCATCGAGTTCATCGACAAAGCAACTGCTCAGCTCTAATCCGACAACGGCAGCGGCGAATATCATTGTCGACGACAAGACCGCTTTGCAGAATGCAGTCAACGTTTGAGAAATGAGAATGGCAACGGCAAAGGCACGTTCAATTGCCGTTTGACTAAAATTCATGTACATCATACACGTATTATATGTGTGTGTGTGTGTGTGGGTGTGTGAACAGTAATTAATTAATTTACATGAATAATATGACTACTACTTAAATATAATTTAATGTTGTATGCTTATGCACTGTGTCACAAATATCGCTGCGAGCCAAAACACGATGTAAGCCATTCCCGCTACAAGAATCTTCGGATGCCGTTACACTAACTGCGCCTGCATCGGCAGTTTGTCTTATATATTACCATCAAATCAAATACTTGGCTTAGGCGAAATATACACAATGGAAAATTATATTTATATATATTTAACATATGTAGACGGCTATGTAATGTTGTATTGAAGGCATTCCCGTTTAATAAAGTAAAATGAGCTAATCGATTTATATATAGTCTTTCACGTAGTCACCTGATTTTACGGGTTAATGTGTTGACCCTTGCCAGCATTTCTTCTGACGGACAAACCGAAATTTATTATTAATCGAAGTTTCGGCAGCATTTGCCCTAACATAACTTCGATGACCACATTCCCATATGATCGGTTCTGTGTGGGACCCAAAAGCATTGCAAGCAAATAGATTGGCTAAACAAATCAATCTCAATAGATGCATGGACAATATCTCCAAACTTAACAGCCACAACCTATCTAATGGGTTAATCAATCAAATTACTGTTTGAAAAATGGTTGCCCAAATTTTTGCTTCCCAAGATTTCATCGCTTTTTACGCAGTTATCAACCGGCTCCAATTTATCCAAATAGAGAAACCGAAAGGTTGGCTCGTTTACATATTTTATTGATTGGAAAACGTTTTTCAGCTATATGTATATATTTTTTTTTTTATTTTCTTTTTACTTTTTGGGTTTGTGTTACACAATAAGGAATATTTAGTTGCAATACGCGTTATATAGAATATATATGGTGTATATTTATTTATCAATAAGTGTTTATACTTTAAGTTATCGAAAAATAGTTATACTTCTTTTTTTTTTCGTTTCTTGTTGCTTTTACTTGTTTTTAACAATCATTTTAAATACAATAGCAAGTATTACAAAAAAAATAACATGAAGCTTTGCACGCCTTAGCTTTGCCTTATTGCTTTTTTAATCGATTGCTATTGTGTAGCTGCTGCATGTTTGAGTATTTTATTAAATTGGAAGCATTATATAAAAATTATTATTTATTAATGAAAAAATAATAACGATTTAAAAAGCATAATTATGCGATTTTTCGATTCACAAAAATAACTACAGCAATGAAAATGATTTAAACAATTGACATTTACAAAAAAAAAAAAAAAAAAAACGCGAATTGGACACACACACATGACATTCACATGTGGCCTGTATGAACGTAAGATACAAAGAAATGTGTGTAGGATGCATATCCTAGATGCCGTTGAAGAAAGCTGTGGCCTTCAGGCAGGCTGCCTTAACAAAATTGACAAAAATAAATATGCTTAAACTAACTACGTAGACACAGACAATAATTTAAGGTATGTTTAAATTAATACATAATAATGGTAATAATTTTCTAATTGCTGCGTACACTAATATTAAATAACAATTTTTAAAATAAAAAAAAATTACAAAAAGAATGAGGGGAAAAAAACGAAACGAAACGCAAGGCATATGAGGCGCACAACGCTATTGACTGTTTCTTTTTTCTTCTTCTTCTTTTTTGGCACGGTACTACGTTTACTAGTCGAAGTAGTCCATGGTCTTGATGAATTTTACAACCGAACCGAATAGTGTCCAATGAAACTGCGCTTCGCCATTCAGTTTTTCGCCAATGAAGCAAGTGATATACTCGATAGTCGACAGCAAGAAGGGCGGATTGGCCTGAAAAAGCATAGACAAGAGACATGAAAAGAAAAGAAAATACAAATAAGAGTCAAAATAGCTCTTCCAAGTAAGAATAGTTTACCATAATGACAACGTAGATGAGCACAGGTAGCACATCATCTGCAGCCGGTACTCGTCCGCTGGACATCTGCAGCAAGCTCATAATGCTCGAAATGCATCTGCAAACAATAATAATAACAATGAGTGTGAGTGAGTCAGAAAAAGAGAGAGAGAGAGAGAGAGAGAGAGAGAGAGAGAGGGAGAGAAAATGAAATAGAGAGTGCAGCATTACCTGATAACACAATCGAGCTTCTCACGAGGCGTCTTATATGCCGATATATAACAAAGTTGTTGTTGCGCAAACGTCCAAGGTGCCTCGGCCAAAAACTCCTGTGGTATGCAGAGTGCCGGATGCGAGGGGCAGATTATGCGTTGCAATTTGCTTATATGATCCGATAGTACGCTAAACAGCCGATAGGCGGGGCAGACACAGAGGGAGATAAACATTAGCAAATCTTCATATCATTTAAGGCCAATGCGGCAATGCAGCCTGCACTTACGTGTCGCGCAATAGATCGGCATCATCGTTCGGGAACATGACCTGCTGATACATGCGCTGCAGCAATATGCGTTCGATGGCATTGCGCGCCTCTTCCGTTTGCCACTCGGGTGCACCATGCAACAGTCCGCTGCCGGCGAGTTGCAGCTCCTCCATTAGATTCTCAACGAATTCCTCGATGAGTTCGATCTTGTCATCGGATAGCGTGAGACGCGCGAATTCCGTTTGGAATGTTTCGATTTTCGCTTGACACTTCTCCAGATACCGCCGCACGCAGACATGCATCAGATAGCGATTGCACGTGGTGCTCTCACTGCGTAAACGTCGCTCGAACTGCTCCAGATTCTCCATGACGAGTAGCAGGTTCTGCTGATAGCGCATCAGATACTGCAAATAGTTCTGCCGTTTCTGTATGTCGTGCTGCAGTTCGTTCAGCAGCTGCGCATGCTGTTTCGGCTCGAGCGTTGCGATGCAGCGTATCGCCTCGGAGACGTACGAGATCTGTTGGAAGTTATGCAGATTGATCGCCTGCGCGAGTTGGATTTGCAAATAGGTTTGCAGTGGCGATGCATTGATGTGCTGCATATGTGTTTAAGGGGGCAAAAATGAGGAAATGGAAACGGAAATGGTGATTAGTGTTGAATAGTTGATCGATCATCAAACGGGAACATGTTTACTTACAGTTGTCTGTCGGAAGTCACCGCTGTGCAGATCAGTCTTTGAGAGTACGGTGCGTATTTTCTTCTTGATAATGCCAAAGGCAAGCGTCTTGTCATGCTGCAGTGCATGTGGCAGTCTATGTGCGAGATGGGCAGGAGTTAATGTTAATTCAAATCTGATTAATGGCCATCGTAGATGCGACTTACTTGGCTTCGGTTTTCACTGTATTGTTGTTATTGTTGTTGTTATTATTATTATTATTATTGTGACGATTCGTTGACAGCAAAAGGCCAGCACCATTGCTAGTGGAATCGGAATTAGTTGCCTCACTCGAGGTGCTCACTTTGCGTCGATATTTGGCCAATATCTCTTCGCTGATATCACAGAAGGTGGCCGCAGCACTGCGACCGCCACCAACGCCGCTCATCAAATCCAGCGACACCTCCGCAGAGTTCGGATTGAAGGAGACACTGCGATTGCCGGCCGAGGGCGCGAATTGCTCAGCGGCCAAACTGCTCGACGGATTGCCGCCAACATGACGATATGCTTTATTGCTGCGTCGATGTTTAAATATTCCTTGCTTTAGTTTATTGAAGATGCCAGACTGGCCCGGTCCGCTTCCAGCACCACCATTGCCGTTGCTGCCGCCGCCATTGCCGGTGTCATGCATGCGTAGACCGCGTGCCGCTCGTATGCTGCCATTGCTGCTCATCTTGTCGGCGGATGCATCGAAGCTAATGCTCTTCGGTATGGCGCCCGTGGACTTTGTCGGCTTCTGTGGTTGTGCCACGCAACTGGAGCTGGGGACGACGCTAGTGTGTGACACGGATAGTGGCGACACAGTGCCGGCCAATTTATGCACGGTGCTGACATTCGCCACGTAGTGTGTGTCCTCGTTCAGCTGCAGTTGCTCGGCTTTGGCACACAGGGAGAGCAGCTCCTGTTGTTTATCGTCATCTGTTTGCGACGTCGTTGTCGCCGCTTTAGTCATGGACAACGCTGACTGTTGCCCGGCTGCTGTGCCAATCGCGTTGCTTGTGGTGGGCAATGCCGAAACACGCTTGGGTATATTCACATCCAGCATAATCTCATGATTCTCATAGTTCAGACTCTGATGGCGACGCAACGAGGGCGTTAGTCGACTGCCAGAAGATTCGTTGCCATGCTGGCCGTCAGCCTTGAGTGCCATAATGCCATTGCGGCGGCCATCATCGCCCGCATTGCGCTGCTCCATGCTAATGCGACGATGCTCAACGGCATCTATGCCATCTGCGCCACTGCCTCCAAAAAAGTCCGCCAAATGCTTTTGCGGCTTTGTAAAACCGTCAATACCGTTCTCATTGCCACAGCCAGCGGCACCAGCGCCGGCACTGGCTGCAGCTACAGCGGCCTTTTCGACCAACTCACTGCCATCGCTGAAATCGATCAAGTCCTGGCAATCTTTGTTGGACGATGGCAGCGGCTTGATGTGATTGCTGGCGGTGTGCTGTTTCTTCTTCTTGGGCGCAGCCTTGTGATGCGACTTTGGTGGCTTGCCGGCTTCTTCCAGATTGAGGCTCTGATTCGAGATGCTGCTCTCGGCCGAGGTCTGGCGACGCATGCGCGGTGTGGCCAGAAAGGACGCCTTGCCACTGTCGTCGTTGTAGCTGCTCTTGTAGTTCTGCTGAAAACTATTCTCGCCGCTATACTGATTCGTTGTGCGCACCGAGCTGCGCGCCAGCGACGACGGACCCTGATAGTTGCGTGACACGCCCGCAGCATCGTCGTAGATGTTCACGGCATCGAAGAATGCCGAATCCTCCTGGGAGCGATCGCTAACATTTTCGCCACTACTGCCGGGGGTATCCTCCTCTTGCTCCCCCCTGGCCGCCACATTGACAGGTATGCCGACATGAGGAGCATCGCCATCGGCATCGACATCGACATCAGCAGCAGCCCCCCCACTGCTGCCCCGACTGCCGCCGCCAGTGCCATTGCGAGTCGTCAATGTGCCACTGCGAAAGTTGCGCACTCCACGCGCGGATATCGCCGCTGCCAGCATATCCCGTTCGGTCTCGGAACGCGCACCCGCATCCGTGATATCCGATTTGGCCGTAATGCTCACATTATCATCCGTATCGACCTCGGCCAGTTTCTCCGAATCGCTGGCCAGCACATCTGTGCTCCAGTTGGACTCCGAACGCTGATCGGAGGCATCCAGATAGCCGCGCACGCTGCCGCCAGCATTTGCCAGCGCATCGACAAAATTATTATCGCCCGGCAGCACAACTGCCGAAGGAATCAACGGCGTGGAGAAATTGCGATCCCGTTCACGCTCACTCGCATCCAAAGTCTCCGAATCGCTGGCAAGCACATCCGTCGACCACGTATCCGAAATGATGGACACATTCTCGTCACCTTCGAATTTCTTAATCTCGAATTTGCAGAACTTATCCTCAATGTCGGAGCGGACCTTCGACAGCAGCTTCTGCATTTGTGGCGTTGGCAGCGCATTGTGCACCGGGCCACCGCCGTCAGTCACCTGCGATGAGGGTGTGTCGCGTCCACTTATATTCGGCGTGCCACGGCCGGACACATTTGCCGAAACCATATCCGAGAGATTGTCATTTTGATCGTTCTCCTCTTCCAGTTCGAGTGAGCTCGTTACCGAGTGATTCGACGGCGCCTCGCTCACAGCCTCCAAATTGTCTGAGTTGCCAATGGACGCATCGTCCTGTGACAGGGAAAAACGTGTTGCCTTCGCATGATGCATCGGCCGCAGCACATCGCTAATGCCATCGATGCCATCGTAACCATTCGCCTCCGAAGACTTGTCGATCGTGTGCTCGAGATTACAACTCTCCGCAGTATCGACCAGCAAGCCATCAGCCGTGCTGGATATCTCCGGCCCGATGCTGTTCATCTTGAGCACCTCCTCCTCGGTCAGTGGCTGCAGCTTGTTCTTCTCGATGCCGTAGATGTTAAAGATCAGTATGGGCTCATTTTCCAGCGGCGGCGGCAATGACAGCTCGTTGGCAATGGCATGTACCTGAACAGCGCTTGCGGGCTCCAACCGTGCCAAGCTGCGAATGGGCGAGGAGTTCGCTGAACTGATGCTGCCATTGCTGGTGCCCAGCGCCTGATCCTGCTGTTGGTTGTTTTGTTGTTGCTGCTGCGTCTGTTGCGATTGTTGTTGCTGTTGAAGATTGCCATTGGTCATTGGCACAGCGGCGGCACCATTCGATGTCGCCATCTGCGTCGTTAGAGGCGCGTTGCTTGTGCCATTTCCCGGCATGGATGCTGTCTGCTGTTCGCCATTGCTTATGCTGAAACTCATGCTCTTGGCCAGTTTGCTTTTGGTCACCTTGCCCAGATTATTGATCAAACTCGGCTTAGTAGTGCGCTCCTTCTCCTTGGAGCCAGTTGCCTCTGACGTTGCTGCGCTATTCGTTTGCGCCAGATCGTCCGTCGGTATATGCGCCAAGATCTTCTTAAGCTTCTGTCGCTCCTCGGCCGAGATATCGTATTCATCGTGTGCGTTCAGTATGCGAAAGAACTCTGCAAAGTAGCGCAACTCTCGCTCCGTGCTGACCAGATGTGAGCGATCGAAGTCACTTTGCTGCGACAATATCGCTACCACATCCTCACCCGTCTGACCCAACAGCAGCAGGTCGATGAGATTCGTAACCAAGTCAGCCTCGAACTTTGCATGCACTGCCGCGTACTTGCTCTCCACATCGGACACGTGACGCGTCACGGCCAGCATTTGTATGATCTGTGCAATTTGCATGAGATTGAAGCGCACCTGTTCCGTTATGGGCGCATCGATGATGCCCAAGATGTCGGGACTTATGATCGCTGGACATATGAAATGTGTGAATACCATATCGGCGATAATGTCATTGATCACCTTCTCGGCATAGTGTGTCTGCTTCAGCTGATGGCACATGGTCTGCACGAGCCAACGCAATGTCGACGGGAATAAGGACCAATTATGGGCAAAACTGTCAATGAAACACTTTGCCAGCTTATGCAGCTTCTCCAGTGTCTCGGCATGGAATTTCAATATATTCGCCGCATACTCGTCGGTGGCCTCGGCGCCGAAACGACGCAACCGCTCCTTGCTCGACAAACCCTCGATAACCTTTTGCGGATCCACATCCAAGACAATGTCCGTCGACTCGCTCAGCACGCACATCAACGGCTCGAAGAGTGCAGCCGTCAGGAATATCTTCGCCGAGAACATGGACTCGTTCAGCCGGCGATAGAGACGCGCAAATGCCGATGAGTTGGTGCGCAACAGCCGTCGTGGCTGCTCGCTGCCCAGCAATTGTATCTCGATAAGCTCGCGCAGCAGTTTGAGCATCATTTCGACATCTTTTGTGTTGATCGCATTGCCATAGAGACCCATCGATATTGTATTGATGACCGAGTTCAGATGCGCTGTGCTCACATCCGGCAGCCGATCGCCCGTGGCCAGTGACAGCGCCAGCAAATATGGCGCACCATATAAATAACTAAAAAGATCCTCATAGGCGAGTGCGTGCTGTAAAAGTTTATGAAACTACATTAGCCATCTTTTCTTTTTTCCAACTAATAACGACTGTGAGTGGGAAGCAGAGATTTTCCAATCATTTCGAGATGTACTATATGCATTCATCTAATATCTCTTATGTTCCAGTACTCAAACATGAGAGGATTGTCAGATTGTGATCTCATTTGATGGAACTATCCCTTATATAGCTTCACTGAATCCCCTGAATATATGGTATTTAGCTTACCTCGTACTCCATGACCGCCTTGGCGTCAACAAACTTGGCATTCTCATAATTTTGCGCCCGCCGACAGCAAACACTTGGTCCCAGCTCTGGCCGTGCGACAATCAGATCGTTTAGATTCTGCCTTTGCTGGGCGCAGATGTAGGCCAGCTATTGGTTAAAGCAGAAGAGAGATTATTTGGATTTGATCATCATGTGGACTGTTTACTGCTGCCAACACGGCGACTTACCTTTGTTATGGAAGTTGAGTTGTCTGCCAGAGTTTCGCTGAGCTGCGCAAACGAGGCCTGCTCCTGCTGTATGAAAAGCTGCTCCTGGCGCAATGTACGCGCCAGGCTCATTATCTCCAGCAAATTACCCTCGGCACTGGACTCCATGCCGGCGTTGTGGACAGCGGCTGCTGCTACTGTGTACACCGCCTTGTGTCGTTGCCACTATGTTCGCAGCTGTGTGTGCTCACTTCTCACTTGGTCGCTACTGTTGCGTGTACCCTAGTTTTGCTACTGTAGGATTGTGTGCCAAACACTGCAGGAAACATTAAAACTGAGTTTTTCACTCTCTCGATTACTCTGCAAAATAACAAACAAATAAAAAAAGTTCAAAAGCAATTTATTATTATTTTTCAATTATATTTGCTTTTTGTTTTCTTATTTATATTCAAATAATGTGCGTTACAAATTTTTATTATGGCACTTCGCTCGCTAATCGTTTGCGACAATTTTGGCTCAGCAGACAGCGAGTCAATGGAGTAGCAACATATTACGATGATTATCATAATCATGATGATGATGTGTGCTGTGTGGCATTCGTGGAGGCGTGCGCGGTGCGCCCTGTACGAGACTCGAGACGAGTTTGCGACGTCGCCATTTGTGCCAAATGCGTCGAATGCAGTGCTTATCAATTTGTGACGCTTATCAGCAAATGTTAGGCGCATTTTTATTATTATTCTAATTATGGCTTCAATTATATTTTATTTGATTTTTTATTTTTGAACTAAGAAACTGCTTATTTCCGTTTACTTATGACGTACATCTGCATGCGGTTTTTCGTTTCAATTATTTTTTGTTCTTCAGTTTAATCGATGGAAAAAGAGAAAACGTTTATGCTCAAATACGACGTTCATGCCTGACCTAGACGCAGCCGGTAAATGTTGTTCTCCAGTTAGGGCAATGCTTGGCTTTGAGTGTTTGCTTATTTCCGGTTTTATTTGCAACTAATCAAAAATTTCATCGTAATTGCACGTTCATTCGCTGTGTACGAATGAATCTAACTGAGAATCGATAAATGTAAACTTTTAAGAAAGAGGAATGCCGCCTTTTGTGCTTTTTAAACTTCTACAATATTTAAGATAGAGTAGGCCAGGTAGGCAGGCAGGCATTACGACATTTTAATGAACTGCTTCATCCCTCCCTTCTATTCAGACGTTTGGCCATACCAAAACGCACTCCCCGCCTCCCTGCCTGAACGTCCCACTCACAAAGCAGATGTAAAGCGACTTCCTTCACCAAGGAGCGCCCTCATAGAGAATTGTATTGTGAGTTAGACAATTCTACTCCGCATGACGTCAAAGTATACATTATCATTTGGACAAATTAATCAATAGACGAACTTTGCAGCCAGTCACGAGTATCAGACTCAAATCGTTCTGTGCTGCGGTAAATGGCCAGAAATTACTTTTCTCAAAATACTTGCATATAGAAATTGATTTCTATATGTGTATGTGCTTGTGCTTGTGTGTCGCACGTAGGCTTCTAGTCTTTTGATAATACAGAAGCGTGCACTTCGTAGGTATTAAAGATGTGCACGGTGCTTCGGCACCCGCGGTCCCTATTATCCATGTAAAGTGATTTACTTTGCACGCTTGGGAGCTAAGCATTTAAACTAACATGTGACGACATCCCTTACTTTTCACTTCTTTCAAATGCTGTTCGCTTAAACGAAGGTTTACTGTTATGATATAACATATGATTCTGAAATCAACAAATTATCTTCTAAGTTAAAAATTACTGTCTTCGTTTCGTCCAAAAGATGACTCAGACTCTTTGTCATTGCTTAAGTGATGAAAACAAATATCAAGCAAAAATTATTCATTTCCTTAAAATATTCAAAAACTTTAAAAATAGAAAGAAAAAAAAAAAAAAAAAAACAAATAATAGATTTAAAAAAACAACAACGCTATCTAAGGGCCTTCTAAATGTTGTGGTTCTAGCAGTTACGTATTTTATTCAAACTGATAAGCATTTACTACAACAACAACAGCAACAAAAATTACACAAAGTTCAGGCGTAAACGATCGCGCCGTGTTTTTATTTATTTTACTGTCGAATTTTTAAAGTAGTTTTTTTCGCATATGTGAATGTGAATGTGCATGTGTATATAAATATTATTTTTTTATTTATTTATGTAAACGTTTTTATTTGTTTTGCTTAAAATGCAACGTGAAAATGTCTCAAGTTGCAGAACAGATTTTTTTTCGTTTATTTGTTTGCATGTTTAAATGCAATTCATGTGACATTGTTAAAAATTGTGTTTATTTTTTTTGTTTTTCGCTTACTTAAAAGATTTTAACGCAGCGTACAAAGTCGACAATATCAACAACAACAAGAATAACAAACAATGAATACATTTTAATTATCCAATTAAACCATTTAATTTCAGTTGTATTTTTCGCATACCATTTTGTTTTACTCTAAAGCGCATAAATGTCACCTCATCGTTTTTTTTAAGGTGTGAACTAATTTTGCATTTTATCACTTTTCATTATTTTGTTTTTTTTTTTTTATGATCATATAACCCCACCCTAACTGAAGAGGCATCAACACAATATTAATAAATAACAAAAATGAAATAACGCATGAGATCTCTTTTCAATGAACACTTCTCTTCTCACCTATAGGGGAACATGATTTAAACAAAATCAATTTTTTTTTAAGTTTTATATTGAAAGGAAGCTAAAAGGCTTCTAAAATTAACGTACCCAACTAAGCAATTAAATTCTTCGTACTCGCCATAGAGTTTTTACTGTATACAGTTGTTTAATTTGCTGCCTCACAGTTGCGTTTTTGGATTTTTTATTATTATTGTTTATTTATCGACACTCACCTACTTAATGTAGAGTTTCCTTTGTCAAAGGCAATGAACGATGTTTGTTTAACAATTACGATGGAAATGCTAACAACAAAAAAGAACAAGTAAAATAAATAAAAATATACATCCATACATAAGTGAACGTACGTACATAAATAAAACTACATATGTGTGGAATATTTTGTGAGCTCTCTTGGTTGACAGCGCAAACCACCCTATGATTGACTGGCTGCCTGTCAAAGTGGCACACATATCGCACAGGCATCCAACATCAAGGTTAACAATTAAATAAATAATTATGTATTTTCTATTCGCATTGTATATTCTTATTCTTGTTGTAATGTCTAACAACAAACACTGAATACTACGAAGCCAACAAAGACAACAATTAAACTTTTACTGAAGGTCAGACGGACATTCAATTGCATTGTGCATATATTTTAACATGTACAGTAAAACTATATATATATATGTATATATATATATAGCATAAAATAAACAATAAATAATGCGAACAATTTAATGCAAGTGGCACTGTGCGCTAAACAAAAAATAATAATAACAAGAATACCATGATAATAACTAACGTCACCACTGTGCCGTAGTTTGCTGTTGTATATTTCCGGTTTTGTTTTTTTTTCTTGACAAAGATGCGTGAAAACAAAATAAAGCATCATCTAAATTGTACATTTTGGCGTGAAAGATGTCGTTCAATTCGGTATTTTACTGTATACAAGTATGCAGCATTCAAGTACTTTGTAATCCAGCTTACACCTCTCACGTCTTCACAAAATGACTTCAACTAATATTCCATCAAATAAACAACCAAAATTAAGTAAGCAAGGCAGAAAAAAGCGCGCATGGGGGCGTGCTAGCGCAAGTATAAGAACAACAAAAACTAAAAAGAAAAATGCCAAACAAAAAAAAAACAAAAATAATGCAGGCGGCATTCGTAACGAGACGATAGCGCAGTATGGCACAAAGAGATTGAGTGAAGGACGATGTGCTGTGACGGGAGAGGAAGGCGAACAGTACTAAAGCGCACAGAGACGACAATAACAAAATAATTATAACATATAATAAAAACAACAACGAGAACAAACGAAAACAACAAAAATTAACCAGATTTATTTGGTTCCCACTTTTTGTTGTTTGCGATTTTAGCACCCCCACAGCAGACGGAATTACAAAAGCAACGAGAACAAGCGACACGCAGTTTGTAATGCTGTGCACATTGACAAAAACAACAAACAACAACAACAACAGCAAATAACAATGAAAATCAAATTAAAAACTGCTTTTGCCGTCGCTGATGCGGCTGAACTGCGCAAGTGAAATAGAAACATTGGCAGTCTGCAAGTTTGTTTTGGAGCGACTGAGACAGCACAGCGCCAGGGAAGAGCGCGTTAATGATTGATGCCAGCGGAAAACGAAAAAAATTAAATAAAAGAAATCAAAGAGCACAGCTACAACAGCATAAGGCAATGCTAAAAGAAAATTATGAATGAAAAATATTTACGTTTCTTACTTTTGCTTAGACATAAACATACGTACAATGTAATAACAAAAAGAGACATGTAGATAAGCTGCCGTTTTTTGCTTTTACACGGGTATTTCATTGTTTTTTTTTTCCCCTATTTCTGCAAGGGGGTTTTCGCTCGTATTGTTGTTGTTTGTCTGGCAAATAGTTTAAATGTGTAATTAAGTAGAAAATCGTACAATAGCATTGCACACCTCATGTTAAAAAAACCATGAGTAGGTAGGTAGTAGCGAGGTTTTCAAACAAAATAAATAGGTAATTGCAAAAAGGTTTTTAAAAAACTAACAACTACAGTTATAGCAGTTAAAGTGATTGTGCTATTCGCATTGTCACAGCACATTATTGTTTTTGCTAATGTTATTTAGTTGCTGTTGTTTCTGCTGATACTGCTACTGTCACTTTCGATGTACGCTGAGCATCAGTTTAAGCAACCACACCACATCTCGTATTAAAAAAACATATTCATTGCTTACATTTATTAAATGCACTTCGTTTTCGTTATTTTAACTTCTGCACACGCGTTAATTATGCTCATTAAATAAAACAAACAAAAAAAGTAAACTTTACGCTTAGAAATACATATAAAACGGCAACAACAACTACAATGAAAAAAAAAACAAGTGTTGAATGCCCGATTTTAATTCTATGTTTGACACTCTTTATCTCTTCCACTCTTTTTGAGCTGTTTATTCAGCCAACTTTTACAATTTTAAGTACATGTTCAACAAAACGTTATGCAAAAACTTTTCTTTAATTCTTCACATTTCACTCGCAATTCACGGACTTATTTGTTTAGAAAAATGGAAAAGCAAGCAGATACAGACGTATGTGTCTTCTTCTTCATTGCTAAATAAGCTGTCGTAATTTGGCTGAAATATATACTATTGTAGTAGAGTCGTGTCATTTACACTCAGTCAATTTAATAGCAGCCATTCTCTTTGCACACTTTACGACGCCCTCAGACAGCTGGCAAACAAAGCACTTACTTTTGCGGGAGTAGCATTTAGGTTCGGACCGATTACTTGCAATGAATTAAGTACATTAACCGGCTGTTGCTGTATTGCACCATTGAAAGCAATATTTAATTTAATGAAAATATAATAAGCGCATCTCTTTCTCAGCGCGAAAAAAAGTACAATAGCGTAATTTAAATTCAAATACACGAGACTTCTTGTATGGCTGTGTGACCATTATTGAATAACGAATATGTCATAGAAAAGGGTAGATATATTACTTACTCATTGTAAATTTTAAGTTTTATGTAAAATAATCGTATGTAATCGTATTGTCTATACTAGAAGCACTTCCTCAACTTACTCATTACAAGAAATATTAAGATACCAAAAGAACATTGACATACAAAATGGAAAACACATTTTTGAATGTTAGAATTTAAATGGCAGTTTGGAAATTTTTAAATAATTAACTCCTTTTTCTGAACAACTTAAAATAAATAAAAGTTCACATAAACTTCAGTACATCAATATTGATATATTTAAACAGTATAAAACTGATCTTTGGATTAACAATTAAAATAACAAATTTTGCTTTTTGTAGTCGAACTATCTTTCTAACCTGGCAGCACTGCGAGTTTACTTTGCTGCCCACTTGCTATATTATTACTTTCAGGTGTATATCCAATTTAGACGTCGTGTTGCCAGACTTGCCTAAGTGTGCACACAGCTGTTTAATACACAAAGCAGCGGCGGCGCTGTCGTCCAAAAATTTGTTTTGCAAAAATAAATACGTTTAAGTGAATTATTTATACAATGCCAAAAGTACGACGTAGTCGCAAGCCGCCACCAGATGGTTGGGAACTTATTGAGCCAACGCTCGAGGAACTGGAGCAAAAAATGCGTGAAGGTATGCAAAAAGAAATAAATATACCATTTGAGCGTTGATGCTTTGCATTCTTTTCTTTACTAATTTCCATATACTTTACGCAGCCGAAACAGAGCCACACGAAGGTAAACGCATCACGGAGTCATTGTGGCCTATATTCAAAATACACCATCAGAAGACACGTTACATCTACGATCTCTACTACCGACGAAAAGCCATCAGTCGCGAACTGTTTGATTACTGTCTGAAGGAGAAAATCGCCGATTCAAATCTCATTGCCAAATGGAAGAAGGCAGGTTATGAGAATCTATGTTGCCTGCGTTGCATACAGACGCGCGACACAAACTTCGGCACAAATTGCATTTGCCGCGTGCCGAAATCAAAACTAGAAGAGGGTCGCATCGTAGAGTGCGTTCATTGTGGCTGTCGCGGCTGTTCTGGCTAACAATAAACTCCAAATCAGCCATTGGCGGTGACTGTACCTCACGCAATGAAAACGACAAATGTACTTTTTTTCTTTACCACTTTCTTAATATTTATTAGTGTTAGTTGTAGCATTTCCAATTGCGAGCTATGCGATTTTTAATATTCAAAAACAAAAAAATAATAAAGACAAAGTTTGACAACGCTCCTGGCATTGTTAAGTATAAAGATACCTGCAAACGATTTCATCTTAATTATTGGTCAAAGCAGCTAAAAGACAAATGCACAACCTACGGGTTACCTTTTGTCTTATTTTTACATTCGCCGTTGAAACCTCGGGTTGAGGTATCGTTATAACTGCCTACCACATAAGCTCTTTAAATTGTATACCAGATTACTGATTCCAAAAAACGAGTAACACTTTTAATAACAGAACTTGCATCTGCACAACTTGCTCATAAATATAACAAACAAAAGCCACAAAAACAAGGAAGTGTGTCTTTAGCAAGATGCCATTCTCTTCTATGTACATAGCTTATTCTGATTAAGTTGAAACACAAATCCCTACTAAATAAAAAGTATCTTAATCTTATTCACATTAGTGTATCATATGAGAAGTGTAGGAAGTTAGTGTGGAGTAATTAGCCCAGAAGGACCACAAGCGTATTAGCAATGTAGGTCGCGCCGTTATCTGTGTATGTGAGAATGTAAATACAAAAAATAAAGGACAATACCAAAAAACTTGAAAAAGTGGGTGCGAAAATTCACAAGCGTCACAAACGGATTCGCGCATAAGGCAACAAACAGCCTGGACTGTGCCGTTTGTGGTTGCTTTGCAATGTCAAATCCTAACAGCATACGGGGTGGACGATGTGGGAGGGGTAACGAAAGAGTTTCAAGCTTTGGGCAGAATACTTTTTTTTAATATGGCTTGTAAAAAACGGCAGCAGCGGATGTAGCTTCATGGCGTGTCAATGAGAATAAGCCGCATAAGTATGTAAGTCAAGGATAATGTGAAATAAATAAAATAAACTAGTAACGATAAACAGTAAAACCCGGCTGTACACTACAAAGTATTAAGTGTAATTTTCTCTATGCATTTCGCTTTCAGTTGCTGCTTTTCTGTCTCTTGGGATAACAAGCTACAAGAGGTGTATGGACACAAGACAATTACTCATATCCACTTATCGCTTACTTATGACTTACTCAAGACAAAGTCAAAGGAAACATGTCCGACAGCGGCCAAATGGTTATTTAAATCATGGCGACCTGCAGCGCTTCAAAGTCGTGGCGTACACTACAGCATGTCAGCACTGTGGCCAATGCGGACTGTGGGGTCTGCATGTTATGCATATGTACATACATATGTACAAAAAAAAATATATTTAAATTTAATGCTTTGGAGAATTTATTACTGCGCCAGCATAATTCAAACTCAATGGCTAGTAAACGGTTCACAAATTGTCCACTTTGAAGCATATGCGAAACGTACGAATTCGAGAAGTGATGAGGACAAGCAGCGAATCTCTCTCATGTTCACACTTGGCTTCTTCGCTATCAACTCTAGCTATTTTCTCTTTTATTTTTCTTTTCTTAAAGGTTTTTTGCTGACTTTTCCTGTGGGTTTTTTTTCTGCGCTGTTTCACTTCGAACTCAACTTTCAAATTATTATAAATGGTATTTTAATTATACTTGTGGACATATTTTTCGCATTTTGTGGCTTCATGCCTGTCGTCGTCCTTCGTTGACTTGGCTTAGCTTTTCATATTCGTTGTTGAATTTGAATTGAAAATTTTTTTCCGTATTTTTGTTTGGCTTTTACTTTTTCTATTCATTTTCGTTTACGATTCAAAAAAAAAAAAAGTTTTTATGCGTTTTGTGCTTTTTATTGTTGTTGATGTGGCTCTTGTTGTTGTTATTATTTACATATTTATTTATTCTGCACATATAGAAAAGTAAGGTGATTACATTTTAATATGCCGTTTGTAACATATGCGACACATCCGCAGACACATCCAAATAGACCATGACTTAAGTTGAAAGGAGGAAATTTATTAATTTCACGGAAAACATTGGCGCACCCTGGGAATGCCCCGATTCTTACTGTGTAGCATAGCTTCGAGAGTTTTCATGTATGGTATGCAAAATTCGTTGTAACACGTCTAAACTTCTTTTCGCTGGTTTGTGTCAACAACGTTCTGAGCCCTCTTGACTATAAATAAAAATTTTTCAGCCGCCATATTTGAATGTCCGTTCAATTGTGCCATTGTCGGTGCGTAAATTGTAGCCTGTAAGCGGGATTGATAGAAATGCGCGCCGATCAACGCTGGCAGCCTGTCGCTGACAGTTTGCTGTATGCACAAGTGCGAGTATCCTTTCACGCTCAAGTGGCGGAAGCATTTCCCCGCCCTGTCTCACACTCTCGCTCACTCTACTTCCTTTTCAGCATTTTCTGTTATTTTGAATTTATTTTCAGGGCATTTTTTATTTTTATGCAGCTCGCAACAATTAAATTGAAATCGGAAGGTTGTGAGCACCGGAAGTTGGACCCTTTTCAAAAAGCTTCCTTTTGGTTGTTGTTTTTTTTTTTGTTGCGTTACCACTTAAAGGATTTTGTTGTTAGCCACAATGAGTAAATGTCCGACACGCTCCGTAACGCCTCTTGAAGTTTTTGGGGCAATATGTTTGTTTTTTTTTTTTGCATTTACATAAGTTTTTCATTTTGTTATCAAGTAGTTTTTTCAAGACAAGAACCGTAACATAAATTTTATATATGTATGTATATAAGAAAAGCCTTCAAAATTGTAAAATTACTTTTTGCCTTATGAACTCGACACACCTACCCAATGTATGAAATCACAAGAAAGATCAAGCGATCTGTGGCATGTAGCATATACAAAATTTGTTACTTACAAAAGGGTATGTACATACATGCATATATACGAACATATGTGTATATGTAAGAATACAGACGCATATGCTTATGACCTTGCTGACACCCATTTGATTCTGCTGTAAAAAGCAATGCACATATTAAGTTAAACATTGACTTAGAGTTACGTACTTGCTGACGAACTGACTGATACATACTTGTCTGGCCAATTGTTTTTCTTGGTGTCGTCCTCTACACCATTTGCAACATTCTTGCATTAAGCAATTTACGTGCCAGCTACTAAACAGCTTAACTTTTCGCACAACTAAAGCGTACGAAAATGCTTCGCGAGATATTCAAGCAGACTTTTGGCCACCCTTTGTCTGTTATTTGCACTTCATGCGCATTAAATTTTGTTGCTTTTACCGCGTTTCCTTCTGAAATTGTGCCACTCAAATTGTTGGCCTCTCACTCGCACTAATGTTGCGTTTACGCTTTCTCAGATGCTCACATTCCGTTACTTATTATGCTGTCGTTGACGTTTCAGTTCAAATGTCTCTCTTCAACCTTGTCCTTAATAAGAAAAACAAAACACAAAATAAATAAAAACCAAAAACAATTTACGATTTTGTTGTCAGTTTGTTTCTTTTTTTATTTTTTTTGTTCTTGTTTCTGTTACTGCAACAAACTTGCTGCAGAAGCAAGTCAAACTTTATTAACACTAATTTTAACTATATGCTGTTGTTGTTGCTGTTCTTCTTTTGGCATTTGTGTATACAAAATTTATATTGCAGTTGTGTTTGATTTTTATTCCAATGACACGCGACAAGCAAAAACATGTTCGTTCGCTAGTTTTCCGCCTTATCGCTCGTCCGTACGTTTGACTGCCTGGCTGCCTTTACGGTTTTATGACTTTATTTTTGCAAAAATTTACCATTTGTAGGTTTTATAACTTGTTGTTTTTTTTTTTCATTTTATTTATGTATTCTCTGTTTAAGGTTAGTTAAGTACCTGCTGCAAAATCATCAGCTTGCAGCTAAACACATACATATGTATGTACATATGTATATAGGTACATAAGTATGTACATACAAGACATAATCATTGGAATGTTGAACATGATTTATTGTTATTCTTTTATCAAAATGCACACAGTTTTGCTTCTTATTTTTGAAACAGTTTAAGTAGAGTGAGTTGCGTCGCAATGATGATTACGAGATGACCATACATATGTACATATTTATACAAGTTATATCAGTCTCGAAGTTGCATTTCGATTTACAATTGTTACATTAAGGAAATAAGTAACGTAAAGTTTTAGCGAGCGCTCTTCGTAAGAGGATTGAACGCTTATTGTAAATTATTGCACAAATTGATTTTTATGCCTTTCTTATATTATGAAGGGAAAGAAAACAGCAGAAATAGCAAATCACCTTGAAGCATACTATGCGTAATAAAATAAAATACTTACTTTGGCAAATCGCAAAAGCATAACTCAAGGCGAAACAAACGGAAAATCTTGATTGATTGCAATACGAGCGCGAGCGCATTTTTCAATTTTCCGCTTAACAAACTCAAAAGCATTGCCTCATGAATAACGCAGTAGTAGAGAATATGAAGAAAATACAATGCGCATCTGGGCATACAACATTTTTGATAAAAGGAAACGCATCATCATCTTCAGCAGCAGTGGAAGCAGAAGCACAATATCAACTATGGGATTCGTTTTAAAATGTAATTTTTTTTAGCTGGTTTCAAACATGCTCATTAAAAAAGAAATAAATCGCATTATTGCAACAACAAGTCAAAATGTTTTTATTGCATGTTCGACTTTATAATTTTGCATTGTATTGTGTTCGCGGAAATATATTTTTGTTGAAATATATTCTCTATGCAATTAATTCTTGGTTTATTGTTATATATATTTTATGATACAAAAAGCTGATCGTCATGGAACTTATGTGTGCAATGCAGCTAGCTTTCGATTATTAATAAAAAACCAAAACAATAGCGATTTTAACTATGATCATCATACGTAATTTAGCATCATTTTAATGTATCAAAATATGGTCACATCGGTTTCATTATCCCGTTATTCAAATTTGATAAGTGAAGCTTTTGCTGCCATTTAAAGAAGTTACATTGGTTAATTGAAAGAAAGTAATGTTTTTGTTGAAATATAAAATAAAGAATACGTAGTTATTCAACGTTTTACATATGTGTATTCGCCTAAAAAGGGATATAATAAACATAACAACAACGCAAGCATAAACAGTAATTGACGCGCAGGGACTGCTTCTACGCATAGCGGTTATACGGTCGCACGCACCTGCACAGTTAAGCATAAAAGACGCACACACTGCACAGCATCTCAACACAAGTCGTTAAGCATTCAAGGCGTTAGTAACTCAACTTATCACTAAGTAACATGGATCCGCGTATGCATATGTACCGTGGCGGTTATATGCTGCCAAATGGAACTTATACTGCGATGCCACCGCCCATGTACACACCAATGCTACCACCCATGTACACATCAATGGCACAAACAATGTACACATCGATGCCACCGCCGATGTACACGTCAATGCCACCGCCACCGCCAATGTCAACATCATTGCCGCATTCGTCTACACTACACATGCCTGCGTATGCACAATCGGCGTCGATGCTGCCGCCGATGCTGCCGCCGATGTTTCTACCAAGGCTGCCGCCATTGCCGTCGGAGTTGCCACCAGTGCGGCCGCCAGTGCGACCGCCAGTGCTGCCGCCAGGACCGCCAGTGCGACCCCAAGAGCTGCCGCCAGGACCGCCGGTGCGACCCCAAGAGCTGCCGCCAGGACCGCCGGTGCGACCCCAAGAGCTGCCGCCAGTGCGTCCGCCAGTGCGGCCGCCAGGACCGCCAATGCTGCCGCCAGAGACGCCAGTGCTGCCGCCGGGGCCATCAGTGCGACCGTCAATGCCGCCGCCGGGGCCATCAGTGCGACCGTCAATGCCGCCGCCAGGGCCACCAGTGCGACCGTTAATGCCGCCGCCAGTGCTGCCGCCAGTGCGACCGCCAGTGACGCCGCCAGTGCCTCCAGTGCTGCCTCCAACGCCACCGGCAATATCAACGCCAGCATTATTTCCACAAAATGGTAACGCCGATGATATAACATCAGCGCAAGTTGAGGAAATGTTAGCGAAGGAGCTGACACGGCTACGTGGCGAATATGCCACTGAAGAGGCTCGCTACGTCGAGCAAATGGTGAATGAGAATCCCATCGTAGTAGAACGTCGTGCGACACCAGCCACAACATTGCCTACCATCGTCGAAGAGGAAAGTACGGAAGAATCTGCACAGTTGCAACATCAGCGCGCTGAGTCTTGCCGCAAGTCTCGTTACAATAATAAAATCAAAAAAGCCAAAAAGAATTACGGTTATAATTTTATGCGTAGTATGATCGTCGAACGCGCGCACATGTTCCGTTACATATGTGAATTGGTAGCGCAGACAGAGACGCAGCTAGTGGCGCGCGGCTATAGTCGCTCGAAGCTGGCGCAGTTGCAACATGAATTCGGCGTCGATCAGTTGTTGCCTGCTGGGGTGCCATTGCCACTGTCGTTACCGCCGATGGCACCGAAGTAGTTGCAGTCCTTGACGCTAATGATGTGCATACACTTGTAGTTAGTCTTATATATTTTCTGTAATTTTTGTTTTATTATGTGCATTTTTGATTTTAGGAACTAAATTGAAGATCGACCGTTTTATAAAGATTAAGTATGTGTTTCAATTTGTTTATTTGTTCAAGAATTGATAATCTATATATGTTACTAAATCAGAGCCCCGCTTAAAGTACTTTTTTTTTTAAGAAAACAATAGGCATAAGAATAATTTAATAGTAGAGAAAAATACAATGCACGTCGCTAAGTTTAAGCCAATTCATGTTTATAGTACAAGTATTTAATGTGTGCCTTGGGCATCCTGTGTCGAAATTTACTTAAATCCTACGTATGTAAATTTACATGCGAATTTTAATAAACAACTGATGTGGAAAAAATTGAATTTATTTTGAGCAGCTGCAAAATTTTTAGGCATGCTGCATGAAACAACGGTTGCATTTTACGCGTGCAAGAAGAAGCGAGCAAGAGAGGGAGAGAAGAAAGAGATAGTGCAATTGCGATTTACTGCGACAGCGCATCGCTACTGCATTTGCCTAATGAAGTGGAACGATGAAATATTCTGCAGCGCAAAATTCAATTTCAATTTGCACAAAATACCAACGTAAAGAGAATTATGTGAGAAAGTTAAAACAAAAGCAAAAAAACAAAGAAAATGAGAAAAGAAACGAAGGAAAATAATAAACTAGAAAATATAAAATAAGCAAAATGTATACGATTTTCATGTTGTGCACTGAACTTGGCTTTAATCGCTGCGCAAGCTGACCGACCGACATGGCCGCCAAGAGCAATTATGGGGCAGGTGCATGTACATAGCGCACTGAGAGTTTACTGCGCCGTTAAGAGGCGGCCATTATGGCAAGTTGTTTGACAGCGTTCGGGATTTGTGTTTTGTTACCTTTGTGGAACAAGCGACCGCGTCGATAATGATGTTTAATGTTTGCCTTGACGCGCTTATAAAATTAATAAACGTGCGATTAGCGAAATGTTTTGCTTTTTTGTGCGTAAAAAGCAACCGACAACGTGAACAGCATTACGGCTAAAATCAAAGCCAAGTACGACCGAAAGTGAAGTGCAATGGTTTTAACTTTTGCTGTCAGCTGCTGACAATTGGCAATGTTGCTGGCGTAAGCACAGCATAACAAAGCGAAAAATGGTTGCAGAGAGTCGAGAAAGGCAACAACAACAACAACAAAAACAATAACAATAACAGCATTTCACTTGTAACAGGCAGCAGACAGTATGGCAGGCAAACGCCCAAGCAAACAGACATAACTGACTAACTGACTGGCTGGCTGGCTGGCTGGCTGGGTGGCTGGCTGGCTGGCTAAGTAAGCAAACGCGCGTAAAACAGCAGTCATAATAAATGGCAAAAACGTTCTTTTTTATTATTATTATTTGCTGCTTTTGTTTTTCCTTCTTGTTTTGTATTTTTTTTGGTTTTGTTTTGTTTTGTTTTTTTTTTTTTTTTTTCAACTTAAAAGTTTCCAATTTGATTTTATCGCACTTTATAAACGTGACGCTTGAAGGCGACTTCGACATTGACTGCTGAAAACACGCTACGTCACGCTGTGCCAAGCCAAGCCAAGCCACGCAACACGACTCAACTCAACTCGACTCGACTCAACTCGACCTGATTTGGCTTTAGCTCAACTGAATGAATTGGCAAGTGCAAGCCAGCGATCAGGCATATAAAATTTAAAAAAAAAAAACACATGACTGGAAAAATAAGTGGATGGGTGCTAGCAATAGCTGTTAGAAATACATAAACGTAGGTAAACGGCAGACATGCCCCCGCAGACTCTTTGCCGCACAACTGTCGCATGCTGCTGCTGGTGTGCTTACATTGTGGCACACCTGACGTATGCGTGATAACGAACGGACGGAAACGGACGCTAAAGGCGGCGTATTCAATGCACGTGCTTTTAACACGATGAATTGCTTTTTCAATTTTCCAATTTATTTTTCATTACTGAACAACACTAACAACGGCACACACGAACAAACAAGCAACGACCGCGAACACCTTAGTGCAGTAGAAGATGAGAAAACTGGCAGGAAAAACATGGAGAAAAAAATCAACCAAACAAAAAAAAAAAACCAAATGAAAAACATAAGCGAGTAAAAGAAAAATCAACCATGTGCATTGATGTACAAGTACGTATCTCAAAAGTAACAACAACAACAACAACAACAACAACAAGATGTAAATACGCACGCAATGCCATAAAGTGTAAAAGCGTACTAAACATTTTTTACATAACAGTTGCCTTTTTTCATTTTGTTTCATTATAAAATTTTTTGTTCGGTTTTTTCGTTCCGTTTTCTGCATCTGCCAATTGACATGAAGTACGTATGCGGCTACATATGCGTGAGAACGTATGAGTAGAGAGTAGACAAACGTGCGAGTGAGTACATAAAATACGGTTTACGTTGCGCAAATGAATTGGAATTCGAGTTTATGATTTTCTTTACACATATGCAAGTTTTTTCTAAGTTTTTTTTTTTTTTTATTTCCGTTTTTCTGTTTAGGTGTTTATCGCACTTAGAAAAACACGAGGTGAAACTACGACAGAAAGACTTGGCACGTTTAGCTGACTTTCATACAGCTTAAGCTCGCATAGGCTAATAAACGAACGTTCTCTGGCAGTTGCTTGATGAGCAACACGTTTAATATATTAAATTAGGAAATATTTGATAAGTATTTTTGTTAAAGTCAACTCGCGTAGCTGAGGGAGTACCTGGGAGAGTAGCTTGAGGAGGGAGAGACCAATAAGCCTTCGCTGCAGTCAATGATCCATCTTAATTTTCATTTCATCAGAATTAGTTTGTTGATTTCTGTTAGCTTAAATACGCGTTTCAGAGCATATGCACACGTATAGCAATGTAAGCCATAAAGTATGCAACGTTTTTTATTTTTTTTTTGCTTGTCCATACATGTGTCAACTATTTTAACAAGTGATGATGTTAACACGTTCATTATGTATATGAGAGCGTTTTTGTTAGTTTACATTAATTTATTTATATTTTTTCAACCTTTCCTTGTTTTTTTTCTGCTATTACTCTCGAGTTAATTGCAACTAATTTAAAAGCCAATTTTTTCCCGGCCTTGCAGTTGAGTAGCATGAAATATGACATTTTAATGTGAAACTTATATTAAGTGACATAATGAGACGCTTTTTACGTTGTTTTTATAATTTGTACCAAAAATGGTAAAGATATATTAAAGTTGTGCAAATGTATGTAACAGGCTGAACGAGGCGTGGCAGACCCCATAAAGTATATTTATTCTTGATGAGCACCGAAAGACGAGTCGCCCAACTCAATTTTGCATCTAAAGCAGCTTAGCTTAGCTTAACTTTAAAGTGCACACAAAATTGTGTGCTGGTTTTTTTTTTTTGAATTTTTTTTTTTTTTTAATTTAGATATAGAATCTATACTATAGATGTATCGTGTTGGCGTGTGGATTTTGATTTTTAAAATTTCTGTTTTTGACATTTATTAGCTTTATGTGCTTCGTATGTTTGCCAACATGACCTTGTTAGCAATTTAATCAATGAAATTGCAATTAAAATAAATCAAGCGTGCGTAAATATGCTAATTATGCGCTGCGTGCGTTTAGAAGAAGAAGAAGAAAAAAAAAAACCACAACAGAAATCAAATAACACGGAAAAAGGAAAAGAAAAACACTAAATGCAAAACCAATGCTCATCAATTATGTGGCGCCTATTTTAAAATCGCATACATCGCATACAACATTTTTGTTTTTTTTTTCCCCTACGCATATGTGGTGTGTGTATGTGGTTGTTGTTGTTGTTGCCGCTGTGTATGCTTGGTTGTTGTCGTTTTATGCGTTTTCAGTGGCACTGCCTGAAACATGTTATTTGCGCACATTAATTTTCCGCAAAATACGAAATAAATAAACTTGCGAATAATATTTATTCTGCATGTCAACATGCTGAGGGCAAAGCAAGCGAACAAAATAAAGGAAATAAAAAAAAAAAGACACAAAAACAAAAACAAGAAACAAGAACGAAATCGAAAAAAAAACAGAACACAAAACAAAAAACAAAGAAAAACCAAAAACCAAAAAAATAAGAAAAAAAAAAATAAAATGAATGTGTTTTTGTGACTTTGCAAAACAGATTTGCACGTTATTTTTGCTTTCGCTTTGGTATTGTTGTTGTTGCTGTTGCTGTTGCTGTTGCTGGTATTGCTCTTGTTTGCTGGTACGCAAATATCTTGGCATATGGCTTTTTAATGCCTTTTCGCTGTTCATCGATATTGTCAGCACTTTCGGCGACCGACGAGTGACTGACTAAGTGGGTGAGTCCCGTGAGTTCGTTAGTGAGTTTGAGTGTGTCTCTCTCTCTCCCTCTCTCTCTTTCTCTCTGTGAGTGTTGCATGTAAGTGACTGAGCAGCAGTACTAGCACCATCATTGGCACTACTATTTTCGTTTTTTTTTCTTCCTCTTTGTGTTGTTGTTTGTCTTTTTTATGCCTGCGCTGGCTCGTTTGCAAGCCGTTACCAAGACCATTATCGAAAATAACGTATACGCACCGTATAACGCTGCTACGCAACAATTTGACGCTGCGGAATTGGGTATTGGGTTTTGGGGATTGGGATAAAAGCCGCTTTTATTTTGACTTTATGCTCGCATGTGTATAAATTTCGATTTTATTATCCTTTTGTTGTGGGCTTCTTATGCGTTGCTGGCTCACTCACTGTCCGTTCGTAACGATGTATGTACGTACGTACGTACGTATGTATATTATTGCTGGCCCAGTTGTATGCAACGGGTTGTGCAGAGTCATGGCTGGGCGCTATGAATTTTATATACGCGAATTGCTCGTGTGTAGTTTTTATTTTTTGCTTGTTATTTTTTTTTTGTTTGTTTTTTAACTTAAATTCTTAAAGGACCAACATTTCTCGTTGTTGCCATAACGTTTTTGTTTGCTTTTGTTTTTGAACAACAATCATCAATGCGTTGCTACTGACATTGATGACGGTGGCAAGTCAATCGTTTGGTAAATCAAGCTTCGCACCACTGCTGTGCATTCCTCTGGTCAGTTTTCAATTGTGTATTTGTTTACTTGTATTTTGTACTTCTCTTTATTTGTTTTCCATACGTTTCATCAGTTTCGCATTACTTTTTTGCATACGCATATTTTCAACAAATATTTGCGCATCGAAAAAAATATGAGAAAAACAGCTCCAGCAGCTCAATAGCTCAGCAGGAGCAGCAGCAGCACACAAAAATGTTGCACACGTGTGCAATGCTGTGTTATGCTCGCTTCTAATGGAATTTACCTGTCCGATTTTGATTTTTTTCTTTTGATTTTTGATTTTTGGCATTCATGTTATTCATTTGTTCATTTGTTCATTTGTCAATGCACTGCAGTGTTTGAAGGCAACTAAAAAGTATTGTGCAGATTTACGTAGATGATTTTAGAACAGAAGTTTGGTTTTGTTAATTAAAGTTCTATTCCTGGCTTTTTCCGCCTGACATGTGTCCTGTCAGCAAATGCCAAATTCATAGTTTTTGTCAATAAATTTTCATTTCGACCGTCTCTGCAGTGAATAAATATTTTTAAAGTGCTTGCGTTGTCCCTTTGGGCCGCATTGCCTTGCAGTCCATCCGAGAATAAACTTTTTCACTTTTTCCTGCTTCATTGAGAGTTATGCGCGGCTTGACTGTCTGCTTGGAATGCACACTCGCAGCTGCGCCTACTGCCGACTGGGCACCGTTGCAGTGTCTTGGCTGCATGTCATCTTACTGTCGCCATGTGTACCGTGTGTCAGATGTGCCACATGCACGTGGATTAAGTAACTGCGCTGCTTGCCTAAGAGTTGCTCGCTGAAGTGGCAGCCCTGTATTAGCATAACAGGCACAACTTATTGCTTAGCCATGTGTGCGCAGGGCAGTGTGCAGGAAAACATTGGCAAGGACACAGTCAACCAAGTGCCGGCGCAGAAAAAGCATATCAGCAAAAGTACATAAATAAAAATAAGGAAATATGACAACAATTTGCTGTTCTACACTATTGTGTGCATAACTATCAGACGTAGTGTATGTGTATGTACACGTGTGTGTGCGTGCATGGCCATAAAAATCTGTAACGTGCTGTGTGAGTGTTGGGCTCATGTCTTATTTGCTGATATACATGTATACTTTTTATGTTTTGTTTTGTTTTATTTATTTTCATTTTTATACCCTGTACCAAAAAATGGTAAAGGGAATATTAAAGTTGTGCAAATGTATGTAATGGCAAGAAGGAGACGTGGCAGACCCCATAAAGTATATATATTCTATAACGAGTTTCTTTTTTTTTCGATATTCGATCTATAACATATAGCTGCCATAGGAATGATCGGCCGAAAAGCCATATTTAGTAACAAAAACCGCTTTATTTTTGAAGATACGTTTACCAAATTTGGGATTTAATTGTTTTACCTAATGCCCAATCACATATCTAAAAACTATGTATATCGGTTCACTATATCATATAGCTGCCATAGGAAGGATCGGCCGAAAAACAACATTTACTGAGAAAAACTTTTTTGTTTATTAAGATATCGTTACCAAATTTAAGATTTGTTTATTTAAAGCTATATCCAATCCTATAGGTTTACTATAACGTATAGCTGCCATAGGAACAATCGGCCGAAAAATGGCTTTTACTAAAAAAATTTTTTTTTCTTGACATATAATTTATATAATGAATATAAAATATTAAAGCAACAAAAAAGTATATTCAGTTTTGGATTGGGTGCAGGGTTTTCTATAGTCGGTTCCGCCCGATTATAGCCCTGCCTTTCTAGTTTTGTTTTCTTTTTGATCCTTTTTTTTTTTATAACATATTTGCCACACATGTCGCATAGTTTGTCACTTTTGTGCCGAGCCGTTGTCGATTTTCTGTTTTACTGCTGCTGTTTGTTGTTATTATTATTATTATTATTGTTGTTGTTGTTTGGGACTGATTATGATGATGATTGTGTTTACGATTACGATTTATAATATTACTGTTTTTGATAATCGAAAAGAAAAGGAATGCCAAAGGATATGAATTTAAATAGCGACTTAAATTTTTTATTTGGCAAATTCAATTTGCTGCCATTATGGCATTACAGACTCGCATGTTTGTGTGACTGTGTGTGTGTGTGTGTGTATTAGTGTGTGTATATTATGTTTAGCAAACTGTAACGTAATGCGGCCAAGGACATTGACGGTAATCAAATTTTTGCCTAGCTTAAATGCAAACGAATCGAATCGAATCGAATCGAAACGCATCAAATCGAAGCGAATCGAATCGCGTTGAATTGCGTTGTGTTGTGTTGAGTTGGGGTTGAGTTCACTGCAATGCATTTGAGTGTGAATTGCTGTGCGAGCAACAATTACCAATTAGAAATGCAGCGCAGCGGCCGACGGCGCACTGTAGTCCAGCGATGTGCCCGGCGATGTGCTGTGCGCGGCACTAATTTGATTTGCAAATAGCCACAACTGGCAATCCAATATAAATGCAGGCAGGCAGGCAGGCTGGCAGGCAGATGAGGCAGAGCGAGCCTTGGGCAGTTTGCCAGCACATGCACAGACAAGTCAGACAGACAATTGTGCGGCTTATCCTGTGTATCCGTGTTTAACTATGCACAATGTCCACAATGTCCACGATATGACAATTACATTTACACTCGCGTGCTTATGCTCGCTTGGCTACACTGGCAGGGCGCGCGACGTGACGTGGCTGACACTAGCAAGGCAGGCACGCCATGCCACCCAGCTGCCAATTCCGCCCCATTCCACTACATCCAACCGCACAGCACAGCAGTGCGCAGCAGTGCACAGCAAGCCGCACGCCATCTCACGACACGACTTGACGTGACTCAGGACTCAAGACGCTTCAGCATGCGCTCCACGCGTTCTCTTATTGTCGTAATGTTGTTGTTATTGTTGTTGTTGTGCTGCTGCTGCTGCTGCTGCTGCTGCTGCTGACGGCCATGGCATGATTTGTTTTAGTGGCATAGCAGCAAAGTGATTAAGTTCGAAGTTAACATTTGTGGTCAAAGTGGTGTCGCTTAAGTGCGGCCAAGGCAGCACAGCTTAGCTTCACTCACACTCCCTTGCAATCTGCCTTACTCTCCTCCCCCCCTAGTTTATGCAAACACAAACATACACACACACACACAGCCAGGCACACTCGCACTCATACAGTCTGTCTGTCTGTCTGTCCGTCTGCCTGCCTGCCTGAACTTTTGCTGTTGTTTCGTGTTGCCAGCAATGCGGAAATCCTTCGATACACAAGCGGCTGCTGCTCCGCTGCGATCGCAGCCCACAAATTGCCTAATTCATTCAATGCATTTCAATTGCAAACAACTTTGTTGCATATTCATGACGACGAGGATTAACTTAGCTTAGCAATTGCCAGCGGCAGCCAGCCTGGCAGGCAGGCATTAAAGTGGGCAGTCGGGCGGTCCGCTGGGAGGAAGGGGCCGATGGCCAGAAATGAATGAAGCAAACATGCAGCTTAACTTGCCTTTTTCATAGCTTAAAACCGCATTCAAATAGCTGAGTTATTGCTTTCGGCTTTTGGCGCATATGTGCAAAAAAAACAAAAAAAAAAAAGAAACCGAAAAAAAAAGAAGCAATAAGCGATAATCGGCCATGGCGAATTTGCAATGCCTTGCACATGTTTGCCAATTGACTGCACACCATTTTGCAGTGCAGCTAAAATGGGAAAGGGAATTTCCGTTTTTTTTTTCTTTTAGAGTTGCGCAACACGCAGCTCATTGTGTAGTGTGCAGAATGTTGAGTAATTTTCAAACTTGAGACGAATAACTAAAATCCCAGAAGTCTGCTGTGGCTGCCGTAACGTATTGAATTTATCGGATTCTGTGCGGCAGTGAGAAAACTGATCGAATTCCCACATTTCCCAGCTGTCAATGCACAATCGACACGCACAACTGACACTCATCGAAAAAGAGCGAAAGCTGAAGAGTTGAAAAATGTTTGCGAAAAGTAAGCATCGCCTAGCTGAGAAGGCAGGTGCAACAAAGTAGAAATTTCTTTTTTGAAATTTTTGTAATATTAGTTTAATTTTTTTGTGCTGTACGTAAACTTATCTCACACACTGTGTGTAATCAATTTAAGCTAGCCTACATATTCAGCGTGTAAGATGAAGATTGTTACTTAAGCGGCAGCTTGGAGATTAGCTTTGAGGTTTGGATTTGGTCTCACTTCTTCGCTTCTGTGTTTTTGTGCATATTTCGAAATGTGTGAAGTACCGTTATGCATGCTTGGGCAGCCATTTCTCAAGTTTGTGTGTGTCTGTCATCTGAGTCGGCTTGGCGATCATATCGGCTTAGATGTTCTCTTTTTGTGCATTTGCTTTGTTGTCTGTCAGTTCAATTAAACCATTAACTATGCCCCACTGCACATGGGCACATGGGCACATGGACGCTGCACAGCTGCCAGTTGGCTGAGATGCGAAAATAAGGTCTTGGAAATGCTCGCATCTAAGGCAATTCAATTGAAATTGCGTATGCTGCCCGCACGCACGTGAATGAGAAAAAGCTCACAAAGCAGAATGCTATTGACATTTTATGACATTTCGATTGGTTCATATTGACGGATTTTGCCATAAATTCTGTAATTTTGCTACTTTTTGTTGTTGTTGTCTACTTCTTGTTGTTGTTTTTTTTTTTTTTTTTATATGCTCTTTCATTTGTATTTTCTATTTTGCTGCGTTTTTCACTTCATTGACGAAATCAACTGTCAACTGTCAGCTGTGCAGGCGACGATTGTCACGCCCGCATGTACATATACCAAACATGTGTGCATGTGTGTGTGTGTGTGTGTGTGTCTGCTTGTCTGCCTGCTCATTGGCAGCTCGTTTCATGGCCAAGTAAGCGATTTGATGGCAGATTTCGTCTGGCATCGTTCTAGCCTAATATGCACTTTGCTTTTAGCACCAATTTCATTCACGTACGTGTCACGCATACCAATCGAGACGCTCAGCGTGAAACATCGTTCTGATTGCGCTGCAGCCAGACTAGCTGGCAACAGCAACAACAACCGCAACAACAACAGCAACAGCAACACCAACACGTTGCAGGCAGATTCAAATCGGATTTGGCTTTAATTGCAATTACCAAGTTCCATGCAA
This sequence comes from Stegana nigrithorax, assembly GCA_037044495.1. Taxonomy (NCBI): domain Eukaryota; kingdom Metazoa; phylum Arthropoda; class Insecta; order Diptera; family Drosophilidae; genus Stegana; species Stegana nigrithorax. Next base: position 217,256 of record JBAMBQ010004804.1, read on the forward strand.
CTTCACGTTTGGCAAAACAGTTTTCCATGCTACTTTTCAACTCTTGGCGGTTATGAAAACATTTGCACATGCACATTCATTATGCCAAATACTCGCCATGCTGCAATGCGAAGCGCTTGCCAATGTTGTTAACAAATTAAACGCATTTCGAGCAACTTGCACACACACACACACATGCACACACACGCACACATATAGACACATGCAAACATATGTTGGAAATTGCGCATATGCTGCTGGGCATGACGTCATTGAGAGAGACTTTGACTTTGACTACGCAGTAGTTAAGTAACTTGTAAGATTTTATAATTTGCAAACTTTTTGCACTTCTGCCATACACACACACACACACACAGAGAAATAGAGAGAGAGATAGAGAGAGAGAGAGCATGATGTGAAAGTGAATATGTGTCGAAGCAATGCAGCTGCAGCTTGACCTGGTCCGGCTAATGGCCAAAGAAACAAAGTGCCAAGGCGGCTGGTGGCTGGCGGCATAGGCACATAAATTGCCATCTCACACAACGCCTAATTGGCCATGGCCATGGCGATGGTCACGGCTGCTTGATTTCCGTTTTTTCGACCACATAAATAGTCACCAAGAGCTCGCAGTGTGTCATGAGATTTTCGTAAGAACGAAACGCACTCGACTGTACATGAAATAACGTATTGCGGGGGTGCACACATCCTTTGCACATTTACGACTGCCAAAATGGCAAAACGAAGGAACATTTATTCATTTATTGATTCATTTAATCATTCGTTTACTCGTTTATTTTGTTACGCTCAATAAATTTGTCACCAGACCGAAAGGGTTCTTGTGCAAAAACAAAATCAAATTCGATTCCGAACCCCTTCCCTTCTCTACTGCAAGCCATACCCACTCCAGGCCTAACTCCAAGTCCAAGTACAAGTCCAAGTTGTGGCCCAAGCGTATCCTCGCTGTGTCAATGGCCTCATTGCAAAACTTTTAACTAATTTGTTTGCCGGAAAATGACTGCTCCACCCACTGGCAGCAGCCAGTTCCGCCCAGCCCAGCCGAGCCCAGCCGGCATATGGCTTGGCCAACGTTTGGGCACAATTGCAATTGAAAAATTAATGAAGTGATATTTCAATGGCGTGGCTGGCCTTGTCCTTTGTGCCAGAGCGTTTTTAAAATCAATGACTAGCATTCAGAAAGGTTAATCGACGTATTTGGGCAAAACAAATGTTTAGCGATCTGGGTGCCGCTAATTGGCCAGCTATGTACGCATTTCTAGGTTTGACCAAATATGACATACATATGTCATGGCAGGGCTTAGCGCGCATTAAATACCTGAGTATTGTAAATTACCTGTCACAGGGTATTATGTTTTTCTTTTTTTCCAAAAATCTATTTCTAATTTAGTAGGCGGACTCGGTTGTAGAAGTGTTGCCATAGGGACTGCTAAGACCAAATGTCTGAATATAGCTGGAGTTTTATTTACGTAGGCTTATTATGTTTATATGCCCAATAAAAATCTTGTAAATATGGCACTTTTGATAGCTTTCAGGTTTCAAAATCTAAAGTTGTTATACAGTATATATTGCTTCAGTGCGGGCCTGCTTAAATGAATTTTACGCATAAATGCAAGACTTGTTGTGCAATTTGTTTTTTATGTATATCTTTCATAGAAAATTGATTCCTTAAATGCGAACCGCTTTAATGCATGTTCTGCATAATTGCAATCATCTTTTGAAAATGAAATTTCATACAATTCTGATTGCATAAATGCAACGCCATCTACGTTTGGCTTTTGACTTAATCAATCAATCACTCTGTCGTGATTTTATAAAAATGTTTTACTTTGAATAACAATTGATTTTAAGAAATTTTAGGAGAAACAAAACATTACAGGTTAAAGACAAGATAAAATTAATAAAAGATTATAATAGTGAAGTGCCTCAAAAGGAGCTAATTAAAAAATACAAAATCCAGTATTGGTACTGTTAAATGCAAGGATTGCATAAATGCAAAAATTTAGCTGCATTTTCGAGTTTGTACTTATGCGATATGCATTGTATTTATTTGATATTAGCATAGCATAGATACAGAACGCTGGTTCGCGGGGAATCGTCCCGGAATTGGAACAGCCGTCTGCCTGAGAGTTCTCACTTGACAGGTTCATATGCCGAAAAATCATCTGTAATCGGCCACCAAGGGTGCCTGTCCGAAATTTGTCCCGTTATGAGAGCTGTCCGATGTGTATGGAGACTGTCCGTTTTGGGGTATGTATGTGTATTGGTGAGTGTGTGCTTTTCTGTTAGCTTTGCTTGCTAATCTCAGCGTTCGATTGACAAATATGAGTTGTAGTTGCCGAAGCTTAAGTATTTGATTGTTGTTGTTTCTGTTGTTGTTGTTTTCGTTGGCTATTTCCGTTTTGAATGTAAACTGCAGTCTGGGAATTCCATAACACACACGCGCGTACACATAGACGAAGGAGGGAAGTATAGTATGAAATGCTAAGGGGAGGGGAGGGGAGTGGAGGCCAAAGCAAAAGTTTGAAATAAATTGGACTACACGAGCATAAAGCATTCCCCAAAGTGTTGCCACGCATTGAGCGGTCGTAAAAAGTTGAAAAGTTCGTACGCTTTTATTATTTTTTCATTTTTCGTTAAACATTTTTTTTTTATTTCGAATTTCATTTTGCGAGCGAAGGCGAAAACTTATGCGTTACACTTTGCAGCTTTGCTTTGGCAACAGTTTTTAAACCATTTAATTAAGAGGTTAGATCAAGGTTCACACTCGAACCGATTACGTTTGGTTTTTGTTTTTTTTTTTTTTTTTTTCGTTACTCGTTGCTCATTTCTGTTTTAAAGTTGTTGTTGTTGTTGTTGCTGTTGCTTTTGTTTTTGTTATGGTTACTTTTATGGGCCATTTTGCAGCAAGATGCGCCTTTTGCGCCGAGTTTGGCATACGGACACACGAGCGGCGACCCTGAGAGCAAATCTACTGCAATGGCTGTGCCAGCGGCATTAGCAGCAGCAGCAGCAGCATCAGCAGCATCAGCAGCAAACAAACCGTTCTAAATTATATCATTAAAACTTTATCTTGTTGTGAAAAACTTCAGTTTGAACTACAACAGAGAAATTACCGACCATTTATACCAATGTAGACGTGCCGAGCTGTGTTCTGCTTTCTGTTTTCTGTTCTGGCTACACTGACAGCCTGAACTGATGCTAAACACTGCGAGACAATGAGCGACAGCGGCAGTGGCAGCGGAGCGTAGCAGAGCTAGGGAAAGGGACTAATGCCAACGGCAGCAGCAGCAGCAGCAGCAAAAGCAGAAGCAGCGGCTGAGGTGGCGGCGGCGGCGGCAACTAAATGCAGTTAAAAAGTTGCGATGTCGAGCCAAATCGTGTCCGACCGACACAGACTGTACGAATACATAGTAAATTGCACTAAAGAAACGTGACATAGACAAAAGTTCCTAAATTGTGCACACACACACACACACAAAACACATACACATACACACACACACACACACACATCACTTGCTTTAGCTAAATGTATGGCGGGCAACAACACCAAAGGCACAAAAAAACACATAAACTTAAAAAAAAAAAAATGAGTGAATAGAAACAAAAAAAAAACAAAAAATATGTAGAAAAAACTCAACACTGACCACATTTATTTTTTCATCGTACGTTTCTCAACATTGCACTGCCACGCCAAGCCATACAAAATGGCGCTGCTCAAATGAAATACGTGGCTGCATGTTTAATCGCCACAACGCATCTCCGAGTAACGAAGCTGCTGAAACCGGCCAGCACAGCACAGCACAGCACACGAATCTCGATTCTAACAACCCGACCTCCGTACATAACCCAAAGCGACAGCAGCTGTGCTCTTGTAGCTCACCCAGAGCTTTACAGTTTAGTGTTTAAAAAAATAAAACAAAGCGAATCAGAGCACCCTAGTCTAGACATGATGGCTGATCTCATTGGACAACAGTTTATTTATGGGTTTATATACCAAAAAGTTCTCCTATACTGTATATACAATATACAGCAAAGTCTCCCATAACGGACAACTCCTATAGCCAGACAGCTCCTATAACTGGACAAATTTCATGAACGCAAGTTACTGATAATTTTTTACATACAAAATGCAATCCCACAACCGAACGCTCCAATAACCGGACACGAACACTACACTGTAAGAAAGTTTTGTTCAAAACATTTCTCATAACCAAAAAGATGATGTTAAACAAACATAAGCCAGAAGTTTTCTATTGAGCTACATACAATATTGTCACTGACTGTCGGTGTCCGGTTATGGGAGATTTTACTGTGCTTGTACCGAAGTTTGCTCGATTTATAGACTATTTGAATCGTGCGAGTTTTGATCTGTCAGATCCATGCTGTTCCTTTGTTCCCTTGGGGTTTAACATACCACATTAGCAGCTCTGAGTATTTTTGCTTATGCTAAGCTAACTTCAAAATTTTTACTTATTTTTTTGAAAACATAGTAGGCATGCGAAATTGTAAAAATTTGACACGAAAGTAATACTTCAAAAGTTGAGGGAACGAATCGGAACCTGTAATTGTATGTTCATAAATCGTTTAATTTAAGCTATTCAAATACATAAAAAGAAAGCAAAAAATAAAAATAAATTTTTTATGCAAAGCGAAGGAGCGCAGTGAAATGGAGCTTTTGTTAGACCCCGCCATACGTCATTGGGTGTTTTTGCCCATCGTATTGCTGACATTTCTCATGGATATGCTACGTCACTATTTTTCGCTGCTGGTTACCTCGGAGAACAAGGTCACTCTATTGCAGGTGCAGGATAGGTGAGACGTGAACAATATTATAAAATATACAATATATAATATATAGAAAGAGAAAGCAGTTTAATTGAGAGAGAGAGTGTCTCCTTCTTAGTCAAGCCATAATGCGTGCGCGTCTGCTGCGTGAGTATGGCTGCTATCTGCCTGCGCAGTCGTTCATGATGCGTAAGAAGTTCTTTAATAGTCCGGATAGCGGCTATTTCAAAGCCGAAAAACGCGCGCAGAGCGGCGCCAATGCCTCCTCCACGATCAACGACATGGTCAGGGGCAATTTCGTCAATGTCTTGCCCATGATCATCGTTGGCGGCTGGACGCATTGGGTCTTCTCGGGCTTTGTGACGACACGTGTGCCATTTCCGCTGACATTACGCTTCAAGCCCATGCTGCAGCGTGGCATCGAACTGAGCTCACTCGATGCCTCGTGGGTGTCCTCGGCTTCCTGGTATTTCCTCAACGTCTTCGGCCTGCGTTCCATATACACGCTCGTGCTCAATGGCAACACAACTGACGACCGAACCCAACGCGAGGCCGAATCGATTGTCAATGCAGCCTTCGTAATGACGCAGGATATCAATGCCGTCTTCAAGGCCGAATGGGAGTCACTGCAAATAACCATGCACTATAATAAATTGAACAATGCAGTAAACGATCTGCTATGTGAGGCCCTTGAATCCGCAAATGAAAACTAATATCTTGAGGTCTCATAGCATGTCTTGCATTTTTATGCCAACTAATATGCTATGGAAGCCATTTCCTTATGCAGTTGTGCCATTAGTTGTGCAACTACAAAATTAATTGTTTAATTTGTGTGCGTGTTTATTTTTGTTTTTAATAATAAATATTTCATGAGCAAATCATCGTGCATGCGGATATTTCATTTGTGAGTCTACATTCTTACATAGTTGACATTTTTGAATGTTATATATGATATTATCTTTAAGTTTAAAGTGTGCTGCACATTTACAGGATTCGAATAACTTCCAAGCTTAATTTCATGCTGGGCTTGTTTCCGCAGCATATATAATAATATACATAGATCGTATGGGCAATTGGGGTCAAAGCGCAGAATACTTCGTTAGTGTGCAAGGGTTCAAAAGAATTAAGCTTAGTCGGGGGTATGCACATATGTGTATGTATGTGTCATAACTGTAATTTGGCACACAATGCATGAATAAAATGAAAGCCATAAATCGTGTTATTAAGCTGATTTGGTCTGATATTGATACGGTCAAATGATGAAAAAGCTGCTCTATTATTTTCTTTGAAAAAAAAAAAAAAAATAAATAAAAAAAAATAATATATAAAAATTATGGCAAATATGCGAAAATAAAATTTACGCTTCAGTGAGAAAATCGTTAAGCGAAACAAAAAAAAAACAAAAAAAAAGAAAACCAAAAATAATAAAAATGAAAATTGGGAAATCATAGAGCTGGTGCACAAATTTATTGCATATAATATTTGGGTACGCAGTTGTTAACTCGACAAATGTGGGCAAGGCGTGTGTGCGGAGTAGGCGGAGCGAACATAAAATGCTGCTGCCGCAGTCACTGCCATTGCATACACATACGTGTATGTATGTGTGTACATATAATTTAACCATTATGGCATGTATAAATATGCATATGCGTGGCTTTTTTTTGCAGCTTGACATAGTGCGTTGTGTTTTCCTTTTTGTGTTTTTTCTTGCCCATATTTCCTCCTTCTTTTTTTTCTTTTTGTTTTTGCTGCAGCCAAACTGTGTGTCGAAGCGTGCCGCTTGACCATACGCCACAACCGCCCGCCCATACGTCAAAAATTTTCAGCGTGCGGTTTTTTTTTTTTTTTTGATTTTATTTCTTTTTTATTTAATTTTTTCTTTTTATTATATATTTTTTTTCCCCCAGCATGTGGCGCGCGACATTGAGAATGCCTGGCGCTGTCTATGCGCATATTTTGTTATGACGCGTGTTTCTGCTCAATAAAAGAATTAATAAATTAATAAAAAACAAAAGAAAGCAGCAAAGATATGGCAGCCGGGGTTTGCCTATAAAAAAAATTACCATCGCACCAGCAGCAGCAGCAGCAGCCGCAGGAACAAAAATATCTCATAGTAAAAATCTATATTACATAGTTGTGATTATTTATAATTTCATATTTTTTGCACAACAGCTGCCTGAATGTGAGTTTAAGTTTGTGTTTATAGTGACCCACGCATTTGGGCCGGGCCAGGATAGCAGAGCATCGTTTTAGATGGCTGAGGAGTGATGGGTCATGCTTGGCATACATTGTGTGCCCCAGAGATTGTCATGCACTTACGTAAGCATTTGGACAATCAAAGCCAAAGCTAAAGTCAAAGCAAAAGCCAAAGCCAAAGCTAAAGAAAAACAGAGAGAAAGAGAGAGTGAGAGTAAGAGAGAGAGAAAGAGCGAGAACGTGAGTAAGTAAGCGCGGCGAGAGAGGGGCAAAAAATAAAATGACCATTGTTCGATTAACCTTTTGAGTGGCATATGCTCTTGCTACATTAAAATTTACCATTTTCAAAGATTGACTGTGTCCTTTTTTCGATTTTGATTTCGATTTCTCCATTTTGTTTTCATTTGCTTTACTTTGGCATTTGCTATATGGCTTTTGATTATGCGTCCCTTTTTTTTTCGTTTGTTTCTTTTCTTTCCTTTTTTTTTTTTTTTTGCTTGTTTGGTTGTTGCTTTCTTTTTTCCTTTTCTGTTGCTGTTGTATTTTTATTGTTGCCCTGCTAATCCCAACAGTTTAGGCTGAAGTGGTAAGCAGCAGCCGAAAACATTTAGGCAGACGCTTGCATGGAATTGCGCATTGTCTTTGTTGCTGCCAATGCCAATACCGAAGTCGAAGCCGCTGCTGCTGCTGCTGCTGCTGCTGCCGATGTATGCTATCGATTTCATAAGCTGCTCGCTGTGTTACGCTAGGGTCCGCAACGGACCACTCCAGCACAAAGTTGGTAAATTGTAAGGCAACGTAACGCAGCGCAACGCAACGCAGCGCAGCGCAACGCAACGCAAAGCAACGTAGGGCAGGGCAACGTAATGCGATGCATGGTACTAAATTGAACCGTTGGCATTTTTGTTGAGTTCATAACGGCATCATGTGGGCTCAAGATTTTCACTTCAATAAGCCCAAATGACTTTTTGTCCGTTGGCGCTAACTCAGTCACAGTCACAGTCTCGGTCACAGTCCTAGTCCCAGTCTTTTATGTTGTTTATTTTCTACACTTTTTTCCCCCTTTTTTTTTTCTCAATCGTGTTTTCTATTTTCGTTTGGGATTTTTATTAGTTGTTGTTTGCTTTGCTGCTTCTTTTTCGGTTTGTTCTTTATTTTTGTTTTTTTTTTGTTTTTACTTATTTCATGGCTGCTGTGTATTTTCTGATTGCGTACGTCTGCGTATAAAATTTTTTCGTTGCTTAGTGCGAACTAAAAGCTGTGGAAAATTGAGCGTCGATAAAGCGAAAGTTTTGCGGTTGAAAATTAGCAGCAGGTTAACGCAGTTTCCTTTCTCTTATTTTTTATTCTTTCTGTTTTTTCTTTTTATTTTTTAAAAGATTTTGTTTTTTTTTTGGTATTTTTTTCTATTATGTTTGCGCGCCACTTGACGATGCGCCAGTCTCAGCCACTCCCACTGCTTCATATGCCGAGCAAGTGAAGCAAGTTAAAGTCATTTTATTTAGCAACGTTTTAACTGACACTCGTTGTTTTTGTTGTTGGTTTTGTCGTTGTTGTTTGCTCAAAGCAAGTAATGAAAATCGTTTGAGCTGTAAAATGCATATCCACAATTGCACATTACCGGCCAGCAAATGGACACAGCGCAACTCAACTCAACTCAACTCAACTCAAGTCAGTTCAACTCGAATTTGCCTGTACTGCACTGATCTGTGTGTGTGTGTGTGTGTGACGACAAGTCTATGAATGTCTGCATGAGTGTGCGAGTGTGTCCTTTTGTGCTTAACTGCCTGATACTGATTTGCGCAGAGAAAATCATTTAAACCGACAATCAGACAAAAGTGCCACTTACGCATACGCATATGCAGACATATGTTATACTATACAGTCATACAGTCATACACTGATACAGTGACACAGTGATACCTTACATACAATTACAGGTAGTTTGTGGTCGTTTTCGCTATTGTTGTTGCCACTGACATGCCATAGACGTATGTATATACACATATATGTATGCACATAAAATGCTTTATCTTGCAAGTGCACATACATATATACATATATATATACATATATATATATAAATACATACGGATCTCGTATGTGATATTGTTATTTGTTGTTGTTTGTTGTTGGTATGACTGCTGTCTGTATGACTACAACTGCGCATTTTGTCTGATGGTCCTTGCATGCGGTATGTATTACAATAAAAACAACAACAACAACAATGAGTAACAATGGCAACACCATTATAGCAGTGGCTGACATTGTTGTGACTTGTAAACAAAAAACAAAAAAGCGAAAAAAGCCCAAAGGAGAAAGAAACAAAACAAAAGGGAAATAAATAAAGGAGGCGTGTGCGGGCGTTGGCAAAAGATAAAGTACGTGTGTATAATGACATTTTTGTTGTTGTTGTAGTTGTTGTGGTCGCATGGCAAGTATGCAATATGTTGGCTTGCTTCTTCTCCTTCTTCTTTTTTAGTCTTGCACCATACGCCTGTCGCCTTCCGCCTTCCGCCGTTTGCTTGTGGTTTTGTGCTGCTGTAAACTATTTAATGTTTTATAAATTATTGTCACCCTTTTTTTTTCCAAAGCACTTATCTCTGCTGAAACACAGTGGGTTAGTTTTCTAATAAAAATAAAAAAAAAAAATAAAACCATATAGCGCGCCAAGAACTAGAACAAAGCTTGAACATACATATGTACAATGTGAGATGCTTAACATATTCATATGAGTAAATTGAAACTTTAAATAAAAATTTAACAAAAAAATATTATATATAATTTCTATAAAAGAAAGTGATTTTCTGCTTTGCTGCGAATTCGTTAGGTGAATGAATTTAAAACATACTAAAGCGCACACTTGAGCAAGTTCAGAGTTTTATTGTTTTCATTTTCGTTTCGGTTTTTGGCATTTTGCGTTTTTCTGTGGCTGGGCATTCCTGAGTAGACTTTTGGCAAACACTAAACCCGGAAATTTGCTGACTATTTGAACGACGGACAATGGCGATGTGGGTCGGCATGTGGCACATGGAACGTTTGGAGGCAAGCGCACAGAAATGGAAAACAAGACTGAAGACATTAAATGCAAGGCATATTAACTTCTAATGCCGGCAAGATGAGAATGAAATGTCACACGGAAATAAACGGATTAGATTGATGAGTTTGCAGGATTTTCCTGCTCAAATTCAGCATGGTGTGTCATAAACTACCGACAGAAATAGCATAGATAGGCAGACCGTTGGACAGACAGATGGACAGACAGTCAGACATTTAGACAGGCAATGGCGCACAAAAGTATGCACATCTACACGCATCTACAATGTATAATACATATAACAGCAATCTATGATTCTTCGTCTGTCTGTCGGTCTGTCTGTCTATCTAACGGTTTTTCTATATGTGTGTGTCAGTCTGCCTGGCTGTCTGTGCTCTGTGTGGCTGGCATCGTGGCATCGTGGCATGCCGACGTATTTGTCTATCGCCGCTCGCTTATCTCTAAACAACTGTCTACATGTGTTGTCTTTACTTTGACAACTGTAATTAATTTAATTAGAGACTCGTACAACTTTTCACCAACGAATCTGCGAAATGAATGACTGAAATTAATTTGCAAAGGAAATAACGAAAGAAGTAGTGACAACAACAATAACAACAACAACAACGACAAACTAGCATAAGAAAAATAATGAATAACATTATCGTTGACATTTATTAGGCCCATTCCCTGCCCCGCTGCCAAAGGAAAAAGAAAACTCTGTGCATGACTTTATATTCATATAGTACGAGTATGTATGTATGTACATATACTCACTCGTATACGTGCACATATTACATATGTATATGCATACACACATAGGTACATACATATGTGCGTGCATGTGTATGTGTGTTGTTGAATAGTTGCATGAATGTAGTGTTATGTGTATGCGTGGAATGTTATTGCGTCAGTAACAGTTGGTTTGGCCCGTTGTTGTTGCTGTTGTTATTGTTGTAGTTGTTGTTTTTGTATATTAATGCCACCTTTGAGTGCGTGTTTTATATATGGGCTTGTCACGTCGTCGTTATGTTAACACGCGCCACCTTTCTTCTCTTCTTGCTGTTGCTGTTGCTGTTATTTTTGTGGGTTTTCCTTTTTATTTAATTTAATGTCAAAATTCGCGTGCTTATGCTTAGTTATTTTCAATTTTTGTTAATGCATTTTTTGTTCTGTTTTTTGTTTTTTTTTTTTTTTTTTTGATTTATTTTGTTACTTTTCTTACATCCTGCTTATATGGCCCAAATGCTGGTAATATTGTCATCTTACATTTACTATATGCAATATCTATATGGCGTATTAAAACTGCGAAAAAGTGAACTCGACAAACATGGCCAAGCGTAGTTCACACAAGTGCATGTTGCTGTAGTAAATATTTGCTTTGTTTTTCAAAGCTTTTTAATTTATAAATTTTGTCGCATTGAAGCTGAAAATGCTTCTGAATTTATGACTGACAGCAGGCAGCAACCTATACAATTGCTGGCATTTTTAATCAAAGTAAAGTCAAACAAAAGCGTTGCATACTTTTTGGGATGCCTCAAAAAGAAATTACAAAAGAATGCCAAGTGAGCAGCGTAATTTTATACGTGCATAGTGCATTTTTATATTTTGTATTTTGTATTATAATATAAAATGTGCAGCAGGCATTTGCACATAAAGTGTTGAAAAAATGCAATCACAAATGGCGGTGAAATACAAAACAGAACCAAACAAAACGAAAAAGCAATGGAAACAAAAATATATAAATGAAAGCAAATGAAATGAAATGTTTAAAAAATACTTGGCATGCCATTTTTATTGTCATCGTTTACGATGCCGTTGCCATTGCCTTGACGGCTGTCGTTGTTGTAGTTGTGGTCGTTGTTGTTGTTGTCGCTATTGTCACAGACCTTTGTCCTTGCTGTGGTCACAGCTGTTAACCCACTTGGTGTGCTTTTTCTTTAGCCATTTCAAATGCACTCAGCGCGTCATGCGATATTTTTACGCCATTTCTTTGATTCTGGCAGCAACAAATATCCGCTGTCTCTGTCGTTGTCGTTGTCGTTGTCGCTGTCGCTGTCACACGCCCACCAATGCATGCCATCCACATTGCATCCACACATACTATTATCAACACAGCATGCACACACACACACACACACACACACACACTGACATATCCTATGCGCATTGCATTGCATTTTTGTGTGTTTGTGTTTTTTTTGTATTTTGGTTTTTGTTTTTTTTTTTATTCGTTTATGTTTTTGTTGTGCTTTTGTTTTTTGCAACATCGACTTTCGCCATGTTTGGTCATTTGTATTTGTTTTCATTTCGTTGCACAAATGGTTTTTTATCGCCTTTGCAGTTGTTATTGTTTTTAGTGTTTGCTGTTGTTGTTGTTGTTGTTGCAGTTACAGTTCGATAAACGGGTTTTTTTTTCTTTGTGCATTGCCGAATATTTGTTAGCTTGGCAACCGCTTTGAGTGTGATTTTACACTGTTGTTGTTATTGTTGTTGTTGTTATTGCTATTGGTGTATTTTTCTCTCTCTCTTTCTGTCTTTATGTTGTATGCCTGCTATCCCGAGGCAAATGCCATGAAAATGAAGTGGAAAACGGTTTTGCACAAGTGGCAGTGCAAAAAAAAAAAAAAACAACAAAAACTACGATTACAACAACAGCAAATATCACATGCGATTGCTATTTGATTTTTATTGAATCCTTTTACAGTGTTTTTTGTTGTTTTTTTGGTTTTGCCTGACTAGGCTGCTGTGTTTTTTTTTCGTTAGGTTTTTAAGCTTAACTTTGATTGCTGTTAACAATTGTTGTTGATTTTCTACTGTCATCGGCAGAACTGCTGCAATAAATTGCTTACACAAAAAAAAGGGAAGCAAAAAAAAAAAAAAACAAACTACAACCAAGCAATAATGACAACTGTGCAGAAGCCAAAGCGTTGCTTTCTATTGTCATCAACAGTTGGCAACAACAACAACAACAGCAATAATAACAATAACAAGAAGAAGAACAACAACGTCAACATCAACGTCATCATCAGAATTATCATCATCAATGTCTGTCTGTTCTTCGCTTACTCATTCACTCACTCGCTCACTCACTCACTCACTCATGCAGCCAGTCAGTCACTCATGCAGTAATTGCGGCAACGTGCGCCTCCCGCTGCATTGTGCCAATGAAATCATTTACATTTTATTTGCATTATACGCGTCTTACTCATGCCCTCACCCTTCTCCACTGCTTCTTCACCGCACCTGATCTCACACTGCCGCATTCAGTGCCACTGCAACAAAGTGACTTCCGCTGCCAGCTCAGCGACGCGCTGGCGTTGAATTTCTATAAAATTGTTCTCGTTTTAATGTTGCGTGTAAAACATGTTGGCGTTGTTGTTGTTGCTTTTGTTGTTGTCATTGTGATTGCATCTATTATTGTTGTGCTATTGTTGTTGTTATTGTTGTGCCAGTGTTGGCGATCCGATAATCCTGACATTGTTGCATTGTTCGATAGCCGCGCAAGTGTCGCAATTACAGCCAACTTAACGGAACATGAAGCTGCATGCGACAACCCTGCCGCCATTGCACATCCGCTGCCATTGTGTATGCCATGTCGCTCTGGCATTGGCTTAGCTCGTTACAGCAGCTCTTAGTTGGTTTACATTTTGCTGTTTAGCTCAGCTCAACGCAGTTCAACGCAGCTCAATTCGTTTCAGCACAGTTCGAGTTTGGCTCGCTTCGCTACGTTTTGCGTTTGCTTTAGTTAAATAAGTACATTGTAGGTCAGTTTCGTTTATGTTAGGGAAGATACTTGCATTCGAGTTTTAGACAAGTTGAGTTGCCAGCATTGTTCTAGTTTTTGTTGTTGTTGTTGTTGTTTTTGTTGTCGAAATGGTTTCGCTACATGCAAGCATTGACGTTAACAACTATTAAAGGGCTCTATGGCTTCCGTTTCTGGTGTTCGTGCGCGTCAAAGTCACTTGCATTGACAGAGCAACATTATGCCATTTACAAAGTACAGCACTGAACCTCCACACACACACACGCACACGCACACTCGCCCGCACATCCGCACACTAACCAATCCAACCCAACCTAACCCAACCAGCCTGCTACTGTTAATGAGTGCAACACGGAGAAAAATAAAAATATTTTTTGCAGCTCAACGGAAAGTATGCCAATGTGCCTTACAGTGTAAAAAATACTACAAACTATGAATTGTTTTTCTATCTCTAGAACATTCGACTTTTAGGCTGACATATAACCCTTTTATAAAAATTTATATTACCAATTCCAAATGACTTGATTTAGTTTCAGGTCGCACAGCTTCCGCTTTTTGCTCGGTTCTAAATCAATTTTTGACTGGCATCCACATATAGACTGCTGCGACTTCTTCTTTTTTAGAAGTTCTAGATTTTTATACATATTTATATTATCTGCAGCAATGACCTGACTTAAGTTTATTTCCGTTTCATCGATTACAATTGGAAGATTGCTGACTGGGACGGACAGTTCTGATTCACTGCACTCAAGTTTGATGTCGTTGCTTGAAAGTCGGAGTGTCAAATGTCAAGATGCCAATTGGTGCTGCCAACTCGCTTCAAGGCCTCTTGATTTTGACTTTGACTTTTTTTTTTAAGTGTATACTTTGCAATATTTAATATTATTGTATTATCAAGTCGTATATGCCACATAGCCAGTCGCTGTCACTGCAGCGATAATTAAATTCCAATTCGAGTAACCAATTACGAAACACGAAGCGAACGACAGAGATTTCGAAAAGCAAATTGCACACACATAATTTGTGAGTAAATGAGCTTTGAAATGCATTGAAGCGAAAGCGAAATGTTTTTAATTCGCTGCAAATGTTAATTGGACTTTATGTTTTGCAAATGAGGAAACATTATATGTTATTAAATTATCCTTTGGCATTCGATATTCCTGAGCAGTCCTTTGTCGCTATATGGCCCAGTAATCAAATATAATTGGCTTAACCATGCATGGATCAACATTAAGACATGTTCATGATGTTCTTCATTCTCTTGCATGTGACTGTGACAAATTAATTTTCAACACAATTCTCCCTTTAAATGCAGCATGTGTCATTTCGCTGAAGGGTAAGTAAGCAACATATTTGTTTTTTTTGCTCCAAACATGTTCACCTTAGCGGGAAGCGCCGCTTTTTTGTTTTAATTTAAAAAAAAAAATGTCCAGCTGACGGAGATTGATGGCTGTTTGAAGCATATTTAGGGAACAAGCTCCATAAATAAATACATGTTAACATGTAAAAGCAGCGAATTTGACGCCACTGATAAAGTAAGCGGAAGCCAGTAAAGTTTGAAGACGCTACTTTGGAGGCATTATTGGATCTAGATTCATGCCCAACTCAAGTGAGGGACTGAGGCTGAAGCCAAACAATTTTAAACCGTCTCAATGTTATGATTAAAAATAAAAATGTGGGAAAAACTGCTCAAAACTTATTTGCACAACTAATAATCAGAGTGTGTGTGCAGATCAAGTTCGGATTGACGTTGTTTAGAGAAATATGCACAACAAGCCAATCTTCCCTAATCGGACAAAAACAAGGCGACTGTCGGTATATTATGCATAGTTAGATTCGATTAGTTTAGCTTATATGCTCGGTCAAGTTGAGCATTCTGTACTAATGCACACATCATGGCTTGCCCACATCGCACAATAGCTTGGTGAGTAAGTAATTTGATAAATACAGTAAGCTCAAGTTAAATCTACTTAGCTGATCTTCTTTGAAGATAAACACATGAGGCATATACATATGTGTGCTGCGTGTGTTTTATGCGTTGCTTTGAAA
Organism: Stegana nigrithorax; assembly: GCA_037044495.1. NCBI lineage: Eukaryota > Metazoa > Arthropoda > Insecta > Diptera > Drosophilidae > Stegana > Stegana nigrithorax. The sequence goes on from JBAMBQ010004804.1 coordinate 233,089, forward strand.
AGAGTAAAGCAGAAAATGAAATAAGGCAGACAAAGCCAGGCAGGCAACTAATCCTGTGCATTTTGTACGTGCATCGAACTCCGCTCAACTGCAGGCAACAGTGCGGGCGGTGAGGACAGGGAGGACCATTGTTTACACTCTGGCCAACAGATTATTGTGAGCTTAATGCAAAAACTTGCAAGCGTAGCGACGAAGGACTTTTGCTTTATCCTTTGCGAATTGGCTGCTGTTGTCTCTTTGTGCTGTTGCGATTATTTGCGTTGAAAGTTTTTAATCACTTAATAAAGCGCAAAACACAATCGAAAACATTTCGCATTGCACATTTCCCCCGCCTCACGTCGCCCGCCGTCAGCTGGCGGCGGTCAATGCCGACGTGGCTGTTGCCAACAATTAAGTTGCATTTTGTTGTTGTTCTTGGCAGCTTTTGGATTAGGAAAATATGTTAAGACTTTTGTTAAACTTGTCCAGGCACCAGCAGCAGCAGCAGCAGCAGCAGCAGAAACAACAACAACAATGACAATAACAAGAACAGCAAGCGAAAGTTTTGCTTTTCGTAGCTAATTTGGCTGCATATATGTACTCCGCTGCAGCAGTAGGCCCCTTGGGCCTGGGTCACGTGGGCGCTTGGGCGCCGTTTGCTGCTGCTCTGCAATGTTAAGCACTCAATAAAGTTTTATGCAATGAATTTGTTGACGTTTCGCCGCACTTCTGCGCTTCTGCTCTTGCACTTGGCCTTGGTCTTGCTTCTGTTCTGTTCTGTTCCACTTAACGTTGTGCCGCTTATCGTGCGGCAGCAGCAGCAATGAAAAAATGCATAAGTGGCAACTGCAAAAAGCGTTCGACAATCCGGCATAGTGAAAACATTGTCGCTGGCGCGAAACTTTTCAATTGCATTTAAAGTTTATCTGTGACAATGCTGCTCCCACATTGGCTTTCACTTTGGCTTCGGCTGCGAGTTCGCCTTCGACTTTCGCTTTGTCTTTCTCTATTGTCAATTGTTTGTGTCGCTTTGCTCTAAGCCGTTTATTTTCTTTTTTTTATTTTGCTTGGCTTGTTTGCTTTTCGTTTTTGTTTAATCTTGTGTTTTTTTTTGTCTGCATTTGCATTTCGTCTTTTATAATACATATGAATTTTATGATTATTAAATTTTGCACACAAAGTTTGCCAAGTGTCTGCACGGAATTGCACAAGCAACGCAAACTTATTTTCCCAGCATAATTTTCCAACAGTTTTCTTCGTTTTTGTTGCCTTGCCTTGCCTTGCGTTGCCTTTAGTTTTTCATTAGCTTTGTGCATTAGCGACTTTTTGTTTGTAATGAGCTTAATAAATCTTCAAATGAATTTTTGTCATTGCTATTGTTGTCCTTGTTGTTGTTTTTGTTCCCATAGATTAGCACTTAATCACATGTATAAAAGCAGCCAAACTGAAAACAAATGACATAGAGAAACCAAAAAAACAAAAAAAAAATATACATATATGTATATAAAACGTCGGCTTAGTAATTCGGCATAGAACTGAACAACGTTGCGTATACGACGCGTGTTTCACATGTGCACTCCAAGGCTTAGTGCCTATGCCTCACTGCCGCAGTAGGCAGTTAGCAGCAAGTAAATAAAAAATACAACAACAAATGCTGTAAACCTGTTTATAAGTTTATCGTTTTTCATTTCGTTTTTTTTTTTTTTTCTGTTTATGCTTGGTTTTTTTTTTTCTTTTCTTGTGTTTTAACATGTTCTCTGTATTGTTTTTCATGCGCTAAGATTTTGGCCATTACGATGTTTGCTTTTTAAATGGTGCGTTCAGTGTTTCCAGCACAAAAAAAAAGGAATGTTTAGCGGCTTCTTTTATAGTTTTTGCCATTTGTTGTACGAGTATTTCTAAGGTGTTTATGCGTGAAGCTTTGCAACGGACTGCAGCGATTCTGGAACAAAGCATGAGATTTCTGGTTTTTATGAGCTTTGCAGACGTTTGATGTGCAAAGGCTATGTGAAAAGTAAGCGTTTTGTTTGTGAAAGTTGGCGAGAGCGAAACTTGTAGAATGGCAAACCATGTTTAATGGCTAACAAAGCTGATTAAAGTATGATGATGAGAAATGTACAAGGTTGGAACATGTGCAGGAAAAGAAGTCAAGTCAAGGACATTAAGTTGGCGCCATAATCCTATCCTCGCTAGTAATAATGTGGCTTGGCTTGTGAAGATCGTTATTTTGCACTAAGGATCGCTTTTATGACTAAAAGCTTTTAAATTTTTGCTGCATTGCAATTGCCGGCAAGTGTCGAAATGCTGCAGACGCAGGCAAGAGCTTAGTTGGGCTCATGTATCGCGATATTCGTATTTCCATTTTATGACTATATTCTTGATGTTTCTGTTGTTGTTGTTGTTGTTGTTTTTCATGTTTGTTGTTTTATGCGTAACTGTGCGTGCGTGCGTGCGTGCGAGCGTACGTGCTTCCGTTAGTGGCGCGAGCGCATTTCCGTCTACGCTTTGTCAAATGCATGAAAATAGAAATGAGATTGAAAAGTTTTGCTGTTAATGTCTACAAGAAGTTGCGTTGCTGTATCGCTTTGCGTAACTAAGTTTCGTGAGAACACAAATAATACTGACAGCAACAACAAAAGCAACACTAACAACAACAATAACAACAGCAACAGCAACAGCAACATGCATGAGTTGGACCAAGAGGGCATTTTGAGCAATTAGCCACGTTCTGGTCTAGCAGACCACTTTACGCTGTCAATAACTTAATTTCCGTTACGACGTGATTTAATTAACGTTAACCGCATGCACGCACACACACACATACACATACTGCTTCCCATGCAGACGCACATATGTATGAAATAATTAACTAAGTTTCCTTGGCATGCTGAGCTGAGGTTAACCGTAGAAACTCCAAGCGTGCCATGCACTACACTGCGCAAAATGTTGTGTAGCTTTTGCTGCTCTATGGATTTGGCTGCAGAGCGAGTGTGCAATGTGCATTATCATATAATATACATATATATATAAATTCTTAGTCAGCTCTTGCGGAATGTTTATGCTTGCTTATGCGTTAGTTCAGGCTAATCTTTTGATTCCTTCAATGTATATGAGAGTCTTCGTATACACTCGAACACTATTCAGAGACAATAATGAGAATCATGAGCTAAGGCTTAGTTCAATGCCAGTTGTCTGCTCTGCCACTTCTAGTCCCTTTATGTATTCCTCTATGATGCATTGAGGAAGTCTGTTGATTTATCTTGCTCTCGTGAGAGAGAGAGAGGCAGAGAAAGTGACTTCACTGTGTAGATATATGTATAGTTGGCATGATCTTCTATAGGACACGATCCCAGCAATCAATGTGTGTGTGTGTGTGTGTGTGTGTGTTGTCTTTTCTTGTTTTTGCTTTTTAATATATGAGCCGCTGCCCATATAATTTACGTATGCGCTATATAAATTACTTTTTGCATTGCCTAAGAAATTGGCTAAGCTGAAATTAATGCCTGGCAAATTTTGGCTTTGTAACAAAGTACACTTTGACATGCTACACAAGCGATTGATGTGCAATAGACGTTATAAATTTTTTTTTTTTTTGCGTGTTTTTCTTTATTGTTTATATCTTTACGCTTTTTGTTCTTTATTATTCCCTAATGCATTAAAGCAATGAAGTGGCCAAGTGTACTTTAGTTAAATTAGCATGAGTAAAAGTTGCAGCTAGGAAGTGGCCACTTGGTCACTTGGCCACTTGGCCTCTTCCTGCCAACAACATCCGAATTGTGCTTGGAAATTCGACACTGGCACGCATGTGTTGCCTTTGCGCCTCAGGCCACAAATCGGTTGTGCACATTTGCATTTGCGTCGCAGCTGTTTGTCTGACCGTTGCACGGTTGGGCAGCTGAACAGCGGCAGCAGGAGAAGTGCGACAGCGCACAAAATGCGCATACAAAATTAAACATATTTTGTACACGACTGTCGCGCCTAACATTGCATGCGATGTTAATTGGGCATTCAGTGCTTGGTTAGTTGCATTTGTTGTGCGTTGGCTTGTTCGCCTTGCGGCTATGCAGGCAGTTGCCCATGGCGATGACCGACACAAACCCCCATCTCCCTCATTGCCGCATGGCAAAGTTTCTGCCGTTTTGCCGTGTGTTGCCTGTGGCTCATTTTCGGTTACATTTGCTGTGTTTCCGTTAGATGTTTGACGCGGTTTTATGCTTGGCCAAACTATTGTATTTCGCTCTCTTTCCCCCTTGCTCGCTCATTCGCGCTCTCTTTCTGGCTCTTTCTATCTATTGCATATATTGCGTGTATCTATTTCGCTGTTCGTGCCTCACTCGTTTATGGTGTTTGACATTTGTTAATATTTGCGTGTCGGTTTGTGTTCTGTGTTCTCGCCTTTGCTGCCTTTGGCATCTATAAATTATGCAAACAAAACCGAGCATTAATGACTTTGTACGCGTTTACCGTCTCCACTCATATTATATGCAGATATGCCTCGTTGTTGTTGCTGCTGTTGTTTTTGTTTTATTTGTTGTCAATACAATGGAAAACCGTCTGCTGTTGGCACACCCAAAGGCAAACAATGTGCAAAACGCATTTACATGCTGCAGCAGCAAATTCGAATTATGCTGCTAATCGTTTATTAATCAATGAGCTGCACAAGAAACACCTGCCATGTGAGTTATGCAGCTATTGCCCCACTAATTAACGCTGCGGTATCGGCAAGAGATTGCTAATGCAGGCGAAATTATCATCATCATCATCATCATGATCATCAAGCAGCAAATGTCTGCGTTTTCTCTAGAATTCCTGTTGCCATTAACAAAACGAATATTTATGAATAAATGAAAACATACAGCAGAGTGATTTGTATCATTTTTGTTTTATTTTTTTTTTTTTTTTGTTTTATTTATTTTATTTAATTTTTTTTTTATATTTATTATAACCTCCACAAAAAAAAATTTGTTTTATATGCTTTATATATATATATAATTTCTTTGTTTATTTGCTGTGCCTGCATTTGCACATTGCGTATACGTACACACATACATATACATACATTTATATATGCACATATATATTTATTTTTTATTTCTTGTTAAATTTGTTTTAATTCTGTTACGTTTTCATGGAAATTTCATAATTTACACCGAAAAGAGCTGCTTGATTTTATATCAACGCATCATAAGTACTATGCATCAATATACATATATATTAGTTTATACATATGTATATTTATGTATATTATTTGTTTTTAATTTCGTCGCTGTTTCTTTTTGGTTTTCCTTTTTGCTTACTTTTCAAAATTTTCTTTTGGTTTGTCTTCTTTTCACTAAATATGTTTTTTTTTTTTTTGCTACTTTCTTAATAGTTCATTTCACGGTCTGTCTGTCCATACGTCTATGAAATTATCCAAGAGAACATTTATATCTCGTAATCGTATCTCGTATCTATTATTATATTTTTTTTTTTTAAATATGCTTGCTATGGTTTCTAGCAACTGCTGTCATTCTGGCTGTTTCGTTTTCTTTTAAAAGACTTCTAAACTTCTAATAATAATAAATTGAAGAGTTATTATTTTCTTGATTTTTTTTTCTTTGTTTTCTGTTTGTTCTTTTTGTTACAATTGCAACTTTAGTTTTTAGTTTAAAATTTGAAAATTGTTGGTTTTGTTTTTATTTAATATTATCTTGTAAATTATTTAATGGATTAGTTAGTTTGTGTATTTTATTAGTTTCTTAGGTTACTTTGGATTTTCTTCGGAAATGCTTCCTGAACATTTTTTCCACACATTTATTAAGTTTTAAGATTTTTTGTTTTGTTGTTTTAATTATTTAATGTTAATATTGTTGCTTTTTAGCTATTTAAATTTGTTACACATACTCAACAGCGCTTTACGCAAAATTTTTTTTAAATTTAGGGCAAATGTTTTCTCTAGTTTTCTGCTGTTTGTTTTTACTATTGTGCCTAAGCACACAAGCAACTATTTGAGTACTTTAAAAGTTTTATCATTCAAAGATTTTTTTTATTTAGATTTTTTTTTTTGTTTCTTTTTATGCAAAAATAAAAATCTTCTAAAACGAGATTTTTGTATTTTCTAACAGATTTTTATTTATATTATATTTATTGTTTTTTTTTTTTATTTAATATTTGTTTATACTTCGTTTTAAAGTTTTTTGTATTATTATGTTTTAATTAGTTCTCTTCAATTTTGTTTTTATTATTGTGTTTGAACTATAACACATACAAATATTACAACATATAAGTATTTATTTATTTATTTAGTTAGATCCTTATTGTGTGTTATTAATTTTATTTTAGTTTCTTTTTGTATGTGTGTTTATGTTTAATTCTTTAGCTAACCAACATAACTATTTATCAAGAGCAAACCACAGTTTTTAAAAAAAAAAAAAAAAAAACTATTTACAATTAAAATCGTATATGTATATATATTTTTTTTATTTACTTTGTATATATTGGCTTATGTTATTTCGGCGGCTTTTTTGTGCATTGTACATTGACATAAAATGACGGACTATTTCTTTTTAAATACCTAATGAAAGTTAGCAAAAAATGTGTTAATATTATAAATAAAATAAAGAGAAGCCTTGCCTTATTTTACTCTGGAGCAGTTTTGCAGTTAGCCGCCGCATAAGCACTTAGCGAATTGTGATGGGTGAACCCCATTTCGTGATTTGAATAATTTCGGGTATATACGCGCACTTACACACACACGAGCAACTGGTTCTCATATTGTATGTGTAGTGAATGTGTGTGTGTGTGCAAATTTTAATTTCATACTGATTTTAACCTACAGTGCGCGTATATGTCAAATTTCAAAAACATAAAAATAGAAAAGAAAACAAAAAAACAAACATGAAAAGAAAATTAAAAAAAAAGTGAGGAAAATAAAATAAAATAAAATAGAGAGAATTTGACACCTCTTGAAAGTTGACAAGTGCATTGTGTTAAATTTTCTTATGCCATATAGAATAAAATAGTTTCACTTTGTTGTTGCCTATTTTTTGCTTCTTATTTTAAAAACTTTTGTTTGCTTGCCTGTTCTTCATTGTTCAAACTTTTTTATTGTATTTGGGTGGGTTGACGATATATTTCGGGTTCTCTTTTTTCAGTTTAAAGTTTTTTGTTTTTGTTTTTATTGTTGTTACTGGGTATTATTTGTATTTTGTAAAGGTGTTGCTTTGCTTCTGCTTACAGGTAAAATCGTTTTATTTATTTATTTATTTATATTTTGTTTTTCGTAAGTGTAGTTGCATAGATTTTAATTAAGATTTAAGATTGTTGTTGTTTTTTTTTTTTTTGCTAGTTAGGAAACAAGAAACCAATCTGTACGCCTGTTTTAAATTTAAGAAGAAGACTAATAAGTTTTTGCTTTTTATTACTAATACTTTTTGTTTCTTTATTTGTTCGTTTTTAAATTCATCAAAGTTGTGTGAAAGAATTTGGAACAGTTTTTCTAAAAATATTTTTCAGTATTTCCGTTTATTTGTTTTATATTTATTTTTTTATTGTTTTGAGGTTTGGACTCTGCAAGATTTTACATTAAAACTTTAAGTTTATGTTTAAATATACATGTATATATATTTTATATATATTTAACTATATTTTCGTATTTTAATAGTTTTAAAATGTTGTAAAGTTGAAAGCTTTTGGGGTTTCCTGCTTAGGTACGATTACTACAGATGCTACGGCAGGTTAAGTTTTACGAAAAGTTTTACAAATAGTTTGACTTGACTTTTATTAAGTTTTTTCATTTTCGTGTTGCTAAGTAAATGAAAAAACACAAAGAAATAAATAAAAAAATTAAAATAAGAGTTTTATTTATTCAAAAAAGGCATTTTATTTGCTTGTGTTTGTATTTTTTTTTTTTTTTTTGTTTGTTTAAGCTTTGGAAGACAAAAACTATTTTTTTGTTGTAGGTTTTTATTTCTCTTATTTTGGTATCTTTGTAAATGCAACCATTTTGTGTTTATGTTATTTTATAAAACAAATTTTAAATAAATAAAAGTTTTTTGCCTGCATAATAAATAAAGTATACATTATAAATACGTATTTGTTTTAATACATTTTTTGACACTTATACAATTTTAAAATTTGAATATTTCTTTTCATGAGAAAAGACTAATTTACAAAAAAAAAAAAAAATATCCAACACACAGTTACTCATATTACTATAAAATACTTACACAGTTTATTAACGACATTTTTGTTTTGTGTGTGTTCTATCTGATTTTTAATGCTAAGTTCTGCTTTCACTTGATTTTATTTAGTATTTTACTTAAGGTTAAGTTTTCTTTAAAAAGTTACACCAATTCACATTTTATGGTCCGATTATGCTGTAAATATTGTTTTAAATATTTTTTTGGTTTGTTGCCGTTTTTTTTTTTTATTTTCTTTTTTGTAGTCTAATGCCAAATTACTATACACAAATATATATTAGCTGTACTTGCTGTTCTCAAACGCTTCAAAGTTTTTTGCTTTATATAGTTGTTTTTATTTCATTTGTTTTATTTTGATACGTTGAATATACGCGTTTTTTGAAATTTAAGTTTCCACAAATTTTTATGCAGTTTCTTGCTTAGCAAAAATATAAAATTATAGAGCCGCATAAAGTTGCCTTTACGTTAAAACTTTTTGTTAATTATATAATTTGCTGATTTGCTTTAAATTGGTTTTTTATTATATGTTTTTTTTTTTTAAACAACATTTTTAGAGTTTTTCTACTACTTTTATTGTTTTTCACATTTAGTCTGCTTATATAAACTAAATATTTGTTTTTTATGTTTTCTTTTTTTGAAATTTTTTTATTTTACTAAGTAAAGTTTGCGTAAGACAGAAAACGATGAAACAAAATTTGATTTAGTTTCGTGTATATTTTAGTATGTTTTGTGTGTTTGTATGTGTGTGTGTGAGTGTATATGTGTAATTTTTTAAGCTATTTAGTTAAAATTAATTTGCTTTCTTTGAAACTTCAACAACGAGAAACAACAAACAACGTTAAACAAAAATGAAATAAAGAACATTTCGTTTATTTCTGTTTTAGTTTTTACCGCTAAGAAAACATTTATTTTAGTTAATTTTTTTGGTTTTGTTTTGTATGTTATTTAAAATTCTTATTAGTCTTAAATACGTAAATATATATATAAATCATTATGTATAACTATTTATTAATTTATTTTTGTCGTTTTTCGTTTTTTTTTTGTTTGTTTTGGTTTTACTTACACAAGTTTGAATGCAAGTGTTTTAATTACAATAGTTTAAATTTATAGTTTATCGAGTAAAGCTTTCGTTCCTCTGCAATAATTTTCATATGATTGAAGTAAAGCATACTTTTAGGGTTTAACTTGCACGCTTTGCTGCCATAGCTTTGCATATTCGATCTTTTCCTTCTTCATTTTTCTTTGCTTGGCAAAAATTTCCAACGCAATTCGCTATTTTCTGTTTGCTGTTCAACGAAATATTTCGTGTTGCCTTTGCAAATATTGTTTAATGTGAAAACAAATTGCTTATCCAATACGTCTACTCACGAACTTATACACGAAATACTCACGTTAATATTTTTGGCTGTTTACACCGTAATAACAATTTTTACACAATTTTTTCTTTCTAAATTTGTTTTTCTAGTCATAAAATAAAAAAAAAAAAACAACAATTTTTACGTGCAGCCAGTGCGTGATAATTCGAGGAGCGACAGTGTGCAGACACTGTCTTAGTTTGGTTCGTTATAAAACTATTAGCTCATTAATGGGAATGCAAACCATGTATGCCGCAATAAAACTTAACTAGCAGTTAAACAACTTTAATCTGCACATTGCTGGTAACTGTTGTGCCTGGCATAAAATTTTTTTGTTTTCTGTTTTTTTTTTTTTGAGTGTGGCTGCCTGTAAAAGCAAAAAAAAAAAAATTCATTTTTTTTATATATTTTTATGAACACTTATTTTGTGTAAACTCTTCTTTAAGCCAAAGAAAATGTTCCGGCGCTTTGCAAAAAAAGGCTTTTTCAAAGTTATTTACCAACACTATCGAATTTCGGCTTTTATCGTGCTTTTTTTGGCAATACAATTTAAAGGAAAATCTTTTCTTTTTTCTAAGCCTTTTTGGCATCGAACGTTGATGTACCACCTGCGTTTCTTGAGCATTTTATGAACTTCTTTTCTTTCATGTGCTGTTTTAGTTTTCTGTTTTGTTTGTTTTTTTTTTTATATATATTTTTATTTTATTCATCATATTTTTCACATAATCACAGCTAACGACTAATGTACATTCATGATATTCGAATTAATTTAAAGTAATTTTACCGCTGAATATTCAAATATTTTTTTTACATATTTGAAATCATTAATCGCAATTTTTTTTTCAGAAAAAAAATAAATAAATAAATAAAATTAATACAATGTTTATACATAAAAGTGGCTATGTGTACAGTAAAGTTGTCTTATGTGAATTGTTTAGAGCGCAACGTTGTTTTTGTTTTTATTTTTATATTTACTTGTTTTTTTTTGTTTATTTTGGAAATTTTATTTGATTGTGTTTTGATTGCACATATTGAGACACTTAAACACTTACATACAATAGTAAACGTACACATAGATTTTTGCAATACATTAAAATCTGCTTTCTTATAATTTTTCATACATACTTTTTTGTTTGATTTAACATAAAAAATTAATTTATGCGCTTAATTAATTAGACTACAAAAAAAATTTTTATTTAAGCGCGTTTACAAAAAGTTTGCTTTTTAGTTTATATTTAATTTTATTTAAATTAACCAAAAAAAAAAGAAAAAAAGAAACCATTTAAATGCTTAATGTAATTTTTTTTGCTTGAAAATACAAATTTGTTTAAAAAAAAAAGAAGCAGAATGGTAACCTATTTTAGGTCAATTATTTTAGCTATTCAAATTTGACGAATATGGCGCAGAAAGGCGCAAACGTCTGTCAACTGCGTAAGAAACAAATTTTGGGGAAAAAGTGCGCATTGCTGGCATTTTTTAGCACATTATTGCATAAAGTGTACAAAGCGCCTTCTTTTTCGATTATCTAAACTATTCCGATTATTGAGACAACAAGTGTGTGTGTGTGTGTGTGTGAATATGTGTGAGTATGCGAGCACTTTCCGTTGCTTTCAATTAATTAAGCCAATGTGTGCTTCAGGCCGCATTAGCAGGAGACACCCTGCTTGGCCACCGTGTACCAAGTGCTGACCCTGACCAATGACGGTGAGTCGGGTGTGGTCGGCGGCCGTGTGGCATCGCCCGCAGCAACGTCAGTTGCCTCGTCGCCAGCCACGCCCACGCCCACATCCACGCTCACGGCCCCTTCAGCTTCAGCTGCAGCAGTTTCATTAGCTGTTGTCAGCAATTGTTGTTGCTGCTGCTGCTGCTGCTGTTGCTGATGTTGAACTGGATCCGCATGTGCTGGACTGGCAATTGTTATTGCTGCTGCTGTTGTTGTTGCCGCTGCTGGTGTTGCTCCCGTTGCTGTTGCTGCTACTGTTGTTTTTGTTGTCAACAAATGCTGCTGGCTGTCATTTACGGAGTCATTGTTGCTCGCTAATGTTGCTGCAGTTGTTATTGTTGTTGCTGCCGTTGCAATGCCAGCAGCAGCAGCAGCAGTTGTTATTGCTGTCGTTTGTGTTGCTTGATTTTGATTTGATTTTTGATTTCGTTGTTTTGATTCAATTTTGTTGTCGCCACACGGGTTACTTGGACTGCAGTTGCTGTGCTGCCGTTGTGCCTGATATAGTTGTTGCTGATATGCGATTTGTTGCTGCTGCAAGTGCTGCGGATGGTGAAAGTGCATCGGCATCGGCGTGTGCAGATCACGGCCGACCAGTGGTCCCACCTGTGGACAGCGGAAGCGAATTGCCTCCGCGTTGGCATCATTTAGATCGCGCCATAGTGGAGTTGTTATGGCTGCTGCTGTTGTTGTTGTTGTTGTAGCTGCAGAAGCGGCATGTTGCTGGCATAGTTCACGATTTTGCTTGTGCGCTTGCGCATGCTGGTGACGACGATGGCGATGCTGCTGTAGCTGTTGCTGATGTTGTCCATTGCGTGTTGTTCGCTTGCGACTTTTACTCCGGGCTCCTGTTGCTCCGGTTACTCCTGCTGCTGCTGTGGCATGCACGTGTTGATGTTGTTGTTGTTGTTGTTGAGATTGGGGTCGCTGCTTGCTGCGCTTGCGTTGCCTGTGTTGATGCTGGTTCTGTTGCTGGTGCTGATGTTGCTGTTGTTTTTGTTGTTGTGGGTCATCATTTTGTTGCTGCTGCTGCTGCTGCTGCTGTTGTTGTTGTTGACGCGATTTGCTACGCTGGTGATGTGATCGCGTCCTACGCGACTGCAATTCCGCTTGTGGTCGCAGACAGTGGCGGCAAAATGATTCGGGTTCGCTGTCGTTTTCGCTGTCGCTGTCGACTTGGGTGCTGCCATTGGTGCTAGTTGTTGTTGTTGTAGTTGTTGTTGTTGTGCTCGCTAACGAGACCAAATCGTCATCAACATCGGCAGCAACATGATTGACATCATCATCATCGTTATCATCATCATCATCATTATCATCATCATCATCATCATCAACATCATCATCATCATCATCTTCATCATCATCATCATAATCATCATCATCATCATCATCGTTAACAGCAACAACAACGACAATGTTGTTGTTATTTTGCGCCTGATTAGTCGATTTAGTTTTCAATTTTGATTTTTTTGCTGGTGTGCTTTGACCAATTGGACCAATTGTGAGTAAATTTTGATGCTGTTGTAGTTGTTGTTGTTGTTGCCGCTGCTGCTGTTGCCGATGGTGTTGATGATTGTGTTGTTCTTGTTCTTGTTCTTGTTGCTGGTGTTGGTGTTGTTGATGATGTTGTTGTTGTTGTTGTTTTAATTGTTGCTGGTGTTGTAGTTGATGTTGGTGTTGTTGTTGCTGGTGTTGCTGATGTTGTTGCATATGTATCTTTTGATTTAACTTACATTTATTTCGTTCCTTACGTGCTTTTGTCTCTCGTTGTTGTTGTTGTTGTTGTTGCTGCTGCTGTTGTGGTTGCTGTTGTTGTTTTTGTTTCTGTTGATGCTGGCGCTGCTGTCGCACATCTCTAGCCACCGATGTGCAACGCTTGCGTGATGTATATTCGTCACCTTTATCGGTCGGATATGGTCAGAACGCTGTGTCAAATACAGACATTGATCTCGAAATTGCTTCGTCATTTCGACACGCCTCTAGGAATTCTTCAAGCGTTACAACGCCATCGCGATTAATATCCATTTTCTAAAATATGAAACACATACAAAGAACAAAACAGCAAAGAACAGGTGAATAGAGAAAAAGATAGAGAGAAAGCGAAAGAGAGTATGATTATATTAGATTTAACTGCATAAATTATTAATAATTTATGCGCACAGACTTGATGCCAGCGGCAAGCCGCAAAATCAGACACACAACATACCGACACTCAGGCCAAAGTCACTTGCGATTTAGTGAACTTATGAAGTGGCAACGCGGCACTGAAGGCTGAGCTAGGCTGGGCTAAACTACTTCATCGCACTGACCACAGCAAGTTAGCTGAGCTAATCGACATTGACGACGTGATTGGCACGTCAATGGCGCATTGACGGCAGTAAAAGCAAACGCAGACAAAAAATAAAAAAAAAGAGAAAAAAAAATACAACTTAGGCAAAAGTTGCTGCCATGGCCTTTGTACACTTTTATTTACTAATTTTTACTGCACATTTTCGTGTCTCGTTCGCCTTTTTGGCATTTGCTTATTTCCCCAAAGTCAAGGAAAGCGTGCGACGGCGACGGCGATGGCGGTGGCGATGGCGATGGCGGCGGCGACATTGGCAACGCTGCGGTCCATTAGCGCAGCCAAGCGTTGCGTGCGCCAGAAAACTCAACTTACAAAAAGTAAATAAATAAAAATACATAATTTAATTTACATAATGCCTTTTGCTAGCATTTCTTGCTTCTCTATTTTATATATATATATATAATTTTTTTTTTTTTTCGTTGAGCTTACAAAGCTTTTACTCCTGCGTGTTGTTGTTGCTGTTGTAATTTATGTGTGTGTGTCTTTCTTTTTTTCTCTTTTTTTTTGTTTTTTTTTTGTTCAATTCCCCATTTGTTACACTTTGTAGCGAGCGGCTTTAAAATCAATTCCAGCTGATCAGTTAAGGCAAGAAATTATATTGCGGCTGACTTTGTGGCTTCACGCTCGCCTACTGTGCGCAAGGACATCGCTGCTAAGCGCAGACGATGAGATTTAAGACTTGTAGGCTGCTTATTGAATTGCCATTTATGCGCTTAACTGTAGAAATTTATTTGATTTGATTTTATTTCTGATTTTCTCTTTTTTTTTCACGTTAATTTTGTATTTCATTTGTTATATATATATTTTTTTTTAATAACATTAACGCTTAAGTCTGTGAATCAGAGTTTATACTGCTAGGCTTATGTCAGCTGTCGTTTGCATGGGGTAATTGTAAAGTTCGACTATGCACTGAAGTTTGCTCAGCCTGCGGCAGCATAGGATATAAATAACGCTAATCTCTAGGCTAGCGTTGTGCTGCTGACGTTATTGGCAGATTAGCTGGCCAGTGCCACATGCTCAGCGCATTATTCTGCAGATTAACTTCATGCCTAAGTCACTTACTAAATATTTTAGTCCATTTGCTCTTATGCTGGTCGCTTGAGAAAATATTACAAAGCCCACATGGCTCTGCTAGGCTTATTTTCTTAAGGTTTTTCTTCTTGTTTATTTTTTTTTTGTATTTTAGATTTTTTGTTTTTTTGGTTTCTTTTTTTTTTTTTTGGATTTATTTTCTTTTGATTAAATATATTTCTGCGCAAGTATTGACGTTTTCTGCTTTGTATTATACAGGAAGCTTTTGTGTGCAAGCGTTTGCAGTTTGGGTTTCGTGTGAACATACAAGATCCGCAAATTCGACTGAAAATCGCTTACTCACGTGCTAAACTCTTTGAAAGCGTTGGCGCCTTGCAGCATTTTATTGAAGTTTATGCTTGGTTTGTGTGTAAGACGGCATGACATTCCAAATATATTGTATGATGTAAGGATGCAGAGTTTTGTATATTTGCTCCCACAACTCAAGCAAAAGGCAAAGTATTTTTTCCTTTTTCTTTTTCTTTTTCTATTTGTATTTCATTGTAAGTCATAGGCTGGCATGATTTGCTTTTGCTTAAGCATTTTCATTATATAATCAACTTTAATATTATGTATACGCCACGTAAGACGCAGCCTCGAGCATAATAAAGAAAAAGGAACAGGAAAATAGTAAAAACAGCAGCCGCAACAACAACAGCAACTAACAACTGAATTCAATAACAATAACAACAACAACACTAACAACAGACAAATGGAAACAAAACAAAAAAGACCTGGGCAGGGGTTCGGGGTGAGAAAAAAAGGACAAGAGACGATATGCAAGAATTACTCAACTGACATCCTGTAGTCATTTTTCGTTAGTTTTGTAGACGATTATGTTGCGGCGGCTGCTGTGGCTGCGGCTGCGTCTGCAGCAGATCCAGGCGGACATGCCTTGAGCATGAGTGGCACACTGAGTGGCTCAACATTTCCGCTCATTGCGTTCGCACTTGAGCGGCTTTAGTCGAACATTTGCACGCACATGCGATTGCCGACCATGGCCAGTCGACGACGAATTGTGCCAGTCACGCGCGCCCCATGGGCCAACAAACTGATCAGAGTAAAGCCGTGCCACGATGCCGGCCTTCACTTGTTTACACACACATTTGCACATTTACACGTTCATTCATTTATGCATTCATGGGCTGTGCGCAATTTTTAATGTTTTCTTTTTTTGTTTTTTATTTTATTTTTGTTTTTTGTCTTTCTGCTTTGCTCACCTGAAATATCTGCTCGACTTTGCCTTTGATTTTCTCCTCCTCGGGACACTCGTCGGGCAGGCGACCCATCAGTTCGTATATGGCAGTCACAATGTCAGTCATTTCTTCCCTCGTAATGAAGCCATCGCCATTGATGTCGTACAATGAGAAGGTCCAGCGTAGTTTCTCCTCGACCGAGCCGCGCGATAATATCGAAAGTCCTTGAACAAAATCCTGCAAAAAAAGAAAAGAAAAAAATGAGTCAAAACAAAGTAAAGTAAAAACCATGTTCATAATATCAGAACACACACATACGTGTGTAAAAAGTATAAAAATAAGAAAATATGCGAACACATTTCAAAATGGTGTATACACGTTAGGCAAACGTACATCGATGACACAAGGGTCCACGTAGTTCACTTTAAGCAAGTGAAGAAATATAAAAAATAAGAAAAAGAAAAAAAAAAGAAAGCGAAAATAACGAAAACATAAATGAATGAAACTATGTTCCCAGAAATTCGTTCATAAACCACAATTCTGCAGACACAGGTTCAGGCTCAGACGTCGACTCTGACTCCGACACAGAGACTTCACATGCAACTTGTCAGGCACTTTCACTTTTAATGCCACTTGGGCAGTGTCCTGTGTTCGGTGAATTTCGGTTGTTCAGTTTTTATTTACTGGACAGGCAGAAATTTTTCTGCTTCTGCTTCTTCTTCTTCTTCTTGTTTGCTGTTGCCGTTGTCTGTGTTTAATGTATTTATTGCTTTAGTTGTAGTTGTTGTTGGCATTGTTATTGTTGGCTGGCCACGTCCATCGCCGCCAATTGGTCATTTATTTATGTCGCAGCGCAAGAGGAAATATGACAAATGCTCGCTAGATAAGACCTAAAGTAGAAAAGTTTGTCGTCTACGTGTGGCAGTTCGTCTTTTTCCTTTTTTTTTTTTTGTTATTTTTTTTTTTCTATTTTATTTATTTGTTTTTATTCTTTTATATATTGTTGTGCTACTGCTGCTGCGTGCATTGATAAAGTGTTCCCGTGCGAACTTTTGCAATTATTGTGGGCCTTTAGTCATTAGCAAAGTCGTTACGAACGTTCAATTTGTTCAGCGCTGGTCGTACATTTCGCTTAAAAATTTAAAAACTTCATATTTCCGGCAATTTTACTTAAGCTTTTTTAGCCGTGTAAAATGCCAGTCGGACCAAATTGACTACAAATAATGTGTATGATCTTTTGCGGAATTTGCTGAAATATTTGGTTAATATGTCAAAGCAATGCAACCGATTTGCATAAAGAAAGCCAAAACAGTCAGTTAAAATGAAAATTACGAAAATAATATTTTATTATTAAAAAAAGCATAAGAAAACATTTAAGCAATGACCTGACAGGCATAATACATAAGTAATTTAATTGAGTTGCCTTACGTATTTTATCACAGACGCACGAAAGTATGCTACGAAAATTTTATTACGGCATTTGGTCATTTATTTAATGGTAATAAAAATTCGTTTATTTTATTTTTATTTCATCTCTTTACATTTTATTTGAAATTGCATAAAGAAAATTAAAATGCGCTATGCCTTGGGAATTTCTTAATGTGATTTATATTTGCATTCGTTCTTTTTGTTCGTGCTGTCGTCAAATTTTTATAAAATTATAATGCTGTCAATGGCAAAGGCAAAATGACAAAAGCAACAGCAAATATAAAATATAAAAGCAAATAAACGCACGACGTATGCGAGTTCGAATAATAACGAATGCTTAAACGATTTAAGCTCTAAATATTCATAAAAAGTCATCTTTTCCACATATTGTTTTATTTTTATTTATTATTATTTTAATTATATTTCTCATTGTAAGTTTTGCAAGTCAAGTGCAATTTGCAGCAGGGATTCAAAATAAAGCCTAACGCAGGCAGGTGAAGTGTGTAGCTGTGTTGTGTCTCAAGTAAATGTTGTATGCTGCTATGTGGTAACGTTTTGAGAAGCCCCCACTCACACACACTACACACATTGCGTGTTGCGTGTGTCGCAGAAGTACGACATTTTAATGTACTTAAGCACTCTGAAAATAATTCAATTTAATATACTTTCAAAAAGCAAATACTACTCAGCAAAAGTATGAAAGCAAAATGAGACTTAGAACAAGAAGTAGACAACGACAGCGACAGCGACAGCGACTCAAGTAGCAGCAATAGGCAACACCCAGCAATGAAACGACAACAACTACAACACCACACGAACGAACAACAAATTACAGCAGTATTAATAGATGCAACAACAAAATAAATAACAACAACAAAAACATCAAGAACAGCAGCAGCAGTCGCCGCCACAGTCGCAGTAGCGCCAGCAGCAGCGACAATAACATAAAAGCAAAAATACGAAGGCAAAACAATTTTTCTTATGGCGCAAGTTTTATGAGAAAGAGACAGCATGTGCGCCTTATAACGCAACAAAGGTGTGTCAGAGTGAAAGTGAACACGTTACAGCTTCAGAGATAGAGATGGAGAAAGAGAGAGAGAGAGACAGGGAGTGGCAAAGATAAAGTGTATATGTGTGTATGTGTATATGCATGTATACTCGTATATGCGTCGCTTAAAAGAGCAGAAAACATTCTTAAGTAGAATGAAATTACTTTAGACATTTTAAGTATAAAATATGGCTGACAGTGAGATATACGTATAAGATACGATGCAGGCAGACAGGCATGAAAAAAGACTTCTCAAGTAAGTAGCAAACAAAAACCCAAACAAAACAAAAGCAAAAAAAAAGAAAAAACAAAATACAGAAAGAAAAAAAACAATAGAAAATATAGAAAGCATAGAAAAAAGAAGAAAAAGCAGACAAGAAAAACAAGACAGACAAGACAGACACAGACGCTTAAGTTCTTATTGCTTGTCGCTATTTTGATTGTTGTTGTCCTTGCTAAATTTTGCATAGAGCTCAAATAAGGCGAATTTTGTTAACACAACACTGTAAATGATTAATACACACGTGCTTCCAGCAGTCACAGGCTTTTCTATTGATTCGCTTCAATTTTCATTATTATGCATATAAGTGTATGTACTATATAAATTGTTGCGAAAGTAAGCTGCTTAAATTGATCATAATATGTTCAAATGCTGTCTGTCAGTTGCTCACATAGCTATGAATATTTATTTGCCTCAGTTGCGATTAACTGCTAAGCGAATCTTGTACTAAACAGCTTTTAATTTTATTTTGCGTTAGCTGTGCCAATGCTGCCAGCGTCTCCGATCCACTGTTCTCTCTTCTAAGGAGAGCAAGACTGCCATGCAAGATAAGCGCTCTCCTCAAGAATATCAACTATCATTTTCGTAACGAATGTGCTTTTGATTTTTGTTGTTTTTATTGTTTTTCGTTTCTCTCGTCTTGCACGTGCAACTACGCAACTTGTGTTTGCTGCCTGCTATGGTTGAACCGTTTTTTGGTTAGTGTAGTGTGTGTGTGAATTGCTGGGCTTGTCAAGTAACACAACAGCAACTGACAGGCCATGAGCTGTGCAAAGCAGCGGAAAACGGAAACAGGCTTTGACTTGTACTTAAGCACAGACATGCGAGTTGGCAGTTAATTAGAAGGTGAAAAATATTCAACAGCTCACATTAAACGCGGCTGTAAGGAATAGTATATAAATTAAGCAGCAATAAACGGCAAGCAAGAGCAGAAAGCTGAGCGGATCAGAGCAGAGCAGTTGGGTAAGTGCACACAAACACACACACACATACACACACCCTATAAAAGTCATAAACGCGATTGTCATGCAAATAACGCATAAAACAGCCAACCGCAAAACAAGAAAATCACATGGCTTAATTGAAAAACGGTAGCGAAGTTGGGCATGCTCGGCTTCGACAATGGCGGCAGAGGCAAAGGCAAAGGCAGGGCAAAGGCAGAGGCACTGACGATGGCGATGGCAAAGTTGATGATGATGATGATGATGTTGGCGTTGGCTGTGAGGTGCGCTGAGGCACGTTGAGCGAAGCCATATGTGAGTGATATGCCACTGAAACAAGAGTTGGGGTCGGCAGTAACGGGTTGCGCAGTGAAACTGAAGTGTACGTGTCTTGTAGTCATTATGATTTTCAGATCATTATTCAACCGAAATGGCGTACAAAATGGCGCACTCAATGAGCGACCGCGAGGGCAACAGCGACGACGACGACAACGACGACGACGACGATGACGACGACGAGGACGACGAAGACGAGGACGATGTCATTTTGTCAGCGTCATTGTCAAATAATCACGCATAGTGGCGTGTGTGTGTGTGTGTGTGTATGAGTGTGAATGTGTGCGGACGCGTCTTGGCTTCTTGTTTCAACTATTGTTGTTGTAGTGGTAGTGATTGTTGTTGTTGTTTTCGCCGCTCTTTGTAGGCGTTAAAATCGTAATAATTTATCGTTTCAATAGAAAACATACAATTGCGTCCTTGCCGTTACCTAGCTCCTTACATGGTGTATATGGTGTATATGGTATGTGCTCATATGGCACTTGCTTCTGCTTTGACAGTTGCCCAACAGCGCAAGTTCAATCTTAGGCGTGGCCGGTTGCTAGCTTCCGTTTCCGGTGAACTCTGCGCCGGATGTGAATTTATGTACGTGTGTTTATTTGCCTTTGCTGCTTTGTTTTGCATGTGCATATATTATGTGTATGCATGACTGTGTGTGTGTGTGTGTGTGTGTGTGCGTGTGAGTGTATGAATTGTGTAATATGCAAAATGATTTTAGCATTTGCATGTGCCAGCAACAAACGACAGCAACAACAATTACAAAGCACTGACAATGGCAGCAAAGGCAATTTTCTGATTGTACAGACTTTGATGTTGTTAATATTGTTATTGTCCATGTTATTGTATTTGCTATTATTGAGGTTACTATATAATGGGTTGTTATTGTTGTTGTTGTTGTCATTATTGCACTTCATATTTATACATTTATGTTTTTTTTTTGCCATTAGTTTTGCATTATTTAAACATTCGATGTATTTTTTTTTGCTGCTGTCAACTACAACAAGAAACAACAACAACAACATGAACAATTGGCATGTTTATATTTTCATTTGCAACATTTGTTATGAGTAGCAAATGCCTTTCATTATCAAACTATGTTTTGCTTTTATTATATTTTTTTTTATTTTTTCTTTAAATTTTCTTTACACATATGAGAAGAAAAACAAAACACAATGACATTATCATAATAAATAGAATGCATTTTCGTCTTGTAATCTTTCTTGTGTTTTTATGAATTTGCAATAATTTATCTGTAGCTTTTGCATGTCATGCTTTGCGCAGGACATTCATAAGGACACTGGGAACATGTGCCATATACACATATGCTTCTTAGTAGGGTTCGGTTATCAAATGCTTACGTGGCATTAGAGCATAGAATACTTATGGAGCATGTTGATCCTAGCTGTGCTGTGCACATGGCTGATATTCTTGATTTGAAAAATTGTGCGGTTCTTTGCCATACACTGGAGTCAACCAAACTCTGTGACAAAAGTGACGCGCTAAATTGCTTATTGAATATTTATCTGTGCATAGATGATTTTCTGCAATGTCATGCACTCGCAGGACAATGGTGGTAAGGACTTTGCACATGTAAGGGTGGCAATGCAAGTCATTCAACAGTTTCAATGACAATTACTCATTGCAATATGAGTCACATTGTTTACTTACTAATTGTGGAAAAACGAATATATAATATATAACTATTCGGTGGCCGACTATTCGGTATTCGGCTCAAAAGCATAACGGTAACCGCATAGCAAATAATTCATCAGCATCTTATAGTTGCTGCATATTTTTCCGATATCGAATAGTTGCCTATCCATGACAGTCCTTACCGCATATTGACTCAATATTCGGTATTCATATTATGATGGTATATTCGATATGATGGTATATTCGATATGACACTACTTAATATATGCAACAGTAATTCATTCATTGCCGGCAGTCTGAAATGTAAGGATGTCAAATCCGAAGTACGTTTTTCTTATAACTTTCTCTTTGTAATTAGAAATCGTTTAAATAACGTGTTTTTTTTTGTGTTATTTTTTTTTTGCGAAATTCCACACGTACACTGAATGTTCATGCTGTCAGTATACTTTAAAAGTTTCTTTTGTTTTGCCAATGAAGATGGCTCAGAGCACTATGCAGACTTAACAAACATTTCAAATTGTGCCATGGGGGGTCTTTAGCGTTTACTCAAGATTATGGTATGCGGTATCTGACGTTTAAAGCGTGTCATCGCAGTCGTGCATAACCGTGCATGTCAATTACTTTCCAATTACTGTT
This sequence comes from Stegana nigrithorax, assembly GCA_037044495.1. NCBI lineage: Eukaryota > Metazoa > Arthropoda > Insecta > Diptera > Drosophilidae > Stegana > Stegana nigrithorax. Next base: position 255,262 of record JBAMBQ010004804.1, read on the forward strand.
AGAATGCAAAAGAGAAACCAAAAGCAAAAGCACAAGTGTACAACTTTCTCACGTTGCATGTTGGAGCATGCGGCTCCAGCTGCGCTGTGCTGCTCCCAGCTATAAAAAGAAAATATAAAAATGGAAAAAAATAAAATAAAAAAAAAAAAAAAAAACGAAAACCTAGAAGCCGAGAAAAATACTTCAACTACGGTTACCTGCTTGTCAACGCGTATTTGTCAAAGGATGTGCGCGCGTGTATATATATTTATATGCGTGTGTGTGTGTGTGTGTGTCAATGCTTGGCTTAATCGTTGTTTTTCTTTTGTATTTTTGATGTTATTTTTTGTTACTTTGTTTTTTGCTTGTTAACGTTGGCAGGCAGCCTTTTATGCAAGGTACCTGCTGCTGCTGCTGCTGCTGCTGGTAAACATCCTTTGTTTTAGTTTACTTCGTTTTTAGTTGCTGATGTCGGGATAAAGAAAAGTTAAAGCATATGGAAATGGGAATTTTTACGAGCCACTCATTGGCTGACTTTATGCCAACGTTGCCATGTGATTTTCATGACACTTTCTTACGTTGGACTTATCTTTTCATTTGCTGCATATTTTTTTTTTTTTTGGTTTTTTTTCAATTCTGTTATTTTTTTTTTTTGGGTTTTTTTGTTTTAAAATTTTCCGTTTGTTGTTGTTGTTTTATTGGTTTTGCACTTGCAGCATTGGTACGTGCGCGCGTTAAATTCACGTTGCGGACACGACACGAAGCGACAAAAGTAAATCCGGATATTGACACCAAATAAAAGACGTGAAAAAGCGAAGAAAGCCATTTGCGCAAACGGCTGCCACTCAGTCGATGTCGACTGGTTGCGACAGCGTCAGGCCGCTGGGTGCAGAGTGCAGTGCGGAGTGTGGAGGCGATGGCACTGATTCGCTGATTCGCTGATTCGCTGATTCGCTGCTTGGCTGCTTGGGTGAGTGTGCAATGGATTGGGTTCGGTGCTAGGTGGCTGGGATTCGTGTTATTTTGCTCGTAAAATGATTTAAGATGTGTTTCGTTTTGCCGTTGTTATTGTTGTTGTTGTTGTTGTTGCTGTCGACATTGCGCTTATTGAAAGGACACTTGCACAATTTACTTTGATGGCGCATTTCCGTTTCTGTGTGTATATGCATACAGGCATGTCTCTCTCTGTGTGTGTGTGTGTGTGTGTGTGTGTGTGTGTGTGTACGCTATTTTTTAACATGTTTCGCATTTCTGTTGCTGCTGCTGCTCTGTCCTTCGCATATATATAGTTTAAGAAGTTTGAGTTGACTGTTGTTGCTTGTAAGCGCTGCGACTTAACACGACACTTAATTTTATTGCATTTGCCTTTTTTCCATACCTTTTATTTTTTCCTTTGATTTACTGTCTCTTTTTCGCGCGCTGTAAAATTATCTTGCTCGCGCTTTTGCCATTTAAATGCTTGGCTATTAATCTATGTATCTATTTAGCTGCTTATCTATTAATTTATTTAATTTGCTTTATCGTTCTTTTCCACTCTCTCTCTTTCTCTCGCCCTCCCTTCCACCGGCCTCTTCTCTCAGGGTGCATGCTCTTGCTGTTGTGTTGTTTTTCATTGCTGCCATGATATGGCGCATGTTCTTATAAAGTTAATGAGGCTGACATTACATGCTGCTGCTGTTGCTGTTGCTGCTGCTGCTGTGCGTTGTTTTTGTTATTGTTTTACTGTGTGTCTGACATGCTGAAATTTCTTTAGTGCCAGCAGCAGCAATAACAACAACAACAACAGCAATGACAATGGCAACAATGACAATGGCAAGACAAGTTAACTTGTGTCGCAGCGATTTCGGTGTCATCTCTTTTAAGCCACTCGGGCGGCTGCGTTTGCGTGTACGTGTATGTGTGTGTGTGTGTGTGTGTGTGTGCGTCTGCTTGTGGCATACTATAATCTTTATCTCTTATTTCGGCACATAAAATCGCGTTAAGCGTTAATTTATTTAAGACGCTTTAATGTTTTTCGCCTACCCGCCCCCCGCTGCTGACAGCATCGTCATCGTCATGAGCCTTCGTCGTGGCTACTTTCATTTGATTTCTATGCTTTTTGTTGTCTTAACTTCACTTAATGCGTTCCTTGTCATCTTGCTTGAGTACTTTTTTACGATTTATTTATTTAGTTTAAGTGTCTCTCACTCTATCTCTGTCTCTCTCTCGCAACAAAGTGCAAAAACGTAATTAATTGCATTATTTTGTCGTACTTTTTGCTTATTATATATTTTCGTCATATTTTTGTTTGGTTTTTTTTTTTTTTTTGCTGATGATTGTTTTTGATGACTGCTAACATTTTATTTGATACTCTATTTTTTTTTTTTGTTTGGTTGTTTTTTCTCTTGTTAAAGTTTCTGTTGCTTAAGCTTATGTGGTTTTGGTTCATGGCTGTGTAGGCAGGTGTGCTGCTATAAAATTTCTGAAAATATTTTAAAGCATACTTTGCGGCGTCCTTTTAATTAACACACGTTTTTTGCACTAAAATATCACAAAGGCGAACTGCTGTTTGCCTTTTTCTTTTAATTAAACAATTGCGGCTTTTTGCTATGCTAATGAAGCATACTTTGCCGCGCGAAACTTATATTTATGCCACTTTCTGTGTGTTTTTTTTGTTTTTGTTTGTTTGTTCTTCTGCATAACATTGTTTTGTTGTTTATTTTTGCTGGCGACCTTCATATAAAAATGTTGCAACATTAAGTAAGTCATATTCAAAAAAGGGGGCGAAATGAAATTGTGTACAAGTCCAAATAAGCAGCAGGCCAACAACAAAAGCGAACAGCATACACAGGAAAAAAGAAAACACAAAAAAAAAATATCAGCAAAAAGCAGGAGGCAAAAATGCCTAAATGCATGAAAAAACACAAAGCTTCACGCTTAATAAAAACTCAATTACAATGTCGGACATGGCTTAAATGCTTTTTGCGCACTTGTTCTGTCCCTCTGTCGTTTATTTTTTTTTTTTTTATTTTATTTTGTTTTTCGTTTTTGTTTTTAGTTTGCTTAATTTTTTTTTTTCGCTTTTTTCTTTTTGTTCTGTTGTTTTTGTTTCTTACTTTTTTAGGCACATTGCGTGCTGCGTGTGGGTCATTTAAGAGACAGCATACGTCACGTCACGCCACGCCATGCCATGGCACGCGCCGCGACGTCTGACCAGGCCATGCCACGCGCCAGTTGCCACTTGCCAATTGCCAGTTGGCAGTTGGTCTGATCCGTGCGTTGTGGCGCATTGCGTAGCGGCGTGTGAGAGTTTAGTTCGTTGGCGCAAAGCTTTAATTGGCTTTCAACATTTTGCTTTTTTTTTTTTTTTTTCTGTTTCTGTTTCTTTTTGTCGGCTGCTGTTGCCACATTATTTTTGCTTTTTTTCATATTTCATGTATACTTTGTTTTTTTTTTCTCATTTTGTTTTTTATTTGTAATTTTTGTTTTTGTTGTTGGTTTTTGGTTTTTAGTTTTTAGTTTAGGTTTGTTGTTGTTACTTTTAAGCTCGTCTTTTCACGGTTGTTTCGTTTTCTGTTTTTTTATTTCTCGCGTTTTTCGTTTGTTTGCTTGCCTGCTTTTGGTTGCTGCCTTGTGGCATTACGCTGAATCCTATGTAAACAGTGAACAGTGAACAGTGAACAGTGAACATTGTTGCTTTTGCGTTTGTTCTTGTCACTGTCGTTGTTGTTGTTGTTGTTGTTGTTTTATATTCTGCGTTTGTTTGCTTGCTGTTGCAATATTTGCTGTTTGTTGTTGTTGTTGCTGCTGCTGCTGATGCTTGTGGTACTACGCTGCCATCATCATGTAGGCGTTTATCCCACGTTCCGATTATGCTTCTGCCCGAATTATGCTGCGTGCTTTGTTTGCACTTTGTAGTTATTCATTCCAGTTTGGTTTGTTGCTTTGCTGCAAGTAAGGCAAGCGTAAAAAGGCCAACAACAACCATAACAAATCACAATCCGTTAGAAAGTCGCGTTAGTTTTGCTTAGCTCATTTTAGGCTTGGTTGTTGTTGTTTTTTTTTTTTTGCTTTGTTAAATTTATTTTATTTAATTTGTATTTTCATTTCTATTGCTTAGTTATTTGCAACAAGCCAAATTAAACATTTGAACAGTTTTAAAAGTTGCTCAATACAGAAACGTGCCGATTTTTGCGATATATAAATAAAAAGACGCACAAAATGTCACAAAGCCCCATGCCGTGACATTATTTTCTTTGAAATAAATGCATAAAATGAAAAAAATAAAAAAGGATTCAAACTTTGGTTTTTTTTTTTACTGAAAGACTGGCTCAGTGCACACAGGACCAATGAGTAATGCAGCAATTTTTGTCCTTGCTGCTGAGCTGCTTTAAAATGTCTGCAGTTTACCTATTAGAAATGTTTTGAAGGTCACTCTGTCATGTGAAAATGAAAAATAATCCTCTTCTTTTCGGTTACATTTTTGTTGCCTGCAGTCAGGGTGCAAACCCGGCTGCGCACACTTATGCACTACGGTAAAGCCAAAGGTATTTTAATTTTTTTAAGTGTATTGTTTTTTTTCTGTTTGTCTTCATATTTTTAGTAATTTTGTAATTTGGACTTACCTCAAAACTGACGATGCCGCTGTGATCTTGGTCCAATGTATTGAATACATAGTGTGCATATAAAGTTGGATTCGCTGTTTTGTAAGTTTACATGAAAATGGGGGGGAAAAAAAACGAAAAAGAGGAAGAAAACCAAGATTAATATACTGTAGACAAGTTCATTACAAATGTGGCAAAACACAGACACAATCTCCATTTGCTACAAGAATGTAAGTAAGCACACAAACACACACACACACACACACACACAGACACATACATAAAAATAAGCAAAGCATAGGCATACACAGACTTGTGCATGCAGATATGTATGCCACGTTGTCACACACAAACATCTATGTGTACAAACAACATCATGTATGTATGTATGTAGGTACATAAGCAGTCACAAAAATAGTTCGAAATTAATTAATGTGTAACAAGTATGTGTAGATACGACACGATACGATATTACCAATACCAATACCAATACCAATAGAAATGCAATAGATACACGTTAGATAGCACGAGCACGTGCAACTTCGTTACGGGTTACGGGTACAGAAACGCAAACGGATGCGATTACGGATACGGATACGGAACATGAACTTGGGAACACTTGTCTAAGGCTATGACATCGATTATTGCGTGTGGGGCTAAGCTGATGATTTGTTTCTTTTAAGCTTTATTATTGTGTGTTGTTGTTGCATTTGTTGTTGTTGTTGTTGCTGTTGTTGCTGTTACTTTGATGTATCTTCTTGTAAAAACAAAGCAAAACGAAAACAAAAGCAAAAGCGAAAACAACAGGCGAAATATATTTGTTCGTTTTTATTGTTGTTGTTGTTGTTGTTAGTGTTGTTGTTGGGCAAAGCATGCTAATAGTTTCGTATGCGAACGTAAAGTAAATTTTTTGCTTGAGCGGCTTAATGAATGAATGAACGAATGAATGTCTGATCGCATGAAGTAGTGTTTGCGTGCGTGCGTGCGTGAGTGCGTGAATTCTTGAAAAATATATAATGCTAAATTTGCTGCCAGCATTAATGAAACTACACTATGAGTATTTCTTGTTGCTGTTGCTTAAAAGTTTTATGTGGGTCACATCTAAAGTTTTGCATTAAAGCTCATGTCATGATGGCAAACGAGTCTGTGGCGATGCTGCATGACAAAGTCGGTGGTTGCGTTGACAACATTGCCATTAGCTTTCCGTTACTAGATGTATGCTGTTGTTGTTTTTGTAATGCCCATTATAACATTGCGTGGTTGGCCTTAGCTCACACAAAAGATTGGCAGCGTGGCAGCAATGGCAAAACTTGCAACAAACTTTCACGTTTTTTTTTTTTATTTATTGTTTTTTCTTTTTTGTTTTCTTTTTTATTGTAATTTTGTTGTTGCTTTTTTTACGCTAGTTTAGCGTTTAGGTACTGTTTACTGTGCACTAGGGGCGAGTCTACAGTTTCGAATCTTGTCAAGCGCAAAGTTTTGCTTATCACTGAAAGTCAACATTCGCAAAACTTTACCCACGCAACTATCGTAATTATGCAGATGCAAAAGTCAATAGTTGTTGTTGTTGTTGTCATGGCTGTTGTTGGCTTAGGCAGCTTAGGCAATTTTGATGACAATTTGAATGCTCATGATGATGCTTAGAATGATTTTGCTGTGTGTAAATTTAACCTAAACTTCATTTCGCAGTCTTCTTCTTTAGCATTTTCTTCTTTTTTGTTTTTTTTTTTTTTGGAACTTACTGTGACATTTTCAATTTACTTGCTGCATGTTTTTATTAACGCATAATTTTTCTTGTTCGTTGGTTATTTTTTTGTTTTTTTTTGCATTGTTTTTGTTATAAATTTGCGTTAAGCTAAAATGTACACAGGAAAAAAAATGCAGGGTTTTTTGGTGTCGCCTTTGGCTTATTCACACAACGTGAAGTTGTCGAAATTTGTTTTGCAGCACATTTGGGTGTACCATAAATAGGTAAATGTGCTAAGTTTTTATGCGCTGCACACGTGTTGTTTGCTGTTTCTTTTGCATTATGTCAGCGAGCTGCGGAGGCAATAACCGTAAATTTATATTGTCACTGTGCTGTGTTTGACGTTTATCTGGCATTGTGGCATTTCACTCCTTGCTTCAAAATTCACAATGTGAACTTAGTTAGATGGAAAAAATATTCGGAAATGTGAACTTATTTATGCAATAAAATTTCTGTAGGTTTTTTTATTTAACGTTTTGGGAAAAACGTAGTTTTTTTTTATGCATAAGCAGTTTTATGCGAAATTATGTATATTTAAGCATTTTATGCTGACCTTGCGTAATTTTTGTTTTTTTTTAAATTTTTTTTTTAAAGGTTAAGCAGCAATGCATGATGACTTTTAATTTCCGTTTTAAATTGATTGCCAGACATGTCTAAAGTCTTAAAATTTGGCAGTTTTAAAAGCCAAGGATACCCGTATGCAAAACAATAAAAAAAAAAGTAAAAAAAAAAAATGGAAAAATAAAGAAAGGAAGCCGAAAGATAAATAAGCATAATCCAAAAAAGAAATCCTGCGATAATTTTGCAGGAAAATCTGAGAGACTGAGTTTAACAAGCGCAACCGACCAATAACAATAACAACAGCAACAACAACGTTGGTAAAGTGCTGCCGAGTATATAAAAACAAAAAGCAGAAAGCAAAAAAAAAAGAAAACAAAAAACGAAAAAGTGGCAACAACATTAACAAGAAGAGCAATAGCAACAACAATAGCGGCAACAACAACGTGTGCAGACAGGCGTATTGCTGCGACGAAATCAAGAGAAATGCTAACAAAAATTAACAGTGAAATATAGAAAGCAGCATCGAGCAAAGTGAAAGTGATAAATCATCATGTTTGATGATATTTTGCCAGGCTTGCGTTTATTTTTGTACCAATTTTTTGTTTTGTTCGTTCGTTCGTTGTTGCTGATGCTCCTGCTATGGTTGTTGTTGTTGTTATTATTGTTGTTGTTGTAGTTTTATCTGTACCTTTGGTTGCCACCGTTGCGTCTCGGTTGGTTGTTGTAATTTTTGTTTTTTGCTTTTTGTTTTTTTTTACGCTTTTGGGGGTAAAAGCGGCTTATCAAAATAAAAAATGATTTCATTATTATTTTTCATCAGATATGCCAAGGCGTATGTCGTGTATGTTGTTGTGCTATGTCGACCCTCGGTTTCTCTTTCCCTTTCTTTTTTTTTTATGATATACATATATTTATATTTTTTTTTGTGCTAGCGCTGCCATTAGACAACTCACTATTTACGGCAGCGACGACGACGATGACGACAACGACAACGACAACGAATTGCGTATTTGTCATCGTAAAAAGATTTCCGGAAAATTTGCAAGCATTGCTGCCAAAGGTTGTTACATTATACAACAACAACAACAACAACAACAATATCAATGAAGGCAAAAATATAGGGTAAAAATAAAAACAAACAACACAGCGTATACGCAACGTATACGCAACGCATCGCAACGTAACGAGTTACGCATACGCCACGTAGAACATGCAAGGAACAAGCGTCAAGATAAAATAGGTTTATTATAATAATTTAGTGTCGGACATGTGTAGCAATATTTTTCTTATGCTGATAACAGGCGTTGACCTGTAACATGTCCTATTATGATTATTTGGCATTGGGTGTCACGCCAATGCGCGCAAGGACAACGCCAAAGTGTCAGGCAAAAGGAAGTAGAAAAAAAAAAAAAAACCGAAGTGTAGTTAAGTGTAGCAGCAAAAAGTTGTGTCGAGTGCAGATGACTGTCATGTCGTTGTCAGCGAAAAGTAGGCAATGCAAAAAACACACACACACACACAGACACACATAATCAAGCGTTTCAAATGAACTTTATTGCCAAATGCCAAAGCAAGTAAGCGATGCTATATGCTAACACACACACATATGTACATACATCTGCCCACATATGTAGATATGTAGGCTACGTTGGTGTATGGCATGCTCTGTTTTATTATCAGGATACGTGCTTGTGTGTATGTGTGTGTGTGTGTGTGTGTGTGTGTGTATGTTTAGATGCGCCCGCTCAGTCGCTTACATGCCATGCATCGTTAACCGCAAATTGAAAATGTTGCCTAAATTAATTTATCGCTGCTTGTCTGCCTGCTATACATTTCTTTTACTGCTTCTTTATGTTCGCTCATTCGCGCTCTTTGCCGACAGTTCTGTGCCCACTGCTCACACACACACACACACGTTCACCCTCATACCCATGCCAGTGTCCACAGCAGTCAGACGTTCTGTTGCCCCTTTTTTTGGTTTATTTTTTGGCTTATTTTTTTGTTTTCGTTTGCTTTATGTTTGTTGTTTTTATTTTTATTTTGTTTTTTCATTGTTATTGTTATTATTAATATTTGCTGCTCGCTGCTTGCTGCTGTGCCCTTTGCATTATGACCTTTCGTCAGGCAAAAGCGCCAGCGCCAGTTTTTGATAAAAGAAAATCCGCAAGTTCATTGTCTATGCTTTTGTTAGCCACAGTAGACTGTGGCAGAGTTGCACTGCACTTGAATTTACATTTCAACTCCGCATATATAAATTTTCGTGTTCCTACATATAATGTAGGAAACTACTCCAAATGCGATGCATAGGAATGCGTGAAAGTAAAAGAACGCCGGACCCCGGAGTAGTTGACGTGATTCATTTCCGGAAATTACGATGTAAAAGATGCACCCTGCTACGCATATAATTATCAATAACTTTTTACTCGGGCAACGTATAACAGAACTGTCTTCAGTGTCTTGTCAAATGTAGCCTGAAATGCCACCTTTCAAACACGTGTTCGTTTGACACAGTCGGATTACTGCTGCACGATACGAGTATTTGGGTATCAGCACGATCAAAAACCGCACGTACTTTTTAGATGACCCAATATATATATTTTTGATTAGTTTTTGTTATCAGTCAATGTCCTGCCAAACTGTTCTTTTTGCAAATGCTGTGGTTTTTTTTTTGTCAAGTATTCTTATAATTTTTGCATAATTTTGCTTTAGCGTGTGCCAGCGATGTTGCCAATTGAGTGTTCACTGTATGGCTTTATGCTTGTAATTGTGAATGTTGGAGGGTTTGTTTTGTTTTTTTTTTTGTTTTTTTTTTTTTTGTTTTTGTTGTTGCTTACGCTTTTATAATTTAGCCTGGCTTTTCTTGTTCATTATGTTTATTGTGTGTGTGTGTGAGTGTATGTGTGTGGCTGTGGCTGTCGTTTTTGCATTTATGCTTGTCACCATATTTATTCTTGTCTTTCTTCTTGGCATTTGCTGTTCATAAACATTTTTATGTACGTACATTTTACTTAACTTATTCGACTTGTCTACGTTCAGCAGGATGAGGGAATGAACGCATGCGAATAAAATGTGCAAATTTACTTGTTATTAAAACGAGGTCAAGTGGGTGGCTGTCAGAGATTCAACAACGCCGACAACGCCAACAACACCAACAAGACTGACAAGACCGACAAGACAACTAGCGGCTGCAGCAAAGGCAACGGCAGCAAAACAAGAAAAAGTATGACTTGTGAAACATGGTTTTGCTTTTTATAATTCTTTGCCGCTAATTTTTGCACCACTTTACATTTTATTTGTGCATGTTTGCTTATGCGTTGCCTGTTTTTCGTTTTTTCTTTTCTTTTAATTTTTTATTTTATTTCATTCTTTTCTTTACTTTTATTTGAAATGCGCGCAATTTGTCTGCACTTAGCTAACTGACAGAGTATAAAAGTATGCTAAGGGCATTCGCTTTTAGAATTCTTATAGAAATTCTTTTATTTGATGTGCATGCAGTCCAAGCAAATCAAACAAATCAAGTAACCAACTAAGCAACCAACGAAGCAACCAGCGAAGCAACCAATGAAGCCGTAAACTCATAGAAGTAAGTTACATAAACTCTTTATTGACTTCGGCGCTTGTATTCATATGCGCGCCTTGGGGTATGCTATGTTTTTGTTTTTGTTTTACTCAGCGATTTGATTTTTGACTGAATTTCAAAGGGAGCACAGAGCAACAAACAGCAGCTGGTGTCAGTTTCAGCGTCTGCTGCCTTGTCTGGTGCACTGTGCCCGTGTCCGTCTTTCTGTCTGTCTCTTTGTCTATGCCAGTATACTCGCCTATTAATATCTCCTATTGTATATTTTGCTTCATGTATTTTTTTTTTTGTTTTCTTGGCTTCTCTTCTTTTATTTGTTTGTTTTATTTTTGAGTTGGTAAATAATATATTTTGCTGGTTGACAGTCAAAAAGACAAGAATTTGTGGGCGCAGCTAAGGGATAATGTCACCGCCTCTTTTTGATAATAATAATAATAATAATAAAAATGATTTTGCTGTTTGTTGTTCTCAGCAGCAAACACACACAAACACAAGCAGTGACACAACTGCAAAAATATACTCATATACACATATATATGTACATATGTACACACTCATATAAGTGTATATGATATAAATATTTATTAGTAGATTTTTTAACAATGCAGACAAATGTTATTGACAGTGCGACAGAGATGGCAGATATACTGGAAAAAGTTATCTTGCTATTTCTTTTATAACTGAATTTGATAATAAATCGTAAATATCCTTTTATGGCTCTGTCACTTGAGATTCTTGACTCAATAAACAGAATGAACAACGCAATGCACTTGGATTTGGTTAAGGTTATCGAAGTTAAACGTAGACTAAATGATAAAGAGGCTGTCGGCAACATACAATATACGGGAAAAAAAAAATCCCACAATTAAATACTGTAACTGTGTGTTGCAGAGAGTGAGTGGCTTAAATCATTTCATGACAAAAAACAAGATTGGCATGCCCCGTTATACATTAATTCAGACTAACCCCAAGCTAGTCCTAATTTCTGTCAGTATGGTGATTTCAATATATTTGTTTTTATATATTTTCTATATTAATTTTTTGTTTTTTTATTTTTTTTTATTTTGTCTTTTAAAATTTTGTACTGTTTAACAAAAATGTTGCATCGTCATTCAATGTCATTTCAATTTTGTATGCCACTTAATTTCACCGCAATTAGGCATTCCAAGCGTTGCCGGTGTTTGAGTTTCGCTTATTAAATTTCCGTTGTGTTCGAATCGCAAATTGCTCCCGTGCTTTCCGAGATAATCGCAATGGGCCAAGAAAAGTTTCTTCATTGGCTCGCTTCGTTTCATTTTGTATATAAATATGTCCTCATGCGGGCCAATGAGCTTTATTAAAATATATTCCATGCTACCGTTTTGTCTTTGGTCAGTTTTGTGATCAAGTTAAGAACCTTTCTAAATTCTCTTTTCTTTATGGCAGACACAAAAATTTATTTAATTTTAAATATTTACAAAAATTTAGATATTTCGCTGGTTATGCGCTGTGATAAGTTTTTATAAAAATGATTTTTCAATACATAGACTTGACAATATACATTTTGTATTTGACAGATGTCGCAGCAACATTTTACTTCTATAATACGAATTGTTACTGCCGATTACTTGGGTACTCGAAAATATGATACTGTATGCATATGTGAGGTAAGTGGTCTCTATATTTCATATACCTATATATGGAACATTCTTAAGCATAAGAAAAACCAAACCATATTGTGAAACTCTGTGATTATACAAAGTAAGTTATTTAGGAGTAATCTAGTACGGAAATCTTCAAGTTCAAATAGACAATAAAAAATTCGAAACTATATAAAGTCAACTCAGATAAAACTCACATTCAAATATGTAAGTCTTAAATATCTGAACAATCTAAAGTATTGTATTTAGTATCGGTATTGGATTAATACAGCTAAGAACCATGCATCAGCAGAAGCTATGAATGGCAGCAAATATAGCATAAAAGGCATATTTCCTAAGAGGTCTCTAGGAGCCTTTTTAATTTCGATAACACGGATTTTAGCATTTAAATGTGAAACAGTGGGGAACTTGTTTAAAAGATAAAAAAGGCAAGCGCGTTTGAATCCATGACAATTATTTTTCTTCTTATAAATATATAAATTTTTTAATATTTTATTTATTTGTATACATATATATGCTATATTTTATTTGCTTTAATGTGTTTACGTATTATTATGTATTGATTCGAAATACGCCTGACTGCATAAATTAACGAAAATATGAACAGTAAAAACTCATATGAGCTGTGTTCACTTACATACATACAACATTTTATTGAAATTGTATTTATTGCAAAGATTTTTTAATGATTTTGTCAGCTTTTAAAAGCAAAATCAACAACGTCCAACAACAACAACAATAATAATAGCAATAATGACGACGACAACAACAGTAAAGCAAACAACAACATCAAGAACAACATGAACAACAACATGAGCAAAAATAAAGCGTAGCGTGTTTGCGCGTGCTAATGCGTTTGTGGAAGTGTCTCAATGTGTGTGTGTGTGTGTGTGTCAAGTATGAGTATGCAACGACAGCGGAATGATCAATGAATATTGTTTTTTATTTTTTTATTTTTGATGTTCGTGTTGTTGTTATTGTTTTTGTACGAATGCATATTTATTTCATATACTATTGTCAATAATAATTATTAAGCATGAGTGTATCATATGTGTATATATCCGTTTGTATGTATGAGTGTATTCTGTGTTATATACTCGTATTAGTAAATGCATATGATGTACACACATATATTTAGATATATAAATATAAAGAGTAAACAAGAACGAATATCACAAGCGTTAGTAAAGTTCTAGTTCAAGTCAAAATGTTAACAAACAATTTATACTGTACCGCACGAACCTCCCTGTGGAAAAAATTGCGAATAGATCACTTTGAATGTGTCCTCCTTGACGACGCCCGTTGGACATTCAGCCTTAAAACCGCGATAAATTCGTTTGATTTCGTCCTCAGTGAAGCGTGTCGCACGGCTCAATGCGCTCAACGAATCCGGACGATATCTGGCTGGCGTCTCGAATTCCTCGAGTTCGGAATCTGCAATAAAATCGAAAAACAAGAAATAGAAAACAAATCATTTACAAATGAGAATTGACAGTAAAAGCTTAAATCAAAAATCATTATCATCATCTTTATCATCATTATTATCATCATCATCATCATCTTAATGTATAGTGCACAAAGTAAGTGAAAATCTTTTAGTGGCACTAAACCCAAAGTATAGAAATCCTTAGATGGCAAAAGTATAGAAGCAGCAAGAAAATGAAAAATTTACAAAAAGACAAGAAATAATGATGAGAACTTCAAAGCAGATTGCATAACCCAGGGCGCTGGCTAGACTGGCTTAATAACCAAAAAAGAAAAAAAAAAAGAAAAAAGAAAAAAATTGGAACAAAATTGTAAGTGAAAAAAATTGCGACAAAATGCAAATAAAAGAAAATGAAACGAAACAGTAACGTATACATTTTCATTTTCATTCATTCATTCATTCATTTTTTGCCCTTTTTCACAATCCTTTTTGCAATTTTGTATCTTCGTGTCGTTTGCGCGCCTGCACAACTTCAAAAATTCAGTTCCATCATTTTGACGCCTCAAGTATTTGCCACACATGGCTTTGTGTGTCGTCTTTCATTTTGTTGTTTGTCTTGGCTGTTTTTTTTTTTTTTTTTTTTTGTGTGGCGCTGCTGTGCGTCCTGCTGTTTGCCTGCACGCGCTTATAAGTCCTTAGGCCATGTGTGTGCCACAGTTTCTTTGCTTTGCGCTCGCTGCGATTTCAATCTGACTGCCGGCCTATGCCATTAACATTACTTAGCTGGCTTAGCTTCGTGCTTCTGTTCTGGTCCCCCTTCTTCCTTCTCTTGCTGCCGAAAACGTATCAAGTGTTGAATTGACTTGCAACTTCCTTAAGTACTTTGCCTTTCTAAACTTTTTCAGTTGGTTTTTTCTTTCCTTTGTTTGAAAATTTTGTTTTGTGATTTTTTGCACATATGCTAAGTACAAAAAAAAAAAAAAAAAAAAAAAACAAAACAAATGGAAACAGAAAACGTGCAACTTTCGTAAGTTAATACATAATAGCAAAAGCACAGTGATGCCTACTTTTGGCGCACTTTTAAGTGAATCTTTGTGGCTTTGGCAACTTTTGTTACTTTTATGTGGCCTGTCGGCTTATGTGGCTTTGTTATTGTTTGTTGTTTTTGTTGCTGTTGCTGTTGCTGTTGTCGTTTTTGCTTGGCCTGAAATTTCGTTCAATTGCAGGTAATTAAAACTTTACATTTGCCTGTCTATCCACAAAGTTCATTTCGGGTTCACTTTCATTTCAAGTTTTTAAGACATGACTTTTAAGTATGTTCTTTGTCATTGTTTTTGGTTTTGCTTTTGTTGCTTTTATTGTTTTGGCTTCTCTTCTGCTTGTTGTTGCTGCCATTGTTGCTGCTGCTTATGCTTTACACTAAAGAGTTTGTTACTTTATTGCTTATCTAAGTTGTGCCAAGTTTTGTTATGCACACACGACGCAGCTTGGCTACTGCGGCCAAACTTAAGGTCCTTCGGCTTGCTGCTGCCTTTTCATTTTGTATTTGAAATGTCGAACTTTTGTTGCGTGTAGCCCATATGGGTTTACAACTTTCACACGTAGTTGTTCTTTAACAACAATTGGCAGTACAACAACAAGGACAACCTTAACCACATTGGCTGTCATACTGCTGCAGCAGCAGTTGTTTACTCAAGAGTCCTTTTGTAAGTCAATTGGCGATTGCGATTAGAAAATGCCAATGTCTGTCGGTTGTTGCATGTCGGAGAAAGTGTCGCAAATTATTTAAATTGACACAAAATGGCGTCTTGCACTGCCACTTTCTTTAATTGCTGCATTACTTTGTTTTCGTGATTTGGGCACAAGAAGTTAGCCACAGCAAATTAAAATGGCTATTGCATTGCTGAAAGCTACTCAGTGGATTTCACAGACAAACAAGCCATCGCCACATTGTGCTGGAAGTTAGAAAGAACTCGGAACAGGCTCATCCTTGTCTACAAAGACTGAAATGCAGATTACGCTTAGTGTAAAGGACGTTTCCTCTGTCTGTGTCAATAGACTAATGTGCACAGATGCGGCTTGACGTGGCTTTATTTTTAGCATCATATTTTTGCATAACTTTTTTCATTAAAATGAAAAAAGCATTAAAATATGAATGCAACAACTATATATATATGTATATGTATGAACATAGATGTATGAGTGTGTGAGTGTGCATATCAAAAGCGAAAGTAAACGAGAAAACATTGTGAGCTGCATTAAAGCAAGTGACGCATGTCAGTCACATGTTGAGTATCCTTGTGGAAAACAAAAAAAAAAAAAAAATCCACGAAAAAATAAAAATAAAATGTTGCGACTTATGCACTTACCAAGATAAACACATCAAACAGACAGACGCTGCACTGCTTATGCTTTTGTAGGGAAGGACGATGAACACAAGCGAAAAAATACAAAATGAAAATAATGAAAGAAACGCGCACTTAACTCATTTCCACGGCATAAACGTTGCGCACGTCGCCAGGATACGCTTAAGTAAATTGAAATGTGGCATGCCATGCCATGGCGCTGACACTTATTCGCCACAGTCACAGCAACACCGCGCTGGGCATGCCTTGATGAGACGAAATTTTTGCAATTTAACTTAAATGCAACAAGCCATGAGAAAAAGAAAATCTCACAAGGAAAAAAAAACAACTACAACAACAACAACAACAGTTAAATAAAAGAAAGTGACAAAAATAAGAAGAACCTCAAAATAAAATGAAATAGAATAATATAAAGTATACGACAAGTATGCCCAAGTAAAAGCCAAAGACAATGTGCGCAAAGTGTTGAGTTTCGTTGCTGGCAAAGGATGCAATTCGCCTGCTTGGCTGACTGCCTGCTGAAGGCTGCACACTGCATGTAAGGAAGCTAAGCAGGGCAAGCAAGGCAAGGCTAACGTTAGTTACGCGTTAATATGGTACGGCTCTATTGCACTTTTGGGGCTCTATGGCGTGGGAGGGAGTTAGGCCGACCCCAGTGGGTATGCCAGCAAAGGCAAGGCAATGTAAAAGGAAATTCCAGCGAGAACTGAACTCGTTAACGTAACTAAAGTTAACTCAAGTTAACCGAAAGTATTTCAATTAATCGCGCCAACAACAATAACAACAACAACAAGAACAACAAAGTGCAACAGACCCTGCTGCTGCTGCTGGGGTCCAGGCAGAGTGAGGACCAGCAAAGCGTAGTTCGCCAATGTGGCGCACAAAAGCAAATGCAGCCGAGGGTAATCGCGAGCACACAAAGGCGGCATAAAAATACAAAAAAACACACACAAAAAAACAAACAAAAAAAAAACCAAAAAAAAGAAGCAAATGTTATATGCATATACACTGTAAAAAAAAAAAAAAGAAGAAAATTCTGCCAACTATGCTTAGCTCAGCGCAGTGAAGACGTGTTGGGGCAAATTCACTTTGAGTCTATTTTATTTAGTTCGGTTCGGTGGGGGCTGCTTGCGGGTTTGGGTTTGGTTCGGTTTTGGGGTTTGCTACGTTTCGGTTGAGCCAAGAGCCAAGAGCCATGGCACGGTACAGTGCAGCTTGGCATAGTTCAGCAGCGAGTCAATTGCCTGCATTTTGTGTGCGCTTTTTCTGCTGCTTCATTATATAATTTGCTTTTTTAACTCAGATTTTTAGCATACTTCTTCTTGTTCTTCTACATCGTCTTTTACACATTTTTATTTCGTTTCTGTCGTGTTCTCTTATATCTATTTGAAAACAGAAAAAAATTCAAAGTAAAGTTGTTTTTTCTTTTTTTTCCACATTTTTGGTTCGTTTGAGTTTGGATTCGTTGGAATCGGATTTTTTGTTGTCTTTTTGTTTTTTTTATTTTATATGCACGAATTATTAGTCTTCTTTTTTCAACTTTTTTTGTTTTTTTTTTTTTGTATTTTTTTTTTTTCTGCTTGTTAGCTGCTGCTGCCAAGTGCAGCGCTTTGTCTGCATTTTATTAATGCTCATTTTCGCTGAGCAATGCCTGCAGCACAGTGCGCTGCCCTCTGCCTTGCCTTGCCATGCCTTTCTTTGTTAAGTTGGTAAAAACATTTTTTGTTCTTCGTTTTTGGACATTTTTATGCTGGCTGGGGCTGGTGGGCGTGCGCGCAATTTCCAAACTGTGCTTAACTCTGTTAAAGACTTGTTTTTTGCTAAGTAGTATTTTTTTTCATTTTTAAAGTTTTTTTTTTTTTGCTTCAATAACATTCTCATGCCATTGTTGTAGTTTACATTATTTTGGTTAGGTGCGTAAGAAAAAAATTGAAGTTTTTTTTTTGTTTGGTTTTGATTATGCAAATTGTGGCATGATTGGCAAATTTCGCTTGCAGGATAATCATATTAGACTTATCTAGCGTTGACAATTTCGCTTAATGGCTGCCATTTTTTATCAACTGCAGAGCCAGCGGAATTTCAGTAGCTGCCAGTCTGCACAGTTGCTCAAAGAAAAGAGAGAAAAATAAATAAAGAAAAAAATGGATAAACAAAATCAAAAGATATGAAGGCATTACTGCATACAGCTTCGCTTGCAAAGTAGGTGTAATTTTTATATTTTGTATTTTTCACTGATATATATTTTTGTTTTTCTTTCTAGTAGGATTTCTTGCGCTTTTAATAAATCATTAACTGAGCACTTTGCATTTATTGAGATATGCGCTGTCTAGGCAGCAACTGGCAGTTCAACTGATAAGTGAGACACAATTGATCTAAGAAAAACAAAAAAAACTAAAATACACAAGCACAGTTAAGATGCACAGTGACTTCAACCAAAAGAAGATCAACATCAACGTTATCGTTCTGTACTGGATCAACTTTTTGGTTTAGCAATGACGCTGACGTTCGCCATTAGGTTTCCAATTCTCTGAGTGCAGACGTTAGCTATTTTATCTACAAATGTCAGAGTGAATCGAATTGTTCATTTCTGTTTTCCTATGTGTGTTGAGATCTTTCTGTTAGCCTAGAAATTGCCAAGTTACGTAGGCGGGTTCTTGTTTCAATGCATATTCGCTTTGCTGTTTGTTGTTGCTAAATTTTAAATAGTTTGGCTTTCGCACTGTGCAGTTGCATAAAGCAAATGCAGTATGCCTTCAATGTGATGATGCATTTGTATGCGTATTTATAAACACTTTTATATTGTTTTTTTTTTTTTTCAAATATAGTAAATTTAATTTTATATGTGCGCATGCACTAAATTGCACAGAGTGAAAAAGCGCAGCGCCAACAAATTGCAGTAAACGAATTTATCTGCGTGTGGCAAAATGTAAAAGCAACAACAGCAACAACAACAAAGAAAAAGAGAATACTATTAACAAAACTGAATGAAATAAAACTGCGCAACTATGTTGTAAATACTAAAGCAATTCGTTAACATTTCCGCAGTTGCTTCACTGTGGCGCATTATTTTTGTGTGCGTTTTCTTTTTTTTTTTTTATTATTTATTTATCGCTTAAAACGTAAATGTTGCGTGTGCATGTGAAACATTTTAGCCAACAGACAGACACACAAACGCAGAGTCAAAGGGGCACTCAAGCGGACAGACAGACAGACAGGCAAACAGAGGCAACGTGAAAACTTGCAGCAGGAAAACGCCAAGCAACGGAAATGAGGAATAACAAAAAGGGAATAAAATGCGAAGAGCTCTTTAGCGCATCATTAAAAATGCTCATTGCGATCATAAAACCAAAAAAAAAAAAAAAAAAAAAAAAAATAAAAGAGAAAATAATAATAAAAAAAAATAAACAATAAACAGAGAGAGAGAGAGAGAGAGAAAAAAGGAGAATAATAAATCATTTGCCATTTTTCTTATGCAGTCGCGGGCAGGTCTATGTGCATACTCAGGTCGGCCAGCAGGGCAGACGGACTGGCGGAGCTGGGGTTGCGGGCAGCCAGTCAGCAGACTTGCGAAAAGTTTAATGACCAGTCACACACACCACATGTGCGTGGCAACTTAACGACAGGTGCTAATGGAGGCAGGCGGCCCGCCAAAGTGCCCGCAAAGACGCATACGGCAGCGACGGGGGCAGCAGCAGCGGCAGCGGCAAGAAAATTTAACAGTTCGTTAAAACTGAAATGCCACACAAGCACGCCAAAAACAAGAGCAATGGCAAGGACATGCTGTTGCTCCTGTTGCTGCTGCTGCTGCTGTTGCTGCAGTGACCCACACACCTAAGCTGACCCATGCACGGTTACACAAGGCTTTGGCACGCTGGCACACATGGCGCAGTTGTTGTTATTATTTTCATTTTATTGTTTTTACTGTTTGTTTTTATTTTTGTGGTTGTTGTTGTTGTTGTTGTAGTTACTGTTATTATTATAGCTAATCATTAGAGTTGCTTTTATGCAGAAGTACATTAGCGTTGTGTTTTATTGGAGTTGCCTTTTCAGCTGCCTTTTCTTGCTGTTAGCTCACAAGAAACGAAACACCAAGTAAGACTGACAGCCTGACAGCTGAAGGTCAAGTGACGTCATAAGTCTTGACTCATGACTTGTTGGCTGCTGCCATAAACTTGCATATACTGTTCAGTTCAATTACGAACACATACCTACATACATATATGCATAATTGAGGAATATGCAAACATAGTTTATGCTAACAACCAAGGGCTGGCTGCTCAATTTATGCAAACTCTTTAGCTATGCGAATTTTTAGACAGTCAAATTGGGCGAGCATATTCGTGTGCAAATGCCAAGATTGATTACTGTGCATGGCATTTTGCAACACTGGCTAAGCTTTTGCTATGCATTTAATAGCTGCATGCGTTGTTTGTTCTTCTTAAGTTTTATTATACTTAGTATGAACGCATATTTAAGTTTTTTTCTTTTTTTGTCTTGAGTTTTCCCGCCATTTTTGTTGTAACTGATTTGCGTTACAAGCTTCTTGCACTTGCTTTTATAAACTATTTTTTGTAAAATGTTTTTTTTTTTTTTTTTGCTGTGCATTGGTTGTTTTGCGTTTTTGCTACTCACAGTAAGCTGTAACAGTTCTGCACTCAGGCTCATATTTTTGCTGATGCTTATGAACATTCTCAGCTTCTTCATCAGTTCTGTTGCTGTTATGCCGACTTAGCCTCAGAGTTTTGCTTGTTTGTGTTTGTTTATTGCTGTTGTTGTTGTTGTTGTCTTGTAGATGTTGTTAAAATGTTGCAAATGGCTTGATTCTTTGCGCTCATTTTGCTTGCCTACGCGCCAGCCATTGCCCGTTCACACTTCTGCCCGCTCACCCGCTTGGCGCGTACATTCACACCTTGTTGGGGCACTCATAATGAGCAAAGATTTGACTTGCACTCGCATCTGTTACTATATATGGATGTGTGTTAGTGTGTGTGTGTGTGTGTGTGTGTGTACTTTTGCGCAACATTATAACGTGTATTATTTATTTATTTATTCATTTACTTATCGCCGGCAAGATAGTCCTGCTAAGGACGCGTTTAGTGTGTCATGCAAAAATAATGCTCAGCTCAGCTGCTGATGTACTTACACACACACACACACATACACACACACAGACACACATAAATACATACGTCTTGGCAACTGCAATTACATGGTCCCTTTTTTTTTTTCTCATTGTTTTTTTTTATATTTTTTTTTGCCATGGACAATTTGCGAAATTATTACAACGTTGTCGCCGGCAACTGTCTGCGCGCTTTGCGTTCAACGTTGTGCGTCGTGCATATGCGGCCAGTGCATGTGCCTGTGTATATGTGTGTGTGTGTGTGTGTGGCAGGCCCTTCTTTGCACAGTTTTATTTTTAGTTTCGTTTTTGTTTGTTTGTTTTCTTTTTTGCGTTTTTTCTTCATTTTATGTTAATTAACTCGGACGCTTTTCGCAATAAATTACGTAGAAAACTTTGCCATAAGTTACTTGAAAAATGTCTTGTCTTGTCATTTCCTTCATATATTTTTTTTCTTTCGGTTTTTGTGCAGAATTATATATATATATTTTTTTATTGTTGTGCATAATTGGTGGAAAAAAGATATTTTACTTGGCTGCTGTCTTTAATAAATAAATAAAAAATAAATTTGAAAAGTTAGACAAACTAAACAGAAAAAAACAACAAAAACAAAAACAGAATAACCCGGAAATCGATAGCCATGCAAAGTATACGGACGAGAGAAAAAAAAAAGAGAAAAAACAAATTGAAGGGAAAAAATGAAGAAAAGATAACAACAACAAATAACTGTAACACAGACAAGCCATAGATTTGTGTAAATAAATAAAAAGCATAAGGAATTGCTTACAAAATAAATAAACTTTGCATGCGCTGCCGCTTGTCAACTTTTGCGCCTTGAGTTCGATTCTCTTTTTTTTTGCCTTTCTATTATTGTTGGATTTTTTCTAGAATTGTGTTATTTTTTTGTCATCTTTTTTTGCTGGACGCACTCCTTACACTTAATAATCATGGCGAAGATTGTTTGAATTGTATTGGTTTGGTTTGGTTTATTTTGCATTCGATTGGTTCGCTTTGGCCTGCTGCTGGATTTGGCGGCGTTTGGCGCAAAAGCCGACAGCGCAGGTTCAGCAGAGAGAAGCCAAGAGTGCCCAACTTCTTCTTATTTTTTTCGTACATCTTTTTCCTGGGCAAATGCTGCGAAACTTTTATTGAAAAAGTTTCATGAATGACAATCTTGTCGCTTTTTGCCAAGTCCTTTTGCCTGTTTCGTGTTTTTTTTTTTTTTGATTCACTTGTGTGTTGTTTTCGTTGTTGTTGTGCATAAGAAACAACGCGTGGGCAGCTGTTTTTGCCGCCATTGACCAAGGATTGTGACTCGACGACTGCCGGCCGCATTTGTATCTGCGTTGATTGATTTTATTTTAAAATTGCGTCCTTCGTTAGTTTAAGGATAAGCAGCAATTACAAAAAAAAAAAGTATAAAACAATATTTGTGTGCTGTTTAAGCTTTGCTTATTTGAATGTTAAGTCCTTAACAATATCTGCCTGATCAGCGAGGTTTTTGTTAGTCACTGGCTTACTTGGTTTAGTAAAAAATTTAGCAAATCTATGCGACTTACATAAACGTCAGATTGTACGCCATAGAGTAATCACGCCATGAAGCAATTGAAATAAAAGTTTTTTCCCCAAATCGTATATTTGTTAAATTTTAAAAATAAGTAAATAAATAAAATAGAAAATATGTAAATATATTTTTGAAGCATATAAAAACTGCCTGGTGTTCATGTTTACATAATATTGCGCAGCACTGTACAAGTAGCTAATGTGCGCCTGCAGCAGCGAAACTGGCAGGCACAGATTTCACTTACATATGTTAAAAGAAAAGGAAGCAAAGGCAATGGAAAAGAGAAAAATGAAATAAATTAGCACATAAATATGCACAAGCAAAGGTGCAGCAAATTGCCTCGCAGGGACTCACTGAGGCACATGCAGCATTGATCAGCTACTCACACACACACACACAAAGGCACACCCACACCCACATAAACATTGCATAGTGATAAACACTCGAAGAAAAACAAAATGAAAAACCAAAATAAATATAAACAAAAAGGAAAAACAAAACAATGTTTTTATTCAATTTAAAAATTTCTTTTTGCTTTTGCTATAATATTTTGTATAAATTTTATTTTTTGCTTGGTTTTTTTGTTTTGTTTTTTTGTTTTGGCGAAATACGTTTGGTATATGCGTGCGATGATGCAATCGTATGCATATGCAGCAGGATACTTTGCATATTCATGCATGCAGGCAAACAGGCAGTCAGACGGACAGACAGACTGGCAGACAGACAGACAGACAGGTGGACAATCAGAAGTGCCGTGCCACGTATGTATATGACAGTGGCAGAGTGTTTACGCTTTTGGCAAAAGTTTTCACGAGCAGCAGCGGAAACGGATGCGGAAACAAGACACCTCAGACGCCCACACAATGCGATTTGGAGAATGCAAGCGATAAAGTTTACTGCAGCAAGAGGAGTGCAAGAGGGAGAGACAGAGAGTGTGTGAAAATGTATGCATGCTATGTGTTAAAAGGAGATAGGCACTGTGGCCTACGCATAAACAGCAACGCCAACAGCAACAGCAGCAGCAACAACAACAGCAACAGAAACGGAACTTATTATGCAAACTCATGCTCGGCTGCACAGGGACCCATTCGCTCATTTCGTTGTCCTACGCATATACGCGGCAATCGGATTGTTGTTGCCGCTGATCAGGTATGCAAGTGTGTGCATGTGTGTGCGAGTGTGCGTGCGAGTGTGTATGGGAGTCTGCGTTATCTGCAATTACAATGAAAACACTTGCATAAGCAAACTCGAGCTTTGTTTATTATTATGACAATCCGCTTGCATAGGACTATCTGTCCTTCGTCTGTCTGTTCGTCCGTCCGTCTTTCTGTCTGTCGGTTGGTCTGTTTGTCTGCCTGACTGCCTGCTTGCATATTTAATAAGTGCCCAGGCACTTGCGTGTACAGCTTCACAGGCACATATGTCGCTCAGCGTATGTCCGCACCTGTGTGACCTCGAGGCTAGTCGGCTGCAGTACACAAACCGATTTAGTAAAAAATGCGAGCAAATGAAAATTCCTGCAAATAATTTCAATGTCAACATTAAAAATGTTGCACACACACTCACAAGCACAGATACAATGCTGCACTAATGTCAGTTATGGGTCTCTCTCTTCTTCTTTCACTCTGTGCGTCTCTCTGTCTGTCGTTTTGCCTGGCACCCAGAATTTAACTCCTCCATAAGTTTTGCAGCCTTTTCAGGTGTTTTAACTAAAATAAATTTCTCTATTTATTTATTTTTGTTTTTTGATATGTATGCGCATTGTTTCTGTTTTTTTGCTTGATAAAGTTCATTTTTTTTTAGGTGAATGTTTTATTTTTGCTTACATATACTGTATGCACAATTTGAAAATATTTTTATTTTTGCTTGGTTTTGCTTTGCTGCACATTTCCTTACATTTTTTAATGCATTGCAAGTTGTAAATTGTTTCTGTGGTTTTACGTATGAGCGACTCGCACAAATTGGTTCAACAATTGTGACCGATTTTGGCACACCTTACGAACATATATATGTACATACATATATTCAAGACCCCGCGAAGCAATGCTTTACGGCAGTACCGCGGGGAGCAACTATAGTTATTGTTGTTGTTTTCTGTTATTATTGAAATAAAAAAAAAAAAAAAAAAAAACATATATTCAAGACAATACAGCTGAGCCATGCCATACCATAAATACTCAACTGCTATAAAAATATAATTGAAAAATTGTTTTGAAATTTCATGAAACATTTGAAAAATGTTCGAGTCGAAGCAAATAATTTCATAAATTGAAGGTTGGCAATTTGATATTTGTAGGCAACACTATAGTTTAAGTGCAAGTTCAGAATCTAGTATATGCTTAATATTTAGTTTTTATTTTTTTAATCACAACATAATTTCTATTTATTTCATTTAACCGTAAGTGAAATAACTTGCAAATAACATATATGTTATTCTCTTATTTCTTTACAATTTCAAAAAAAAAAAAAAAAAAACAACATTAAAACAACCCGTCTATATCCGAACACAGAGAAGACGTGGTGACGTTTTTATTAGTTTAAAATTATTCGTTTAAAAGAAGTACAGACTCAGATTTTAGTTATTTTACATTATAATTTATTTACACACTTTTTTTCTTTTTGTTTTGGTTGGTGTCCAAGTTAGGATTCGAACCTGCGAGATCCTGATGCCAAACTGGTGCCTTTATTGACTATGTAATGGTTCTGGTTGAATTTTGTGAGCGAATATAAAATTTACTCATCTATGGGATAGTAAGCAAATATACGAGAGAGTAGATTTCGCATACACACCATCTTATGTGACACACGTATTTCATTTTTCATTGCCTGTTTTAGATTATCATTGTTTCGTAACAGTTCATTCATTTTCAAATTTACTACCGTCGCTATAGATGTGTTACCACATCAAAAAAAGTTGTAGATTTACTTGCATAATACAAAGTCATCGCTCACATATACTTCAGTGACGTCACTCATAAAAAGTAAATAGTAGAGAAGTTTAATGAATTAAAACTGAAATCAAAACAGGAATTGCACATCCTACTCATAAAATAACATTGCACATAGATTTTATTATATCACATGACTGCGCCGCATTGCCAAAAATAGAACATTAAAAACAAAAATAAAACAAAAATACAAAAATTATTACACATAATATTTTGTTGGCACTTTTGAAAAGCGAATAATTAATTTTGTTGGTATGTACGTCACTTCCCCCCGGCACTTGCATTGCATTTGTTGGCAATTGTTGCTATCGACTGCACATGACAACGAAATGCAAAATGTCGACGGTTGCATACCATGCTCTATGTATGTCTTTGTGTGTGTGTGTGTGTGCTGCGTAAATGGCAAAAATGTTGCAACCAAATAATTAAATTAATTTTGTGTTTCAGAACAAAACTTATTAAAACTAATTATGCACGTCAGTAGCGTTTGTCTGAATTTTCATACAAAATTTGTGTTGACGCTAAAATAACAAAAACAACAAAAACCACAAAACGAGACTATGGAAAAGTAAGAATTTAATACAATAAAGCATAAATGCCAAAGAAGAGCAGTCAAGCGAATTAAAAATAAAAAAAAGGAACAAAAATAATTTGGTTGTAAAATGTTACACTAAGAGAAATGCATATGAAAAGTGTAAAATTTTCATTATCGCTTTTGTTGCCTTTGCCTTTGCCTGCGGCTTGCTGCGCACAGTAGAGCATCATATTGCTGTACTTACACACATACACCCGCACATACATCCAACCACACACACACACACATATAGGCACACATACACGCATGTGTTTGTTGTTGCTGTTGTTGTTGCTTTTTTATAGTTTTTTTTTTGCAATTCCATTTTGCAACTTTGTAAAATGAAAATGCATATAAAACAATGTTAGAGGCAAGCAGCAACAAATATAGTTGCTGTTTTTGTTATTGTGGTTTTTCCTTTTTTCATTTATTTAGTTTTTTGTTTTTTGGTTTTTCTTTTTTGTATTTTTGTTTTGTTAGAAAGACTGCTAAGCCAAAAACAAATTAAAAACTAACGTTGCTGCTGCTGTAGGCAACTCGCATGCAGCGCTTAACTTTTGATTTCGCCGCCGCATCCCATCGCGCCACGTCGCGTTGAGTCGCGTTTTCACAGTCTGTTTTGTATGTATGGCATTGAGATAGCAAAAAAAAAATGAGGAAATTCATGTGTGACAATTGCTTACGTATTTACAGCATTTTCGTATTTTATTTTTGCTTTTTTCCTTTACTTTGTTGTTTGCCAACTGGCAACGAAGCAACTCAGACAGGCAGCACTGCCAGGAGTTGGCAAACTTTTGTGCGCAGTGTAGGCTTACTCATGTGTGTGCATTTGTCTGTTTGGCTATCGAGTTACTAATTCGTGTTTTTATACCGTACTTTTGTTTTACCACTCACGCAGTTAATTTTGTGTTAATGCTTTTTGGCATTATACACTTAACTTTTTCAAGTACTCAGTTTTAATTTTTTATACATTTTAATTTGTTTGCAGCAGCTATTGTAGTTAAACTATCTTAAACTACAGTAAAATCTTCCAGAACTGAACAGCAACAGTGGCGGTAATTTTTTTCGATAATGCGAGCTGTTGCTTATTGAAGAGTTTTCAATATATTACTATAAATAAAGTAATATGGAGCTTACTGCAATTAAAAAAAAAAATTTTTTTTAAAATTGGAACTGCTATAAATCGAATATATATATACTATAACCCGTCGATTTGGTGCATTTTACTGAAGTTTGACTGTATTTTGAAACTTGCGCTTTTAAGCAGACAATGTCGGCCTACTTCAGTAGCTGACTTAGACCGTTGAAAAAAACCAAGGGATTATTTGGCTTGCATGCTTGTTAAATTTTAAATTGAAATGCTGTCAATATTTTTTTTTTTTAAATATAGCTTTTATATTTTATACGCTGTAATTGTTTTATAAAAAAATTGCAACATTTTTTGTTACTGCAATACACATATATAGTCGTAAAAAGTTGAGTGCTTGATTTAATTTCAATTCTCTTTGCTGTTGCTGTTTTGTAGTTTCAATTCCAATTAAATATTTTATAAATTTACATTTCATATTAATGTTGCTGTCGTTTTGTTGTTGTTGTTGTTGTTGCTGCTGCTGCTGCTGCCAGTGCACAAATGCTGACATGTGCCAATGTTTTTGTTGCTGACGTTTGTTGCATACTTTCGAGCGCACGCCTATAAACTTGCAGCTTGCCAAAGCCAAGCCAACAACAACAACAACAACAACAGCAGGAGTGAAGTCAACGCGGCTACTGTTGTTCATTTTCGACTGCAAATGGCAGCCATTTTTTATGCCACAAACTGCAGAACATTGCGAGAAACACGCCTTGCCTGCCTCGCCTTATCCTGCGCTACCCTGCTCTGTCGTGCCTTGCCAGCACTTTTTATGTTGCGTTGTGTTGTGTTTGCTTTTTATTTACTGTTTATTGTTGTTTTTTTTTTTTTTTTTTTGTTTTGTTGTTTTATATTTGTGTTGTGTTTTTTTCTATTTTTTTTTCTTGCTGCTTTGCAAAGCTATCGCATTCATGGCAAATTGAGTTGAGCGCATGAAATTCAATTAAACTCGCTCTGCATGCAATGTTTAAACTATTACTGCGAACCGCCCAGCACTCAGCGCCCAGCAGCGAACGCCCAGCAGCCAACACTCCTCGTGCAGCGCCGCTTAACCGCACAAGCCACACCAAGCGGCAGCTAACGGGACAGCTGTGCGCCACATTCGTTTGCCATTGGACGTTTGTTTTAGTTTTCTGTGCATATTTCCTTTGTTTTTCTTTTCTGAGTTTTTTTCTTTTTCTTTTTTTAATTTTTGCATTTGTGCGTTCGCTTTTTCGTGGGTGGCACATTGCCTCTGCCTGTCTGCCTGCCTGCCTGCCTGCCTCCCTGCTTTGTGTAGCATGCGCTGCATTTTTCGTATTTTTTTAATGCTGTGCTTTTTTTCGTTGTAGCTGCAGTTTTGGGAATTTGCAAGCAATGGCCAAAGTATGCGTGCACGTTGTTATTTTAATTGTGATTTTTATGACTTTAACAACAACAACAACAACAACAACAAGAACAATAATAAGAACAACAAAGCGCATATCAAAAAGAAAAAAATATAATTAAATAAAGCAATAAATTGCTGCCAGACGTCAGCGAGCAAAGTGATTAACTTGCGCAAATCAAGTTGGCAGCATGTCGCAGGACTTTTCGGCAGTCAAATCGCTGCCAAATATGCTTCCGCCTGTGCTATGCTGTGTTCTGTTGTGCTCTGGTGTTGCTAACAGCAGTTGTTGTTGTCGTTGTTGTTGTTGTTGTTGTTTTTGTTCTTGTAAGTGTAAGTGTTGCTGCTATTGCTGTTGCACATTTGGAAATTTGCAGTGAAATTTATTGGTTTTTAATTGTTTTATTTGCACATGTGGCGCATGTGGCTTTGGCTTCAAGTTTGTTTTAATTTTGTCTCTTTTTGTTTTTGCTGTATGCCATATTAAATGTTTATTTAATGCATACATTTTTTTGTTGTTGTTGAGTTGAGCTTGCTGCGTACGCAATGTTAAATATTTACAACACTTTAATAAACTTTATTATTTACTTGCTCTGCTGCATAACGTGTAATTTGCATTTGATGATGCTGCTGCTCCTGACTGCTGCCGACTGCCTGCTGCCTGCTGCCGACTGCCGTGGGTAAACGAGTTATATTAAAACAAAGTTATAAAACAAGGGTGCTGAGCAAACTGTTGGAGCGTTGCTTTTGTGATAACAACTATAACATCAACAACAACAACAACAACAACAGCAGTCATAATAAAAACTAAAAACAACAACAACAACAAGAAAAAAACAATAGCTAGTTACAAGAAATTGCCAGGCAACTTACTTAAAAGCTAAATGAGACAGTTGGGCTACGCCAGTCGGTAGTCAGCAGTTGGAAACACCAGCAGGAGCAGCACCCCTGAGCAGAAGCAGGAGCAGAAGCAGAGGGTGGCAATGCAAATGCACGCTGAAGCAGTTGCAACGAACTGAGTAAAAGTTTTTCATTTGCTTTTATCGTAAAACTTTATTGTGATTACGTTGCATTTTATTTGTACTTATTTGCCATTTTCTTCTTCTTCATCCTTTTTTTGTAAGATTACTTTAACCCTTTGCTTATCTAAGTGCTTCACTCGATTTGGTTTTTTATGCTTATGCTCAACATATTGCTTAAATTGTGCTTAATGTTATACTTCAACTTTGCATTCATATTTTTTCTTATTAATTAGCACAACCGAAACAAATACCTTTGTTACAAAACTATTTTGAAACTAGTGTGAAGCTGCAAATTGGAGTTATAATATATTGTTGTACTGCACTGTGCCTCAAATACAAATAAGAAAACTTCAGCAGCGCTGCCAGTTCATAATGTGACAAAGACTGAGTGACTTGTATTTTCCATTTCAAAAAACAAATAATATTAAATATTGAAGCATTTTTGAAAAGCAGATAAGTTGTCTGACTTTGCAAAAACGTTGAAAAGAAACAAATGTATTACCCTTAACATGCATACACGTGAGAATGGTAACATAGGCACCCAAAAGTAGGCTACAAAAATTTGCCATTCCACACTGTGTTTTTTTTTTTTGTTTTTTTGTTTTCTTTTTTCTGATTATCAACTTAATTTACAACAAAACGACACAATTTGATTGCGTTTTTGTTATTTTTTGTGCAATCTGATATCCGTTTCCGCTGCATGCGTTTTTGCCATGTTTGCTAATACGGCTGCGGTTTTTTGTGCAGCTACTGCAGCCGCTTCCGGCGAGGCAGGCATGAACATAAATTATGCAGGAATTATTATGCCTTAACGCATGCTTATGCACGCTTTATAAGCATTTGTACATAGTACAACAATAACAACAACAACAAAGCAATTGATGTTTTTGTTTTGTTAGTTTTTTTTTTTTTTTTGGTTTCATCGCTTGGCATGCATTGGCAGTCTGACTGGGGGGGCATGCATTGCAGGAATGAAGTGCGCAGTTTTCGCTTTGGCGTAATTATTTATTTGCTTAGCCTGCTGTGCATAGTTTGCTGTGTAGGGTAGAAGTTGGGGTATTATAAATTTACGTAGATTATTATTTCGAAAATGAAAAAAAAAAACGAAGAAAAAAACAAATTAATTTACTGAAAGCATTAAAATAAATAACATGTGCAGATATAAACATAAAGCAGTAACAAACAACAAATGCACAAAGAAAAATGCAGCAGCAGCAGCAGCAGCAGCAACTAAAACAACAAAACTAAAATTTAGCAAAACAGATGAATGAAACATTTCAAATAGAAAAGGTGAATCAATATGACTTTTGAGTTTTTATTTGAAAAAATTAATAAGCACATATATATTTCTTTGTTTTTGTTCTAGCTTAGAACAAAGTCATAAATCTTAATTAGAAAATCCAGATGGGGAATTTGTGCTTATGCGCAATAGAAACTTTTGCTTACCATGCTGTGTGGTACTGCCCTGGAAGAGACTCCGCAGGTAGCTGATCAGTCTGCGATGCAGCGGCCGATGACGATGCCTTGAGCTTTTGCGCATTTGACCGCCGCCTTGGCCATCGCTGCCGCCGCCGCCGCCACCCTGCTCCACATCATCGCCATCGGTGTCGATGCCACCGCCTCCACCGCCACCGATGCCACCGCCGCCACCGCCGCCGCTGTCGCCAGTTTTGCCGCATTGCGTGGCATCGACGATGATCTCAATGCTGCGCTGTGTGTGCACCTTCTTCGCGGCCTTGGCCGTGGCCGCATTGCCGCCGCGCATGCCAAAGCTGCTGCTGCTGCTCGCAATGAGCGCGTCCGTGGCACTCGGACCGGGCCCAGCGATGCTGACAATATTGCCCGCCGCACTGCTGCTGTGCGGCTGATGCTGCACTATGCCGCGACTGCTGCTCGCCAGCGCCAAGGCGGCCGTTGACGTCGCCGACGATGCCGACACGCAGCTGTCGTTGACCAGCGTGTTGCCATTGCTGCCGCGATAGATGAGCTCCGATTCGTTGGAGACCTGGCGCAGGGCATGCAGCCCGGTATGTGATGCACTTGTCGTGATTGTGCGTGTGCCGCTGCCAGAGCCGCCGCCGCCAGATCCGCCACCGCCTCCGCTGCCGCCGGCGCCATTGAGGCCAGTGTAGTAGGCGCTGTTCGGTCGCTGACTGCTGTGCTGCACCTGTGGCCCGGCCATGCTGTTTGTTCTTTATGTTTTGTTTTTTTCCTGTATGTGTGTGCGTGTGAGTGTGTGCGTATGCGTGTGTGTGTGCGTGTGCGTGTGTGTGTGTGTGTTTTGCGCACTGTTTATTAACTGCTGCACTGCTTTTCTTTGCTTTATTTTTATTTTATTTTTTTTTTTCTTAGGCGCCTCCGCTTTTTTTTTTACTCTTTTTTGTTTTTGCTTTTCTGTTTTGCTTTTACTTGACGTTAAAATTGGCACAGTTTTGTTGTTGCATTTTATGCCGCGGTTCGATTTGTTGTATTTTTATTTAGGACTTTTGTGATTCTGTGTGTTGTTGTTGCTGTTTTTGTTTGCTTTTTTTGTTTGTTTTTTTTTTATTAAATTTTATTGTATTTGCTTGTGTTCATAAGCAATTCAACTAAGGTTGAATTTGGTTGGTTGCTTGTTTCTTTGCTCCTTTGTTTGTTTGCTTAAACGCAATCTGCGCGTTTTCACATGTTGGCGTATTTTCTTTTTTTTCATGCTTCTGCCGCTTCGAAATGCAAAATTTTCTCACGAAAATCGAGTGCTGCATTTTGCAACATTTTCGTTTTGCACATAAAAATTTGTTGTTGTTGTTGTTTTTTGATTTTTTATTATTATTATTTTGTTTTAATTTTATGTTAGCATTTTAACTACATGAGCATGTCATGGTTTGTTTACTTGCTCTTCGTTTTGTCATTATCATTATTATTTTTCAATTAACTTTTGGCACTTCATTAATTTGCTAGTCAAATAAAAAAACAATTGCACAAAAGCAAAAAAAAAATAAACAAAAAAAAATTTTTTTTTAAAGAAAACAAAATATGTTGGTTGTGTAAAGTATTAGTTTAAAAATAAATTTGTAGGCATGGCTGTGTTATATTTTTTAACGTTTCGTACATTTTGTTTTTAGTAAGTTTAGTTTGCATTTTATGAACATGTCAACTTTGCTATTATATAGAATATTGTTTAAATATTATATTTTAAAGCAGTATGAGTTTTAGTAATGCCGTTATGTTTTTGTTTTTGTTTTTTTTTTGTCGAATTAAATTTATTGTATAAGCAGCATGGCAATACTAAAGATGGGCTCCTTAATGCAGATTTGCGTTTGATTTTCTTGGTTTTGCTTTTGTCATGTATTAGCGAAAAATCTGCAAGAGAAAAAAACAGTTGCAAAAGTGATAGCGGGAGAAAAAGAGAGAGAGAGAGAGAGAGACAAAACAAACAAACAAACCAAAGAAAAAAAAAAAGAAGAAGAAGAGAAAGAAGAAGAAAGTGAAACATTTTGATTAAAAATTAGTTACATTACCAAGCAGCAGCACTTAAAAATAAATTCATTTGCTTATATTTTTGTGTAAACATTCTTGCGCACGTTTCATATAAAGCCACAATCTCAACAGTTTACAATTAAAATAAAATGAATTTAAAAGAAACATACAGTGAACTCGCGTTAAGGTGACATAACTGAATCGAAGGCGTTATATGTTTAAATTTCCGTGTCCTTGCATGTAGTTCAGGAGGCTATTCCAAATGCGGAGCATTGGAATCTCTGCGATTATTCATATATATACATATGTGTGTGGCTAAGAAAAGAAGAAAGTTTTGTTTTTATTTTCTGCTTTTCTCGTTAGAATCGTTGGAGAAGTTCATTTGATGCCGCAGTCAGCTTGTCGCGAGTTCACTGTATATATTAAATAGCTTTTCTTGTGAAAAGTTTTTCAAGCCAAGCAAGTGCCAGCGCACGCAAAGATGTTTGCACACTATAAATTTAATATTAATAATTAATATTAAAGCTTTTGTTTTTTTGTTGGTTTTTTAATGCAATTTAGTATTTTATTTGTAAGCAAACAAAAAGCAAAGCAGACTCAAGCTCCTGCTCATCTACTTATACTCTACTAAACTATACTAAATATATTATATATTGTAATACGGTGTGACGCTTACACTCGATAATGCCTTGAGCAAAAAAAAATCTTAGCTAGCAGTCGGCTATAATGTATATATATATATATATATGAAAATCAAATAAAAATGAATTTTTTGTTTTTTTTTCATATACTTAGAAAAAGAATGGAATACATTTTTTAATTCAATTTCTCAACTCACACATTCGCAATTGTTACTTTTTGCGTTTAAGGAAATTCCGTAAATATAATAATAATAAAACACGGCAATTTTTTAGTGTTCTTCATAAATTTCTCAAGCAAGCTTCGATTTTCAATGATTCTGTCAAATTCAACAATGTCAATTCGAAATCAAAGAATCTTTCAGTTTGAAAATTTCTTTACCCTCGACAACATGAAATAGCACAAAATTTACAGTTTTTACAATATAAAATCAAATAATCAGCACACGCGAGCCATTTCCTATCGTGTGCACTAAAAAAAGAAATTAAAAGTAAGTTCTCGAATATCTGCAATATATATTAAGCGCACAGTGCATAAAATATGTAATCGCCTTATGTATATTGCTTGTGAATATTTTGTGTTGTTGTAGTCTTTTGGTTCGTGCATTTGCTGGTGCCGCTGACGCCATCGTAGAAGACAGTCAAGAGGCAACAAGGGCGAGGAGCAGCAGGCAGCAACATGCACAATTGCGACGAGGGGCCTTTCAATCCCTTCTACATTGGGCCGCATCCCAGTCAGGCATGCGCACGCACTTGCGATTGTGTGGTCGAACCCACGCTGCCCGAGGTGTCGTGTTCGGTCATCGGTTCCATGTCGACACGGCATGCAGCCGAGCCAACTGCAGCATCAGACCACAGCGGTCCAATCACTCCTCCAAATAGCCACGCAACAGGGTTGGACAAAGGCAATTGCAGCGGCAATGATCACGGCAATGGAAGCGGTCACGTTCACGGTCATGGTCATGACCATGGTCACGGTCATGGTCACGGTCACGGTCACCCTAATTCAATGGCTCCTACGGGTAGCGGCGGCCAGGCAACTGGCAAAGCCAATGGCCTGGGAGACTTTCAGTGTAATGGCAGCAGTCATGGCAGCGGGAACACGCATGCGCACGCGCCTGCTAATGCAGTCGGGCATGGCAATGGTAAGTGCTGTGACGGAATTGGTCAGGGCCATGCTAATGGTCACGTCAAAGGTAATGTCGTCGAGAATGATCATAAAAATTGTTCGTTTGTAGTCGGCGGCGGTGGCGGGGGCATGGCCGGTGGATTAGCAATGCTGACCATCACGGCAACGATTAATCAAGTTGAATCGCATTCGCATCAAGCGCCAACAGCAGCAGCAGCAGCTGCACCAGCAGCAGCAACAGCAGCAGCAACAACAACAGCAACACCAACAGCTGGCACAGAACCAAGTGCGGCGGCATCTGCGCACGGCAGCCGCAATTAAATTTGATCAGCAGATTCGATCGATTTACTAGGAAATGGCTCTGCATGTAAATAATACCTCATGTAACAAATATATACAATAATAATAATCATATACACATACTCGTACAAGTGTATTTACTTAAAAAAATATCTTGAAGCTTAGTTTAGACTTTGAACTCTCAAGGCACAAGCTGCACTATAATACACTTGGGC
>JBAMBQ010004805.1:0-25779 GCA_037044495.1 Stegana nigrithorax
ATTGTTATGTTACGTGCTTCGTTCAGAACTGGTGCTTGCTCTTCTTATGCTGCATGAGCAACTCACTGGGTTTGCCTACAAAAAGAATGGCATATGAGAGTAATCCGTCCCTTTATTACCGACTCATACTTCTTTGCCAATTTTGCTGCACTTGACATCATTTAACTATTTTTTAGCTGATCATCTTTCGCTTTGCATAGTTTCTACACTATTGAGTGAAATAATTGCATATTCCCTTAACTTTATAGCTGAGGAAATCTACAAAGATCTGACCGATCCCATGGAGTTTGAGTACATGAGCTATGAGGATGCCAACACAGAGGCTGTACGCCAGACGGTGACAACAGCCAAGCGCATGCGTGAACTACAGGAGCAAGTGAATCCCGGTGGCAACGAGATCTATCCGCAAGTCCAAACATATGTCAAAACTGAAAGCATAACATCTGAAACAATTGCCCATTTACAGGTTTCTGTTGAGCGGCTTGATTGGCAATGCAGCCATGCCGGCTGGCAATCCTCTGTCCGTGCACTTGGTCATGTTCACGCGCTGCCTGAAGAACCAGGGCACGCCGGAGCTATACGAGAAGTTTGGCAAACGTGCCGACAACTGCGAGATCATCGGCACGTACGCACAGACCGAGCTGGGGCATGGCACCTTTCTGCGTGGCCTAGAGACACGCGCCGACTACGATCGCCAGACGGACGAAATTGTTCTGAACACGCCAACAATATCCGCCTACAAGTGGTGGCCGGGTGGTTGTAAGTTGCCTGCAGCTGTCTTAGCGTAGATCTGTGAAACTCTGTTAAACTCTGACTGTGCCGGCACAGTGGGTCACACGTGCAATTATTGCATTGTGGTGGCGCAGCTGTACGTCGACAACGCATCGAAGGGTGTGCAACTCTTTCTGTTGCAGGTGCGCGACGAGCAGACGCATGAGCCGCTGCCGGGCATCGATATCGGCGACATAGGCAAGAAGATCGGCATGCCGGGCGTCAACAATGGCTATCTGGGTCTGAAAAACGTGCGCATACCGCGCACCCAGATGCTGATGAAGAACGCACAGCTGCTGCCCGATGGCACCTTCGTCAAGAGTCCGGTGTCGCAGCTCAACTATTTCCCCATGGTCTATGTGCGCATGCTTGTGGCCTTGGGCAACACCATACTGCTGGCGCAGGCAGTCACAATTGCCACGCGCTACTCTGCTGTGCGCCGCCAGAGTCCCATCAATCCGGAGTAAGTGTCCGCCACAGCCAATGCTGGAGCATCATTCACAATTGACATTTGCCATTGCCTACACAGCGCAGCCGAGCCACAGATACTCGATCATGTGACGCAGCAAATGAAGGTCATTCCCGAGCTGGCCACGGTGGTCGCCTATCGCCTGGCAGCGAACGTTGTGCGCTCGCTCTACAATAAAACAGCTGCGGACATTGAGCGCGGCGACTACAAGCGTCTGCCCGAGCTGCATGCCTTGGCCTGCACGCTGAAGGCGGCTTGCTCCTACGACACGACATATGCCATTGAGCGCATGCGGCAAGCCTGCGGCGGACATGGCTATCTGACGGCAGCCAACTTGGGCAAACTGTTTGCGCTCTCATCGGCTGCCTGCACCTATGAGGGTGAGAACTCGGTGCTGTATCTGCAGGTGGGCAAAATCCTAATGAAAACCTGGGCCGATGTGCTCTCCGGCAAGCAGCTAATGCCCACCATGAGCTACCTGACTGAGTGCCATGCGCTGCAGCAATTTCCCGCATGGACGGGCACGTGGACGCAGTTGGTCCTGGCG
Organism: Stegana nigrithorax; assembly: GCA_037044495.1. NCBI lineage: Eukaryota > Metazoa > Arthropoda > Insecta > Diptera > Drosophilidae > Stegana > Stegana nigrithorax. The sequence goes on from JBAMBQ010004805.1 coordinate 1,788, forward strand.
CTGCAGTATGTGGCCACAAAGTAAGTCTGGCAAGAAAGCCATGAAATCTGAAAGTCCATTAAATCAATTTGCCCATGATTTGCAGCAAAACGCGCATCGCCTATGCAAACTACACGGCACGCCTGCAGCAAGGACGCACACAAGCCGAGGCGCTGAATGAAACCGGCATCGAGCTGACACAGGCCGCTGAGGTGCATGCGCACAGCTAATGCACTTACTGATCTGCTCTTTACTAAATCCCTGTCAATTCCAGCTACATGGCCGCGCCTTCGTGACGCACACCTTTCTCCAAGAAGTGACGGGCGCTGCGGCTGCTGCCAAACGTACGCCGGCCTTCAATCGTGTGCTGGAGCGTTTGCTCGAATTGTATCTGCTTGGCAGCGTGCAGCGGCACTTGGCTGATGTACTACGCGTAGGTCCATTCTGGTATATGCTGCGGCGCATGTTGCTTAATTTTGTTCATTTGCAGTTCATACATCTGAGCGAGCCGCAGATAGCCAAGCTGCAGACACGCCTGGAACTGGTGCTGCAGCAGTTGCGCAGCGACGCCGTGGCCATTGCTGATGGCTTTGCGCTGCACGATCGCGAACTGAGCTCGGTGCTGGGCAGCTACGATGGCAACGTCTATGAGCGCCTACTGGCCTCGGCCAAAAAGAACCCCATGAACAAGCAGCTGGTGTCGGCTTCGTTTGGCAAATATTTGAAACCATTCATGCAGTCAAAATTGTAATGGCAAACTGCTACCAGAGATTATATTTAAAATAAAACCGCATAATAAATGAAATTTGTATATTATAAAAATATATTATGCTTCCAAAGTGGCAGCTTCCATAAGCGCCATTCTGCTCGGACTACAATTGTTTCACTTCATAGTTAATAAATATGTTAAATCAATTGCCGGCAATTTCTGTCGAAAAAAAACTCATTTCTGAATCAGCCCAAAAATAAAAGACCATTCGTTTTTTTTTTTAGTGTATATATTTTTGTTTTTAAATTAAATGTTACCGTTTTATTTAGCAAATCAAAACCAATATTCAGTACAATCAGCGCTTTTATGTATATAAACTAACGAACTAATTGCTTACATAATAGAAAAGATTATGTAATAATAATAATAATAGAAAAAAAAAAAAATAATTTGAAAAAAGAACTAAATAAAAATTACATACGTATCATATAAAAAAGTTGCAGTTGCCTTTTTACAGTGTGTAAAAAAAATCGTGTTCATAGAGTTCATAGTACATATTCGTATTTATTTTCATTTTTATATTACGTTTTATTTTATTTTTAATGTTCTTTTCTTTTTTTGTTTTCTTTGCTTTAGTTTTTGCTTTCATTTGCGTTGCGGGTTTAGACATACATTTTAGCATTTGTTACATAATTCAATAAACATACAACAGCTGCTTTAAATATATATATATATATATAAGTATGCATGAATTCCCATTTTATCTTTTTTTTTTTTGTTTTTTTTTTTCGTTTTTTTGCTTTTGTATTCATATATATTAATAATGTTTATGGCATATGAGCGAAAGAAATAGAAATGTGTGCAACTATGCGCACAAAAGCGTGCAACACTTTTTTTCGTTTCGTTCGTTTCTTTTGTTTTATTTTGCTTGGATGTGTGTGTGTTGTGTTTTTGGGCACATGGAATTTTTGTTGTTGTTGTTTGTTTTTGTTTTTTATTATTTTAGGAATTTTCTGCTGTTGCGTATATATACACGCAAAGTATGTTAATTATTTTAATATATCAAAAAAAAATGTAAACTTAACAAACAATTTGCACTATTGCATTTAATTAATTTTGATTATTTGTATATTTCATTTAGTAGGCGGAATTAATATTGCAAAATTATTTCAACTACATTACGCTAAGCTGGCATTTATGCTTTTTAAAATGAAACAAAATATGTATAAGGAAAACACAAAAAATTAACAATTTTAATAATTAAAATAAAGTTGAAAGCAAGCTACTCAATTTTTTATTAAATGGAAAATTCAAAACGAATTGAAAAAAAAAGAACAAGAAAGAAAAATTAAACCGCTTTAACGGAAGCAAAGTGCATAGACGCGCGCGTAGATCCTATTTAGCATTTTAGCGTTAAAACTAATTTATAAAATATAAATATATGTGTATATGTATGTGTATAAATTTTCAGCAAAATAATGGAAATAATTTGTGTAGACTGCACAGCAAAAACAACGAAATGAAAAATAGGAGAAAAAAAGACGTGTTTTTTCTTTTCTAGTGTTAATTGTTTGTGGTTGCACTTTTTTTCGCAAAGTTGTTGTTGGCTTTGAATAATTTATGCAATAATTAATTGTTTTAAATCGTTGCTTAAATTAGTTTTATAAATATGTGTGTATGTGTGTGTTTACTGCTATTGCTATTATGATTTTTATCTAGAAAAAAGTAGAAATACGTAGTTGCAGTTTTACTGTTTTGTTATACATTATTTGCATATGCAATTTCGCGATTTACTTTTTTTTTTTCATTTTCATATTTATTTTTCTTGATGTTGTTGTTGATTTATTCATTCTGAATTTTTTTCCATGAAATGTTACACACGCTTAGTTCATATATTCGTACTTATATTGTTTACGACTTTTATTTGTTTTTATTTTCTTTTTTTTCCAATTACACTAATATTACATAATTATGCTTATTTAAACACATTTATGCTTTTTGTTTTATTTTTATTTATTTAATTTTTTTTTTTTTTCGTTCTTTAAATAAATTTTTGGGTTTTTTTTGTTGCATAAGTTTTTAACTTCTTGTTTGAGTTTATGCCATCGAATTGTAAATGTTAAAAAAAAAATTAATGCTCTGTTGCATAATATATTATTTAGGGTTTTTTTTTTAGTTAAAATTAAAAAAAAAATTTATTTTTTTCATTTATTGTTTACAATTACATATATGTATGTTGTTTAATTCTTGCAATGTTTGCATATGTTCTTTTTTTTATTGCATTACTAATTTTTTTTATATAATTACTTTATATAGTTGTGTGTATTTTTGACATTTATTAAAATACGACATTTTTTATGTTTATTTAATTTTGTTTCTGTTTTGTTTTTTTATGTACCCGCCCTTATATGCTTGATTTTAGGTTTTTCCTTTTCTTTTAAAGTTAATTTTTTCTTTTGATAATTTTGTTTTTGTTTTGGTTTTTTTTATATATATATATATATATTTTTTTTTTTGTTTGCTTGCACAATTGTCTGCTTGCGTGTGATTTTTTTTTTTTGTGGTTTTACTTTTTTTTTTTTTTGTTTTGTTTTGCTTAAAATTTACTTAATTAGAAAAGTTTCACACTTTTAACTTAAATTCAAGTTGCAACCCCCGAAATTGTGTACGCATAATATTTGTTGTTATATTTTTTGTTATTATATCTGATTCTTTCTTAATTTTGTTTTGTTTCTATTCTTGTTTTTTTTTTTTTTTTTCGAGTGCTTTTGCTGCTTTTTTGCTAGCATAATTTCGCGCAGTGTATTTTTGCTTGTTGTTCATGTTGTTGTTGTTGTTGTTAATTCTTGCATATTGATTTCGCTTTAACGCTTTCTTTTGTTGCTGTTGCTATTGTTGTGTGGCTTTTTGTTGATGTTGTTCTTGTTCTTGTTCTTTTGGTTGCTTTTTTGTGTGTTTGCTTTTGTAACCTCATCTTGATCATGTTGTTGATGTTGGTGATGTTGGTGTTGTTGGTGTTGTTGGTAGTCGCTGCCTTGTTGCTGCTTTTGGTTTTCACTTGTAGCTGCCCAGTTTCACAAACAAGCAACGCCGCACTGTCTCGTGCTTAGGCTTAATACCTGCGCGCTGCACCATTATCTCAGGCATAGAATTCACGATTATTCGCGTTTTTCGCATACGAATTGACAGCTGGCGAACGCTTGGGCTCATCCAACGCATACGAGCCTTCATCCTTTTTTCGCATGCGATATACGATGAACATCACAACGAGGATGGCGCACAGCAGTCCAACAACTGCGCCGCCAATGACAGCTACATTCATTTATGCAGGCAAAGAAGGTGGAAGAGAAAGAAGAGAATGCATGAAGAAGCAAACATTTGTATTAAAAACAAACAAACATGGCAACTTGCCACGTGTGCCAAATTGTGCCATGTATGCGAAAGACGGAGTGAGAGGAGCAGTGGAAGTGGGAGGAGATGGGAGTTGGGGGATAGATGCTTACCTGCCAGTATGCCTGGCTGCGCAAAGAAGCTCGTCGTTCGATCGTCGTCGCTGGCATTCATGATGACAACCTCGTTGCCGGTCGTGTGCTCAGTCACTTTGGTGTCTGTCGGCAGGCTGTTGACGTTGTTGTTTGTGTCCAATTCGTGTATGCCGCCGCTGCCGACGCCGCCTTGATTATTGATGCCAGCTGTGAACGAGAGATCGAAAATGGGTTTTTGTTTTTCGTTTTTTTTTTTTTTTTTTGCGGGTTTTCGATTTTTGGTTTTGCTCTTGCTTAGAATGACAAAAACTTTGCCAAGGATACACATATGCATATGTATTATGCCCTTCTATTAAGATTTATTCAAGTATGTGCGTGAGTATGTATGCATGTATGTCTGATGTCAGTGCATTTGTGTGTGTGTGTATATGGTTTCATGAAAAGCTTGACAAGCGTAACGCCAGGCACGTACGTATTTGTTTGCCTTTTGCACGCTTTTACACTGCACATGTGAAAGTACAAGTCTGCATATGGAATATCAATAAGGCATATACTATAATGTATATATACATATATATACTATACGTATGTGTATATACATTTGTCGTTATGATAATAAACAAACAAGCGCAAAATCTACAGTTAGTACAATTACATTTACGTATGAGCAGCAACAGTTTAGATAAGCAAAAAGCAAAACTATACAGCAACAAATACGCATAGATGAAATGGCATAAATACGAAAATGACAAAATAACTTAGCAATTATAACTAAGCGCTTAAATATACAACAGACTTATGCCTAAGCTAATGTATATGGTTTTTTTTAATACTTAGCATATCACAATTTTTATAAAAGAGAACAATGAGTCGTCAGTATTTATATAAAACAAACCAAAAAGTCTTGATAAAATAGGAACAAAATGTATAAAATGTATTATATATACATATGACTTCTCATAAATGAACTATTTGCATTATAATGCCAATAATTTCATTTTATAATGTGCTGCTTAATTATTATTATAAATTCTTTTTTTTTTTACCTATTTTTTCGATGTAATATTTGCTTTAAGTTTGAAGGAGCATTAAATCTAACATTATGATTAAATGTAGCAACTCCATAGCTTTTGTGAAGTTCCCAATAAAGCAAAGGCAAGCTAGTTTTAGAATTAAATAAGCGAACTTTAAATGGATCAACTTGAGTTTAGCTGCGATCGAAAGAAAAATTTACCTTTCCAACACTATAAATCTTTAATAGATGGGTGTTATATGATTTAAATTTAAAGTTCGGTTATTTAATGAACACTCTGTATTCATATAAGCTAAAAGTTAAATTAAAAATTAACTATGGCAGGAAGCACACTGCCTAGCTAGGTAACTTTAGTTTTGAAAAAGCACTTTAACTTATAAAGGTAAGTGAAATTTTTTTTTTCTATCTGCTCTGTTGACAATCTAATATAAGGCAAAATTGTAAGTTTTTGTAAAATAAGTTGCTGTGTGTGTTTAGTAACAATTTGCTAAAATTCCTGTTTAAAACTTTTACACTTCATGCATATTAATAAGAAAAAGAAAAATAAAAGAAGAAAAACTAGTTGTGAATTACAACGTTGCCTCACACAAGTTGACTCCCTAGCTCATGCTTTGCTCAGCTCAGCTCAGCTCAGCTCATATTGTGCGTTAACGCATTACATGTTAAGGTAACTCTGACGTGCTGGGCCCTGCTGCAGACATTCTGGTACATAATTTTAATTTGGACCTGCCTGCGTTGTACACTGAACAATTCTATGTGTATTAGCCGAAACGGCAAAGTTTGTTAGCGTAGCATACAAATTGGCTTGAGCGCATATTAATAGAGCAAGAAAAACAAAACGAAAAACAGGACGAAATTAACAATATGTGTACATATGTAAGTATTTATATGTATATATGCGTGTGTGCGTATGTGCAGAAGTATGCTATAACTTTCATCTGTCGCTGTTTACGCCTAGTTGCGCTGTGAATTGTGTATGACAGTAGAATTTATGACAGGATATATATAATATATCATAGCTGCGCTGCGCTGCTTCGCTGCTGCTGCTGCTGCCATTGCATATGCCTAGCATATTAAAGTACTTATTTAAAAATTAATAATAAAACTTTTCTCGCAAACTTTTTCAATTTTAATTTCCGTTTCGTTACGTTTCCTTTTTTTTGTTTTTTTTTTTTTTTGTTTTATGTGTAGGTTCTTTGTTGCTGTATATTTTATTTATGATGTATTGCATATGCCTAGGCGAGCTGCTGCTAATGACAGCAAACAAACACAACAAGCTAATAACTTTTTATAGTACAAGCAAATAACTTTTGTTTCAGTAGGCGTCAGTTGTATGTAAATTGTATTTTATATTTTTATTTTTCTTTTTTTTTCTTGTTACCGTTGAATTGAACCTATATGAAGCAGTAACAGCTTTGTGTGACATGCCACAATGAAATTTTAATTAAACTGCACATAACTGTCAAAGCGTAATTGTCAGACAGTCAGTCTGTCAGTCAGTTACAGAATTGTTGCCTGGTTTTTGCCATTATGATGCATTGCATTTTAACAAATTGGCTACGATGGCGGCGGCGCCATTGGTGATACCGATGCCTATTGCGCGTGTTTGCATTTACAGCAACAACAACACCAACCATAATAACGGCAACAGCAACCAGAATAACCGCAAACAATTGACAGTTAAGTAAACGGTAAATATTTAATGTGACTAGTGAATGAACTCATTAATTTTGCAAAGTGCTCCGGCACGCGCAAAGTATAAGGTCGAAGAAAACGATTTTCTTTATTTTCTTACTGGGCGGCGTCGTGTGGCTGGTGTCTTGGGCGTGGCTGCAGGTGTAATTTCTGCTGCTGCCGCTGGCATCAGCAAACACAGTTGGCTAGTTGTTTGCTAGGTCTTTGACTTCCTTAGAAAAACAAAGAATATACATGCCTACAGTTGTGGTCACATATTTAGCACACTCTGTGTGTTCATCCCGCTGAGTTGCGGTAAGCAACTACTTCGCCGTAGTCAATTTATTTATAAATTTATATGCTGTAGTACAAAAATAGTCTTAGCACATGTTATCGGTCGACAGACGGCGCCACTTTACCCACCTCACTTTCTAATGTCTATTGTTGACGCTTACCGCGTACCGAACGAAAAGTGTAGAACAACATCTGTTGGGTCAACTATCGTCCATATATATAAAAACTATCAACGGTCAACATAAAGTTCATAATGTGAATAATGTTTAAAGCATGTGTAGTGTAAATAAGCGTACAATCGCAGTTAACCTCACTTGGTTATAGGGAAATATAATAATCACGGAGTTGTTTGTTTAAGTAACAACAAAAATAATCGGCTTACAATTTGTGCTGACATGTTAAAAATAAAAAAAAAAAATAAAAATAAAAAAAAAAAATAAAAATAAAAACAATAATAAATTTAATAAATATTAAAGTAACATAACAAAAAAATCTGACAAGTATTTAAAAATTTATTGTACTTTAATTTAAATTTATCCCGTGCCTGCACAATTAAACGCAACTATGGCGCTGGGAAGTATGCAACACTTTTTCATGCGGAGCCGCACTGCAAAATCCGTTACGGCATTTGCTTTTAGCCGGCTTTGGCTTATAAAACAAATATAAAAAGCAATTTAATTGCGTTGCCGCCCTGCAGGTATTTTGCCGCAATTGTAAAGCTTTTAGCAAGCTTAGGTGTTGTTGTTCTTGTTTTTTGTTGTTGTTGTATTATTGCGCAAAAAATACCGCAGTATAGTGTCGCTTGCTTATAGTGCCAACAAATTTTGACAAACTAGCAAAATGCGTGTCGGCTGTGTGTGTTCGTCGGCTAAGTAATGTAACGTATTTTTTTTTCCACTTTTATGTTTTTAGCTTTCGTTTTAAAACACAAAAAAAAAAAAACACACACACACACACACGACACGTAAGTACTTAGTCAGGCAACGCTTAGCAGCTTGTGTCATAGCCAGTTAGCGCATTGATTTTAATTGTAAGCATTTTACAGACTTTATCGCACACCCGACACCAAGCAAACACAGACAAAGTGTCTATATTTGCGCAGTATGAAAGGCAGCCGCTGGCAAACAGCAAACAGCAAAACGCCAAACAGCGCACTAAAAGCTGATGACAGGCGGCAACAGCAGCAGCAACAGCAGCAGCAGCAGCTTATGTACACTACGCTGCACTACACAGCAAAACAAACAAAATGCTGCAACAACAACAAGCTGCAGCAGCATCACTTGCTTGGCCACAAACAAAGGACAAACATCAAATGCAGTCAATCAAAGTCACAGACACCAACAGGCGTCTTTCTCACATGCTGTGTGAGTGTGTGTGTGTGTGCGTTATGGCCAAGTATGTGTCTGTTAAGTGTTTGCAAAGGGTGATCTAATACGACATTTTCATTATACTGGCAACACTTTGAATTGGGCAGCTGTCAGTGATGACAGCGAAAGGAATATTGCATCTGTGCAATGATGACTATGTGACGACATTGTAGCGAAGTTTATACTTGATTTAAACGTGCTGCTGAGCATGCAAATTTCAAAGATATTGCAGAAATTTAAGAAAACTGTAAGCATTGCAGAGACAGTCGAAGCTGTGGCATAGCAAATTGTGTGTCGATTCGTAACGCAGCCGACGGATAAAAACTGAAAAGCGAAAAACTTTACAAAAATGATTTCAAAAGCAACCTTTTCGAAATAAACTTCACATTGCATAATTAAGTATTCGCTGCGTTATGTCGTTTTGCGTTGTTTCTTATTATTTTTTTTTTTTTTTCTTAAATAAAACTTGAGAAACTCATATTGAAACACGCTTTATACACGTATGTGTATGTACATTCACTTGTGGCTCAGAGTCTAAAAATAGCATTTATAAACAGCAGCAGCAGCAGCAGCAGCAACAAAGTTACGTCAATGCCAAAGAACTAAAGAGCGCAACGTCAAGTGCTCACGTTGCCAGACAACGCGCAGTTGGAGCTTCGCTTGCGCCAGCAGTGAAGTTGCCGCACAGCAAAGTGCCTGCGACTGTGGCTGTGGCAGTGGCAGTGGCAATGGCACTGGGAGTGAGTGTGCGTGGGTGGGTGCGGGTGAGTTAGCGTAAGTGCACAAAGGCACAAGTGTGCATTACACCCGCATAGTATGGCATCAAGGATACTACAATAAGTTGACATGAAGTGTGATTTTTCGCGTCAAGTGTGCGCCTCAGAGTAGTCGCCTGCAATGCTTTAGACAGCGACGGCGATGACGACGCTGTTGAGTGATTTTAAGGTTTTTATTGTGCTTCTGCCGTTTGCTTGTTTTTGCTGTTTATTGCTGCTGCTGCTGCTGCTGCTATTGAGGTCCTTGTTTTTGTTGCTATTGCTGGTATTATTGTCGTTATATTGTCTACTGTGACTTTTTACGTTAATGCTGAAAGCTATTTCAAGTGAGCTTAGTCGTCAATCATTGCCATGGCAGCCTGGCTTGCCTATATGCTCCTCAATGTTTTAGCTCAAGGTTTCAATTGTTTGTGCTAATGCATTTGTTTTTATATATTTTTACACATACACACATACATACACGTATACATCATGTATTCTCTTCTTTTCTTTTTTCGTTTTCCTTATTTTGCTTCAGTTGCTGCTGTTGTTGTCAGCTTTTTAATTGGGTTTTAAGCCGCTGTGCGGCGTTGTTGTGCCGTCAACAGTTTGACAGCAGTTTTTAAACGTAAAAAGGGTAATTTTAGCATATGCAAATATATTTGGGTTAAGACTTTCTAAAAAACAAAAAAACTAAATAACATTTTTGGGCAGCAACTAATTTTAGACATTTCACTTACCTGCCAAATTAATATATGCTAAATAAGCCTAAATGCGTTTTCTTGCTTTTTGAAATAAAACTTACGTCAATGCTAATACTTTGTATCACAACTGTAAGAGTATCAGCTGTGTCAAGGCTTAACTTAGGCTACGTTTATATATACTATAAATACGTATGTGTATACATAAAAAATGTTTGATAAATTATACTTATTTAAACAACTATTAGCAGTTTGATAGCCATTTCGGCGTTAAATCAGTCATATGTAGCAGAAATTTTATCACTGCAAGAAACACGATTTTTGGCCTGAGATTAACAATTTTTTCGCTGTAATCGTCTGCAAAACTAAAACCACGCAATGAATTCCGTACAAATTTTGAGCTACTTAAGGCAGTCATTCTAATACCAATTGGGGTCGGCGACCCACACTCGGCAAAGCACAAGCGAGTAAAACTGTTGGCAATACAAAGCATCGAAAATTGACTTAAGTAAAGTTGCTTGGCAGCTTTAACAAATGCTTTTTTAAGAGTAGCGCAACTTTAGCTGAATTTAACTGTACTTCACTTTAAATAGAATTGCTGAACTTGGCAAATTTCCTTTTTAAGATGGGCATGATTTTTTACTGTACTTGATAAGTTTTAATTAGACATAAACAGTAACTTAGGAAATTTTATAATATAATGCGCCTATAAACATGCAAGCTTATATGCATAAATGTTTGTATGTATATTACATTCAGTCTGCGCATAACTGAAACTACAAAACTTTTGAAATGATTTCGAACTATTTATGATGTATGACGTTGATTGCTGTTCGATGCCGAGTTTGTGCATATGTTAAAAATGACATAAATGACATGAGCTTTGATGAATTTTGAAAATGATTCGAAAACTGTGTTCGTTTTATGTGTTCAAGTATCTGTGTGTGTGTGTGTGTGTGTGTTGTACGTTGACGACGAAATAAAAAAAAAGAAGAAAAACCGCGCATGTAAACTTTGGATTGGTAGAGACAGTTGACTTGACATTTGGCTGGAATGGACTTTGGTGTGGTTTTTATATAGACGTTTAGCTCCTTTTCATTTTCATTTAGTTTAGTTTAGTTTCTTTCTTTTTTTTAGTTTTGATTATTTCCTGGCTTTCGTTGGGCACAGCAAAGAAAATTTTCGACGTAACGACGCGTTGTTGAACGTAGCAGCGTTAAAACGTTTAATTACTAAATTAACTGTGTAATAAATTATAATTAAATAACTAAGACTTAAATTTATAAAATACATAAATAAATATGCCATATGCATATGCAACGCATAAACGCTGCTGGGTAATTTTAACTGAAATAATTTCTTTGTTAAATAAATAAATAAGTAAATCAAATATTTATGCAATTAGCTAAATAGCAGTAAAGAGTAGGCAAGTGCAATGTGCAAAAACAAATTTATAATAAACAATAAGCAATCAGCAAAATATGGCATTATGTCGATTACAAACACGTCATAATAAATAATGCAAATAATGTAGCTACACACAAAAGTATGCAGCATTTTGTTTACTTTAGACTTTTGCATATTGCCATGCATTGCCATTGCAGCCATCAATAAATATAATTCAAATGTAAAAACAACATAAAAACCAATAACAATTCAATAAAATTGTAGAGAAACAGAATATAAAAAAAAACAGAAACAAATAGTAACCAAAAGCAAATAAAATAAATATAACAAAATTACATTACAGTAAGCACACAACGTACACTGGCAAAAATCAACGCAGTTAATTGCAATTTTTTACAGTGTGCGTATGTGCACGTTGCAACATGCCACGCAAAGCGTAACAAACAAATACAAAATACGTGTACAAATATATATAAAAGAAAACTAAACTAAATTAGTTAAAGTAACAAAGTACAGTTTAAGCAACAAACAGCCAAGATTGGACAAAGACAACTTAAGTATAAAAAAAAAAAAAACCAAAGCAATAAACCAAATAAAAAACAAAAAATAAAAAGATATTACTTGGACAAGAACAATTACGAAAACAGTAAACTAAACTTATTGCGGAAAAAAAAAAAAAACAAAAAAAAGAACATAAAAATTAAATAAACCAAATAACAACAAAACGAACAAATCATAGTAAAATAAAAGAAAAACCACTGACATCCGCGTTGCGTGGATCCATCGCTGCCGCTCGGATCGGTGACATCCGTGTACATATCGCCATCCTCAACATCGACGCCTTTGCCCTGCTCGCCACCGTTAGCATCTTCATCGTCATGACTGTTGCCGCCAGTTTCGGTCTTTTTGCTCACATCAGTGTCCTCATCAGTATAATCGTAGCTCTCGTCCTCGTGACTCTTTGACGGTGTCGTTTCAGCGCCGATTATATGCTTGCGATTCTCTTCGGCATTCAAATCCTTGCCAGCATTAGTATGCTGGCTACCGTTTGGCACATGCTTGCCCAAATGATCTTCGTCGTCATTGTCGTTGTCATGATCTGGGCCATGGGCGCCGTTGTCTTCATCATCGTCATGCTCTGAAATGCGTGCATCACCGCTGCCATCGAGATCAAAGCCATCGTCACCATCGTCTTCGTCATCGCCATCGATATCCTCATCGTCGGTATTGTCGTCAGCATCAGCATTGCCGTTGTGGGATAAGCTGGTGGAGCTGGTGGTGCTGGTGGTGCTGGTTGTGCTGGTGGAGGTGGAGGATGTGGATGTGGATGGGATAGTAGTGTTGATTGGTGTATGGTGTGGGGTTTGAACTGAAGGATATAAAGATGATGTTGTTGTGTGTTCATTATTATTATTATTATTGTTGTTTTTGTTATTATTATTATTATTTAAATTAGATGTTGCTGTGCTTGAAGTAGTAGTAATATTTTTTATTGTTGCTATTGTTGTTGTTGTGGTTGTTGGGTTCGTAGTTGTACTTGTTGTTGTTGTTGTTGTTGTTGTACTTGTTATTAAAGTTGAATTACTCCTATTCGCACTATCATTATTATCATTATGGTTTTGTTGTTGATCTTTACCGATTGTATTAATGCCACTGTTCTCACTACCACCGAGGATGCCGTTGTTTCCGCTGAGATTGTTGTTGTTGTTGCTATTGGTGCTACTACCAATGATTGTGCCACTATTCGTTTGATGATTGTTATTATTATTATTATTGTTGTTCTGATTATTGTTGTTGTTTCTACTGGTGTTGATGAGATCGTTGTCGCTGTTATGCTTATGTGATTTACCGATTTGTGTATGCACGCGTTGATTATGCGAACTATGATGACCAATTGTGGAGTCTTCGTCATCAGGGCCAAAACCAGAACCAGAATAGTCTGAATCCTTTTCTAAATCATCGTGTATCTGCAAATATACAAAAAACAAAAAAATAAAAACAAAGAAACATTAAATCAAATAAACTCCAGCAACAGGCTATGAAACAATTTATGTATATTATATATATATAAATATATATAAATAAAATTAAATACGAGCACATAAAAATGCACATAAAATTTCACTAAAGTTCATGCGCTTATTTGCACATAAAATATATAATTTTCCTTAATGCATAACATGGCCTGGAACGGCGGTGTTAGGCAAGGCAAGACAAGGCAAGGAAAAGCAAGGCAAGACAAGTAGCTCAGGCGCACGCAAACGCAATGTCCTTCTATCGAACTAACAACTTACAAAGCACATAATGTTAAATTTAGTCAGGTTTACGCGCGTACACACGTACAAGTACGCATGGGCCGCGAGCAGAGGGGGTGGAGGAGCACCAGCATGTACAGCACCACACAGGGTAAAACCTCGTTTTGTCGCCACTGGAGGCACATTATTTCATTCATTGTCTGTCACTTGCCTAATGCATGCTTATAAATTTTCTCCAAACCATGCGTTGCGTTTTGCGGTTTGCGGTTTGTGTCCTATTGAAAACTCCAGAAAAAAAGAAAAACAGAAAAAAACAAAAAAAACACACACACACACAAGGAAAAGGAGAAATACCAAAACGACAAGCCACGAAACACATGACATTTATTTTACGAACTTTATGTGACTTTAATTGTCATGTGTGCGTTTATGTAAGTGTGCGTGCATGTATATGCCTTCCATTGCACACATGCGTCCGCAAGTGTATCAGCTTTGTGCTTGGCTTTGGCATGACATGACTTTGTGTGAAATTCCTTGCGGTTGGCCATTTGCTATGCCACAAGTTTGCTAGAAAAAAAAACACTTAATTTAATTTGTTTTCATTTTTGGCAACACAAAAATGTATAATGCGTGCGCTTTAAAATAACAGCAAAAATTTATGCATTATACATTAAAATGTTTATGGATTCTATTTCAAATCAAAATTTAATTCTCTGTAATTGTATTTCTCTTAAATGGCTGGCTCGATTTTGATAAAATTTTTAAGAAATAAATCAGTGGTTCAGTATCACGATTGAACCCTAACATATATATACGTATATAGCCTTATGTAAATGCCTTATCCATATTTTGAAATGTTCAAAACAAAGCCACAAATTATTCAAAATACCAATGCAGACATTCTTCTGTTTCAACCCTATGCCAAATTTATTAATGGAATTTTATGCACAGTACCCAGTTCTATTTACAGAATCAAAAAGGTTTGCATATAATGGCTGAAGTTCATGTGTTACGCATTTGTGCCTCAGCTTTTTTCTCTCACACACATGCGAAGAAAAAACAATAACAACAGCAACATGCGTGCAAACCAACCGTCGTAAATAACCAAATAACCTCAGTTACAAGACATACAAGATTTTATAACGAAGATTGTTGTTAATAAATTAACACAGGGCTCAACTGCCATTGAAGCACCAAGTAGGTCATTTTCATGCCAATCTTGCACACGTATTTCAGGGCTTCTATGTGACTTAGCAAAATGCTACACATTTGCGTACCGACTTTGTTTGAACGTAAAGTAGCCATAGTAGCACATAAAAGATTTTAACGCTTGAGTGCTTAACATTTTTTAAATTGTCGCAATAAAATTGCAAAATACATACACACATATATATGTACACAATGTTTGTTCGTTTATTTGCTGCAAGAAATGCAGTACTTTTTCGTTCTTGCCATATGCACACAGCATAAACTTTTTTTTCATGTGTTTAAGTACAAATAAATAAAATACCAAAGCCCAGAGCATGTGTGTTTTTTTTTTTTTTCAATTTTAAGAAGGCATGAGTGAATTTATATTTCAATGCACACTCGCATTGTTTACCATTTCATAAAGTGCAGCAGATGAATTTTTTTGTTTTGTTTTATAAAACAATAAAATCACACAAAAGTTAATTAAAAATAAATGCAGGCAACATTTTTTGCATATACATACGTGTATATGGTAGAGCAGAGCAGCATTTCATTATTTTTATTTCGTTGATATTTTTATTGTTTTATTATTTTTTGTAATATTTTTTTTTTGTTTTACTTTATGACGTAAAGGGAAATACGTAGAAAAATTAATTTTCACAAGTCAACAGCAAAAGTCACTTGAAATGAAAAAAGTCCACAGTCAACACTGCCATAGGGGGCCACTGGCATACACTTGTACTTTGCATGGGCACACATGGGCGCGCGCGCGCATACGCCTAAGTGTCATTAAAAAATGGCAGCGACAGCGCCAGAGTCAGAGCCAGCAAATACACAGCACGTACACGTATGTATGCCAAACATACAATATTTGGTGTTTGTGTATGCTTGTGTGTGTATGGCTGGCGTTATTCGCTGGCAAATAATTTATGTAAGTCATTTGGTCAAAAGTGGCAATAAAAAATAAAATGTTGCCACAATTTTATATTTTTTTCATTTTTTTTTTCCATTTATAAATGTTTATTTTTATTTTCTTCTATTTTTGTTCTTTATTTTTGGCTTTGCGTGTATATTCATTTGTTTGGTGCTTTAAAGTATATTTTCTGTTTGCTGTTGTTGTTGTTGTTGTTGTTTTGGCTCCTTACTTTTGTGCATTCATTTGCAGGCAAACAGGCTGTGTGGCAATGTGCTGACTGCTAAAACTCAAGCACACTTTCTACTGTCTTCTTTTTATTTATTTTTACAGACAAACATTTTTCTTATTCTTTTTTTTCGTTTTTCTGTGGTTATGTTGATTTATGCTGCAATTAGTGCACTTTTTATTTGCGCAACTTCCTTTCTCGTTTCTTTGCTTTTTAACTTTCGCCTGTTGCCACTTGCCTTAATTGCTCTGTACATTATGCGTGTTCAGCACAGTAATGCAGCAAGACAAAAAAATATATATAATATATACATATATATATTTATATATATTTTTAGCAGCATTCCTTTGCTTGCTTATAGTTAGCCAAAAAAAAAAAAAAACAAAAATGTAAAAACGTGTCACACATTAACAATTTTAATTGTTTTGTAATTTCTTATGTCAGTCAGTGGAGTGTGCCATCGTCGGTTACTCTACCGTGCAGTAGCAACGCAAAGGCAAATATTTGTTGCATACTTTCTTGCGCATGCAAAGGGAGGAACCTATTTGCATGTTACGTGCTTATGTGTCTGCTAGCATGCATACGTTCTTACATACACACATATATATATATATATATATATATTACGCTTACAAACATTTGCTATTTGTATTGAGTTGAAAAGTGTTTTTGTTGTTGCTACTGTAACCCATTTTTCTGTTACGCAAGTTTTGAAAACTGTTACAAATTTTTGTTGCAGTTTTGTGCTCATTAAAAATTTTGCCAAGCTAAGCGCTACAACACTTATGCAACTTTTTGCATACTTTATAGCCAACTGCCAGCCAACAGTGAGCCGAGCACTCGCACAAATAAATATTGCATATTTAACAATTTGCAACTTGAAGTTTGCCAAAAAGTCATTGTAGCATAAACAGCAGCGCATAACTAAGAGTAACTATGCTTATGCATATGCACCTACCATTGACACACACATATATATATATACTACACATGTATGTGGATACATACATACATGCATAGCTTTTTGTTTTGTGTTTTTGTTCTTACAAATTCGAGCAGGCAAGTTGACTGCTCTGGTGGCTGCATTGTGACAGGCAGCACATAACAATTTAATAAATCATGCAGCAAATCTCACGTGCAAGTGCAAGCCAAGCGAATGTAAAATAAATTTGTCACGCTTACTTACACACAGCGGCAAGCATAGTACAGCGCAATGCGGGTCATATGTGCGCTGACGCTGCTATGACGTCAGACATAACACATTGCCTGTGGCTAATATTGTGGTGCAGTGCTTGCTTTTTTCTTTTATTCGACTTTTTTTTCTTATGCTGGCAAGTCAGTCAGCAAAATGTTGACTGCAGTATGTTGCTCAGATTTTTTTTTCGTTTTTTTTGTTTATTTTCTTTTTGTTACTTGCCATTTTGTTATACCTTTTGGCACATTTGACTAGTTATATATTAAAAATTGTTTGTTTCTTTTTGTTTGTTTGTTTTTTAAGTTCATTTTAAGTTTCGCTCAGCAAGGTTTCGTGTATATTAAAATTGTGCAGCACTGTAAGCAAACCATATGTATACATATATATTATATGAAATGTAAAAATACTTGCAACATAATAAATAAAATGCCCGCGTAAAAGTAATTAAAAACAACATTAAAAGTCAGCCGAAAAGTATGCAATGGTTATTTGGCTTTTTTTTTTTTTTTTTTTTGTAGCACATGCAGTCGCTTATGCATGTTTTATGTATGAGTGAACTTTGGCGCTTAAGTAGTACTGAAACTTATATAAGGTTATTCTTCTGGCAATATGCGTCAGTCAGGGTGTGGCAAAAGTAGCAAAACGAATTTCTTATGCGTTGTAAGTGTTGTCGTTTGCTTGTTATATCCAGTGTGTTCTATATTTCAATGCTTTCTTTTCTTTGTAAAAGTTTTGTGTGTGTGTGTGTGTGTGTGTGTGTGTGAGTGTGTTGCATGGCAGCTGTCAGTCAATACGTAATGTTATCATAAAGTTTGCCATTTGTTGAAATTGTTGCTTTGACAACTTTTGTAACGCAAAAGCAGACCTACCATGTATTTGTTAATAACATTACTACGCATTTCTTGTGAAGGCAAAGCGCGCCATGCCAACTAAACTTGTCTCTTGCGCCCTTATGCATGGGAGTAGATATGGCTAAGCATACATCTGACAACATGCGAGAGAACGCACGCAGTAGGCAAAAAGGACATTTGTTATATGTGGCATGTTTTATGCCTTGCTGCAACCGCAACTGAATGTCCGTCTGTATGCTTGTCAGTCAGTCAGTCGGTCGGTCTGTTTGGATGTCTGTCTGCCTGTCTGTTCTGCAGTTTACCAAACATAAAATGTTGCGTGTACTTTGTTGCGGTTGATATGGCGGCTTCTTCCTGCTGTGGCAAGTCCGTGTCCAATATATCTTCTGCTTTGCACAAATGTTTTCGCCAATTTCATGTTGTAGTTTTTGTTAGATTCATCAGTTTTTCTATACAATGTTGTTATTACTATTTGTGTAGTTTTCACGTTTTTCACTAAATGTTGTTGGTTTTTCCGTTTTTTGATTTTCTTTTATTTATTTATTTATTTTATGTTTTGTTGGTTTTTTTTCTTTTTCTTTTGTGAGCTACAATAGTTTCAACATTTTGTTCGCCGTAGATTTGATCATGTTCAACTGCTTTGTTTGCTTGTGCTCACATCCGTTGCGGAAATGGCAAAACTTGCGCGTATTTTGCCAGCACATAAGGTTAGACACGCGAAGTGCATATACACACGTGCACACATAAAAAAGTTGACAATGTGCAATTTTCCGTTTGACATCAAATGTGCAATTTTTGTTACCTTCTGCATTTATAACGCATCCAGCGTGAGACGCAGACGCTACGTGTATGTGCAAGTTTAATAATTTAACAATATACAACGTTTTTCTTTTTCCAACTCTTCTTGTCATATATATGCCTTATGGCTGGGAGCCACGCACAAATATTTTATACGATTACAATTACTTTCGGCAAACAATGTAAGGCTAATTATTAATTACTAACTAGAACTGAAAAAAAAAAAATTACCGCTTTAAAATATTATATGAGAATCCATAAGGCATCTCTATACTCCAATGTCTTTTACCCAAAGGGAAAAACACATATCTGCTCTGTAATTGCCTCTCGTGCTTATTTTTACTTAAGAATTGTAACTTAATTTTACCGAAATTTCATTCAATTTATTGCGTGCGAGACGCAGCATGAATCCTAATTATGTGCCTACTCAACTGTATTTTATGTTTTGTTTCCCATTTGACACTTGCCTTTGCTAAATTCCATACTTTGGCCTGAGCCCACATACATTTTAAATTTGTTCGGCATTAAGCCTGCAACTTTATTGCTTTTTAGTTGGTCATTTCCATTTTAATTATATCAAAACACACACACACCCACACGCACCCACCCACCCACATACACACACACAAACACACACAAGAAAACATTAAAAGGGTTTTGCATTTGAACCTTTTTTGATCTTCTTTTATTTGATTTGGGACTTAAATTTTTCTCATTCGTCTGTTGCATATTTTTCAGCACATTGAAAGCTTTCTCTGGCATTTAGTTTTCGTTTGTTCCGTTGCTCGCACTTATTGCAAAATAATTTAACATAATTGTTTTTTTAATACTTAAACAAGCTTAAAGTCTTTTCCTACACGTAATTTGCATAAATTTCACATTATTGTGGAAAATTTGTAAATTGAAAAAGTTTATTGTTAGAAAATTATGCCAAAATAATAAAGCAACGAAGCACGAAATGTTTTATTTTTTTCTTCTTCTTCTTCGTTTTATTGTTTATAAAAGTTTCTCTATTGAAAGAGCAAAATGTAAGAAAAAAAAAGCTAAATAAATTATATAACAGAGAATTTTAACTTTTGTGAAAAGCATCCTGTGTATAGTAGAAGCAGTGAGTCAGTCAATTGTATATATTTTACTTTCTATGTTTCCAAGTTTTTACACTTGAGAAGCTCATTTGTTCTTGTGCAATATTTTAAGGTTGAAAATTGCTGTGCTGCTTTTATAATGGCACAAAAGCATTAACAATGCAAAATGCTGCTGCATGCTTTCGAGCGCACAATGCGACGTGCCACAACAAAAGCCTCGCGTTGCCTTAACCTCAATTGTCAGTGGGTAGACTTCGACTTCGACTTGAATGCTGCTGCTCATTATGCTAACTCAAAGTACTTTACGTTAAAAAGCATAAAGAAAAAAAAAAATATAAAACAACGCGCAAAATATTACATGAACTGCAACTGGCTCGCAGCTTTTCTATAGCATATTTCATGGCGAATGTTTAGTCGCTATTTGCGCATGGCCTGCCACACTGCGCTAATGCCAACTTAAGCCGCTGTTGTCTATAACAATTAGACGCATTTAATCCTGCCTCAACTTCCTGTCGAACAAATCTACGTGGCTGCATGCTGCGTGTTTCCGCTTTTGCCTTTGCCGCTCAACTGCGCTTAGAACTTTTTGTCTACTGCGACTCCAGCTGAGACTACCAATATGACTGTAAGTGTGTTGTCTTTGCCTCTTAGTTGCCAGCCTTGTCATGGTCTGTCTTCGTCTTCATCTTCAGATTAATCTTTGTCTACTTCTAAGTCTGCTGCTGCGTCTGTGTCTTGGCTTTGTTTCGTTTAGATATTGCCGATTCGTGTATGTTTGTCGTTTCATTTGTGCGCCGCTGCTGTGTAATGTTTACGCGCCATTGCACAAATTTCTGCGAACGCAAGAGGAAACGGAAATACGCAAATTTGTGCGTTTACTTATTTCTGCTACATTAAATCAAAGGATGCCAGCCAAGCAAGCAGCTCTAGATAGATCAAATCGGATCAGATCAAATGTATACTATTTTTATACATAATTTATTTAATGCAATGATGTCGACTAAGCAACAAATAAATTCAAATCAAATTTGAGTGCGTTGCTGTGTTGTATTGTTGCTATATAGATTGTATTTATTTATGCTAACGCCTACACAGCACAGCATAATCATCAACATCATCTTCTTGTATAATTCATGGTCTCAGCCAATAGATAATTTTATTGTTGATTGTGTTTGTGTTGCTGTGTGCTTGGAGTGGTAATTATTATCATGATTTTCGCACGCAATTATATTAGGCGCCTAAAAGCAGGCTCTGCAGATACAGCAACTTTTATTGTATATTATACAATAGGGAGCCACAAGAAAATTTGTGAATTGGAAACATTTTCCTGTTATGCCTTTATACATCCTGTTGGCTACGCAAACAGACTAAAAATAGAAAAGAATAAACGCTAACGTTGCAAGAAAATATATATATAAAAAAAAAAAAAAAAACCAAACAAACAAAAAGAAAGAAACATAACACAAAACATGAAATCCGGCTAAAGCATAAACTCAAAAATCAATAACCACACCCAGTGGTCATATTCAGCGAAGACGATTTTTGATTTTGTTTCGTTGCTGCTTTGCTGCACTGCGCGCTGGCTTTTGTTTTATATTTGTTAACAGTTAATTGTGAAAGAGTTCGAAGTTTTTAAGTAAATTCAATTAAAGTTTGCAAAAACAAAAAAAGAAACCTCCAAAATGTGCGTCGAAAGTTCTACGAAAAGTTCAAGCATAAATTCGTTAATTATTATTAATAATTTGTAATGTCGAAAAGTATGCTGCGAATAAATGATAGCGAGGCAATCTGCGGTTGCCATGGTTTTGCAAGCCAAAAAAAAAAAAAAAGAAACAAAACATAAAAAACTGTAATTAACTACAGAGTTGCCTGTTTACTCATCGTTTTTCACGCACACACTTCTGCATGCGGTTTCGTGCTTTACACTAATTAGTTTAAAATGCACGACGATGGCGACGACAACGCCGACGCCACAAAGTATGCTGGAATTTTTTCATTACTTACTTTGCTATGAGCTGCTGCTGCGGCTGCTCCTGCTTCAGCTTCTGCTGTTGGCATTATTAATAATAGACACGAATTGGCATAGTCTACGCCGCAAAGCATTGATGACCTGATTACGTTTTTGCAACTTCGTGCGGCTGAAGGCTGTTGCCTTAAAATTTTAAATATATAATTTTTTTACTGCGTAGTTCTGTTTCATAGTATTAAACATAAATTATGCAATACGCCTGCCTTGGCATGCTGCATAAGGCTTTGCTTGCCTATTGCTTATATAATGTATTGCCAGCCATCAAATACTCGGTTGGTTTACCAGCAGCAGCAGTGCGGCAAGGTGTTGCCTAATTAACGTCGCCTACAACTAAGTAACAATGTTGGAGTGTTTAACCCACAATCAATTATGTGGCATGACCAAGCCAATCAACTAATGAATACGTAATGGGATGCCACAACGCATAGCAGCAAACTTCTTCTAAAGTTTCCTCGACAGGCAGCAGTAACAGCAGCAGCAAAGCAGCCAAGTTTTGTTTAACAAATTTAGGCTGGCATATTATGTATTGCCCAAACAAAGTTGTACAAGAATTATTTGATAAAAAAGAAAAAAAAAAACAAAGAAAACGTGGAAGCACTTGAATCAACGCAAAAGGTCACATTCAAGCATACACAACAGCATTGCGCACAATGAGAAAGACAATGGCAAACAACTTTATGCCGCAATTGCAGGCTACTTGGCATATTTTATTTGTGCCGAGTCAAGAGCGTCACAATGATTTCGCGCAACTGCTACACTTGCCAGTAAATTTCTCGAAGATTGTCGCCAAGTCTATAGTAGGTTGGCTGCCTTGGCTTCCTTTGTTAAAGCGAAACCGACTGCGTACGCCACATTTGTCATTAAAAATTTTAATGGCATGCATGTGTCGCATGAAAAATGCAAGAGTTGCTGCATGCAACATGCGCCTTCCTATGGGTTGTGCATTTTCCCCAAATGCATTACTGGCCAATGCAACTTTAATGAGAAAGTCACAGAGGCGTTAACAATTTACAGTGCAGGCCAAATAGTTACTTATTGGCATGCATACATGTATACACAGCATAAACACATAAATACAATATAGAAAAATATAAAAAATATAAATTATTGTGAAAAGCATATTCGTGTAGGCAATAAATTAAAATATTAATTAGAAATTCAGCATAATTCCGAGAGTCAAAAACTAGACTTTCTTAATATATTATATTGTTTTTAAAATGTTCACAAGTACTGTCACATATTGGACTTTTGGCTTCCTACGATTTTGGGCTATCGAAATTTTAGCTTGAATTTTTGCCAATTGATGAAAAAAATTCCAGCTACTGCAACATTAAAATAATATAATATTACCAAAGATATTGTGTTTATTTCATTCTGAGCAAAAAATTGTAAAAGATGTTCAGAAGTCAAAGGGTATACACTACCTATATGATGGATTGCTATTCCTCTAAAGACGGAAACTAATATATTAAAGCATACTTTTTGCTGTTTAGCATTATATCGTAATGTTTGCTTAAAATAACTATGCTACGCTTAAATGTGGCTCAGCTTGTCTGCTTTGTTGCTTCAGCACTGTGCCAATTAACAGAATGCAAAACATAGTAAAAGAAAAATTTATTTATTTATGCGCTCGTGCGCAGCTGCCACCCACTGATAGGCAGGCAAGTAGGCAGCCAGGCAGGCATACAGCGGTGCAGCATTACATTGGAAATGAAATGAAAATGCAATAAGAAAACCTCTGAAAAGTATTGCAATGTAATACATTGTGGTGTAGCTGCGAATTGTATGGCAATACGTTGATGCTGCTGCCGCTGTGGATGTTTCTGCTGCCATCACCGCAATTGCAGATGCACAAAGAAAGTTTGCGGCAAAGCACAGCGGCACAGAGCCACTGCAACTGCATCGGTGTCGGTGACGGTGACGTTGACGGTGTCGGTGTGTGTGTGCCGGTGTCGTTGTCTGCGTACTGTGTACTGTGCACTGCACATGTCCTTTGTGCCATATGGCAATGGCAAATGTGGCACGTCGTCAAAGCCAAACTGAAA